>CM062805.1:1060381688-1060731688 GCA_031772625.1 Pinus tabuliformis
GAGGAAAATAACAATGCAGATTTAGTGGAAATGTTTATCTCCCAACCTGATGTTTCAGAAGAATTGAGAAATGAACAATACACTACTGCAGATTACATGTTGGCACAGAGCTTTCAGGAAACTTGTACTATGTACTCTCTGAAAGCAATATTTGATGAAATCTTTCCAATCAACTCCATTACAAACACACAAAGCAAAATAATAGAAATCAGCCCCAGAAAAACATTGAACATTGGGGCCTTTCTAGAAACATCTCAGGAAAAGAAATTGCTTGACTTGCTCACCAAATACCAAAAGGCATTTGCTTGGGACTACACTGACATGCAGGGAATTCACCCGGAAACTTGCACTCACCATATCTATACAGACACTAGTATTCAACCAGTGAGGTAGCCACAAAGATGGATGAACCCCATGCTCAAAGAGGTTGTAAGAGATGAACTGCAAAAGTTACTAAAAGTAAAGTTCATTTATCCCATTTTTGACAGCCAATGGGTATCTCCATTAGTAATAGTTCCCAAGAAAAATGGTAAATGGCGAGTTTGTGTTGACTATCGAGAACTAAATAAGGCCACCCTTAAAGACTACTTTCCACTGCCATTTATTGACCAAGTTTTGGATACATTAGCTGGAAAAATGTCATTTTCCTTTCTAGATGGTTTTAGTGGCTATAATCAGATTAGCATTGCCTCAGGAGACCAAGATAAAACAACATTTACCAGTCCATGGGGAACTTATGCTTACAATGTACTACCATTTGGCTTGTGCAATGCTCCAGCAACATTTCAAAGAGCAGTATTAGCAATTTTTGCTGATCTGGTCCACGAATGTGTTGAGGTATATATGGATGATTTTTCAGTATATGGTGATTCCTTTGACAATTCTTTGCAAAATCTTGAGAAAGTTTTACAACGATGTATAGAAACCAATTTGTCTTCAAGAAATGAAATTTTTTATATGATGATGAATGAGGGAATAGTATTAGGACATCATATTTCTTCTGAGGGAATCAAGGTAGACCGAAACAAAATACAAATTATTGTCGAATTGCCAATTCCAACAAATCAAAAAGATGTGAGAAGTTTTCTTGGTTATGCAAGTTATTATAGGAGATTTATTGAAAATTTTAGCAGAATAGCATTGCCACTGTTTAAACTTCTTGCAAAAGATATAACATTCAATTGGAATGAGGCTTGTCAAAAAGCTTTTGAGAAACTCAAAGAGAAACTAAGTACTGCCCCAGTTTTAAGAGGACCCAATTGGACTTTACCTTTTCACATTTCAACTGATGCATCTGACACAGTGGTAGGAGCTTCCTTAGGACAAAAAGAAGATGCTTTAACCTACGCCATTTACTTTATCAGTAAAAATTTGACTCCTGCTGAACTCAACTATACAGTAATGGAAAAGGAAATGCTTGCAATTATACATGCGGTGAACAAATTTCGTCATTATATAACTGGATATGAAGTCCTCGTTCACACGGACCACTCCACCATTAAATACTTAATGAACAAACCTATTACTAATGGCAGGATCACAAGATGGTTACTCTTACTACAAGAATTTAATCTCACCATACTAGACAGACCAGGAAAAGAGAACCAGGTAGCAGATTACTTTTCTAGACTGCAAAATTCAGGTGAAACAGTCCAAGTTGAAGATTCATTTCCTGATGAACACTTGTTTTCAATTTCAGTGTTAACTCCATGGTATGTTGATTTAGCTAACTACTTGTCCACAGGAAAGGTACCACCATCTTTCAGTTCAAAGGAGAAGAAAAGGTTGATCAAACAAAGCGCAAGATATTCATGGATTAATGGCGATTTGTTTTACATTGGTTATGATATGATTATTAGAAGATGCATTAGAGAGGATGAAATAATTGATATACTAACCTCATGCCATGATCAACCTTGTGGTGGCCATTTTGCAGCTAAGAGGACAACACACAAAATTCTTAGCCTTGGCTACTATTGGCCATCAATTTTCAAAGATTCAAAGAAATATGTAAGAAGTTGTGACAGCTGCCAACGCATGGGCAGACCAACCACTTCTGATGAGATGCCATTACAGCCACAAGTGCATCTAGAACCATTTGAAAAATGGGCTCTAGACTTTGTTGGACCCATCAATCCACCATCCAAAGGTAAGAAGTACATTCTTGTATGTACTGATTATGTGACTAAATGGGCTGAAGCAAAGGCACTTGCAAGGGCAACTGAACAAACAATAGTCAATTTCCTTTTTGAGGAAATCTTTGTTAGATATGGAGTACCCAAAGAGATAGTAACTGATCAAGGGACTCAATTCACATCAAGACTGGTTCAAGAAATTACAGAGAAGTACAAAATCAAGCATAGACGGAGCACACCCTACCATCCGCAGGCCAATGGCCAAGTGGAATCTACAAATAAAACATTAGAGGGGATCATGACAAAAACAATGGCAACAAATAGAAAGGACTGGGCAGACAAGCTAAATGAAGCACTCTGGGCATATAGAATTACTTGGAAAAACACAACAGGGTTTACACCCTATCAGCTAGTGTATGGCAAAGAGGTCATGCTGCCAATAGAATTTCAAATACATACATATAAATTGGCAGCAGACTTAGGAATAGACCTCTCTGAAGCCCAACAAGAGAGAATCATGCAATTGAACCAGCTGGACGAGATGAGACTAGAGGCAGTGCAAAGGACAACAATGATACAACAGCAAAGGAGACAGTGGCATGACAAGTTAATCAAGAAGAAGGAATTTCAAGTTGGTGACTGGGCATTACTCTTTGACTCAAAATTCAAGGATTATAAAGCTAAATTTACAACCCACTGGATGGGCCCTTATGAAATCATTGAAGTCTTTGAGAATGGATCAGTCAAATTAACTTCAATTGACCAAGAAGGACAGACATATCTGGTCAATGGACACAGGCTAAAAATCTACCATAAGCCTGTCAGCAGAGAAGACTTCATGAGGACAGTATCACAGCAAAAGGAGGTACAGATAGTACAACAGTCAGTTGTAATATCCAAGCCTTAAATAGTTTCTATTTTCTACAAAAAAAATAAAAATAATAATAATAATAATGAAATAATGTTTAGATATGAAAACCAAAGATGGCATAATCTAAACACGAATTCTTATGAGAAAACCAAGAAATTGGCTTGTAAGAATTCCTCAATAGCATAGTGTAAATAGAAAAACAAAAAAATCAGAAAGAAATCTGACTTGAGGACAAGTCAAAATATCAGTTGGGGAGGAGAAAGTCTGAACTTGTTCATGCTTTTCTGTCTCCCTAAAGTTCATCTCCAGTAGAGGAAAAGATTTGTCTTTACATTTTCTAATGAAAAAATGATTATTGTTCAGTATTTTCCAAAAGAATTTGTTTGTAAACTCAGAACATATCTCAGAAAGGGACTTGTTATATAGTATTTCTCAGAAAAGGACCTGTTATATACAAATTCTATTCTAAAAAAGGGACCTGTTCAACATAATTTCTTAGAAAGGGACCTGTTATCATTTTTTAGGCAAGGGACCTGTTCTAAACACATTTTCAGAATGGGATCTGTTCAGAGGAAGATTGCATCAACAAAGAAGAAGATCGCATCCAAAAAGAAGAGGATTGCAAAGAAGAAGATTGGACTGCACCTAAGAAGACAAAGACTACATCTAAAAAATGGACACCATCACATTCTACCTGAACATATCAAGCAACAAAATCTAGCTCCCAAGCAAAGAGATATTAGAGGGTTGTAAGAATTGTCATTTTAATATTTTTAATTTCTTTTATTAATTTCAAATTTTAGATGGTGGTTTATGATAATTATTGATTTCAGTTTCTAAATACCCAACTTATCCTATATTATTCATTCTTATATCTTGTAGGAGTTAGTCCTACTCTTCTACCTATATCCTATAACTATAACCTATTTCCTATTTCTAAACATTTGTCCTATTTTCTACCTTGTATATATTCCTGAAAGTCTGATCCTTAAGGCCTACCTTTTGATCCTGTACATACAATTCTAATCAACCTATAGTCATAAGTATCGACAGACCTACCAACACTAAGCATGCATACTTAAGGACTAAATTTTGAAGAAAGGGATCAGGTCATGAATACAAAGGATTTATCAAGCCACAGAACAGGTCACGAATATGAAGGATTTATAAATTTGTATGGTTTTCAACCTACAATTTTTTTTTAACAAAATCTAGAAAATAAAACATAATTGATAGACAAAGGGTATGTGATCATAACAAGGATTAACGACTATCTTAGCAAAATCATCATGACCCGATGTTTTTATGACCTGAATGCGTCATAATGGCCCATATACCCAATTTTATCATTTAAAGACTGTTGCCAGGACTCTGATGCCAGGACTCTGAAGGCCATCATTAAAAGAATCCTTGTGTAAGGCATTGAAGGTAGTATTAGTGAAGCATATGCTGCGATTGAGGGTTCATTGCATAAACAGGTAATGAATGAAGGAAGTAAGTACTGTATTCATTACGAAGTATAGGCAGAAGTTTCGACCTGTAGAAAACGTTGTGAATTAGAGTTGTTGCCATTTTAAAGGTCATAAACGAATCCTCTATGAGTTTCATAAGGATATAGCATTACGAGTATGTTGACAATAAGAATGTCAACATACGAGTAAAAGGGCCAGGGCACAGGGGAGACCTACCAGAAACGGTCGAAGGGAATTGCGATTTTATTGGCAACATCCTCCATCAAACAAGAGATACACATAATACTCAGGCCCAGGTAGTCCTCTTATCGTAACTTTGGTAAATTTTGTTTTCATAAACATAAGGGAAATACAATAATTTTCTACAAACCATGGTAGAATCCTTTTACAACTGTAAATCCTTCTTACACACAGGGTAACAGGAGATAAAAAAAAAAAATCTCTCATGGCAAACAAAGCAGAGCCATGACAATTCGACCCTTCTAAATATCATAAGGACTGCATAGACATTTTTAGGGCAAAACAATGGTTTTCATTCTTACAAAAACAGAGTGGGCACAATGAGAAAACGACAAGGGAGTTTGCCTCTTCATTTAATGGAGAGAGAACCATTGTAGGAAATTTGTCTTTTAGGGTTTCAGAAGACACAATTGCTCAAGCAATAGGTATAAGCCCAAAAGGAGAAAAGTATTTTAAAACCAAGCAGTTCAAAGAGAAAACATGGACACATTTCATATCCAGGACAAGGGTATCATCAGTTGACTGGAAATCAGGGATTCCTAGGAGTTGGCTTATTCATCCATGGGATGAAGTAGTTTATGTCATGCAAAAATTTATAACCTGTGAGGGAAGATACAACATTGTATTTCTTTATCATATCAAATTGTTAATGCATCTAAGAGGGGACTGCATTATAAGTTTGCCTTATTTTCTTTTGCAAAGTTTGACTAAAATGTCTAAGACCATACAAAAACAGAGGAAAAACAAGGATAAGAGTCTACACCATTTTGGTTTGATAAAAATATTGATTGAATTTGAACTGCAAAAGATGAATGTAACCTGCAAGAAGTTCTTGGTAACTAATGAGTTTATAACAGATGAGAAGCAAGCAAAGCAGCAAAATTCACAAGAAGAGCAGCAACATGCATAATTAGTGATTGATGTAGATGCTATAGAGGAAGACTTTTCAAAATATAGATTAATTAACTTTGTTCCATCCAGCAGCAGTATCAGAACAAGGAGGATGGTGAGGGAGGAGGTTGAAAGGGCTGAAAAGGATAAAATTTTCTCCACTTACACAAGAAAGTCTAGAAAGACTAAGTTAGGCTAGAAGGGGAAACGGTGGAGGAGGATGATGTTCTACAACAGGCATAGTATGACTACATATAGGGATTGGAAAGTAAAGACAAGGAAAAGGAGCAACAAGAACAGAAGGTCTCAGGTAAAAAGAAAAGAAAACTGGAAAGGAAGGTTGAGAAGTTACAACAACAGCTTATGGAATCAGAGGTTTTGGAAAGAGTAGTAAAAAGAGAAAATGAAACACTCAAAATACAAAGCAAGAAGTTTCAAGTTGAGAATGAAAAATTGAAAAAGAAGGTTAAGAAACTCACAGCCTATAAAATGCAAATTTGTAGGAAGGCCTACAAATTTCACAAGCAAAGGAAAGCAATTAAAACCAAGTATCAAATCCCGAAAACAGAGTATGAAGCCCAAATGAACATTAATGCTTTACTTCAAGTAGCAGAGTAGAGGCAGAAGCAAAAGTCAGAATTTGACAGGTTAGAACTTATTTGCATGAGGGCATGCAAAATCCTGAGTTTGGGGGAATGTTGGTATCAAATTATGATTGTCCATTCCACTTAAAATTCTCTTTTGACTATCATTTTTGACCATTTAACCTTCATATTCCAGCTATAATCCTTAGAAACTAAATGACATGATGTCATTATCATTAATTTTAGCTTGGAATTAATTTTTGAAATTATTATGTTAAAAATGACATTTTTGAGAAAATTACCAGAAGTTGTGACTTCCTGTAAATGCTCCATTGTTTGACATGTTGCACAACAAGTGACCGAATCTGAAGACTATGGGTGTGAAGTGAAATGTACACGGATGGTGGATCACTTATCCACTTTCAGTTTTGAAGAAAACAAGTGTCCGGTCAACGCTGGTCAAACCCAGCCACTTTAACAAGTTTTCCAGATTTTGTGAAGAGAATAATTTCTATTTTGAAGAATTTTTGCATAAATGAAGGAACTGATTCAATTTTGACCTTCTTGGATGTAATTAATAGAATTCTGTTAGGATAATAGGGAGGAGGAATAGCTTCTTTTGTTATAAGGATTTATTATAAATAACCTATGAAAGAAGACTATGTTTTAGAGCTAGATTGTGAACGTATGAAAAGACAGTTTGTGCATTTTTGATTCCAGACTTAATACAAACTTCATCACCAAGTTTATGTCTCAAGATCCAGTAGTTACACTCTTCTGAATCGTTTTATAGTGTGCTTGTGAAGTGTTGAAGGGCCCTCATCACTACGCTGGTACACTCTGTTTTTTTAAGTTTCCTTACTAGCTATATATTCCAATTCGAAAATCAGAAGTTATTTGTGTGCAGAAGTAAAGGTTATGTTATTAGAATTATCAATTGAAAAAAGCTTGTATTCGTTGTGAAGAGAACCTTGAAAAAGGATTCAACTAATTCTGATCTTGAAATTGATATATATGCTTTCTGTCATACAATTTCCATACTTGCTTATTAGTTTTGACTTTGAAGATAGTTCTGGTTTTATTTGCAAGTGATTCAGATAGTAGTTGTTGAATTCAATTTTCAATTTGATAGGTGATTCTTGTAAAAGATTCAACTGTTATTGGGTTGCAACTTTACTCATCTTATTCACTGTTTGATTTAATTTGTTATTGAAATTATCTTGGATTGTTATGATTGGAAAAAGTTCTATTGAGCAATATTCTTGTAAGGGAATGTTAGGATTTTAACTAGTCATTAACACTCTATTTCTGTTACTTAGGCAATCAGAATTTCATAAGGTTTATTTTATTTAGATTGACGATTGAGTTATTGAAAAGACAATGAAGGACCTCTTGTAAAGTAGCACTATTAATTTCATTCACTAGGCTGTCATTAGAATCTTAGATCCTTCTAGATCTATATACTTTAGGTGAGCACCTCTAAGTATACTTTCCCAAGTTGATAAAGGAATTAAGAGCTTAACTTACCTTAGTAAGTAAATACCAAACAACCTCCATCTCAAATATTGTGTTCAAAGGCGGATCATGATTCTAGAGTACATTCCTACGGAGGAATAGGATGCGGACATCTTGACGAAGGCATAGTCAAGAGGAAAATTCGAGTTCCATAAGAGTAGGGTCATGGTATCAAATACTCCCTTTCTTTCTGAGAGGGAGTGTTGAAAATGGCACCAAGAAAGATTCTAATTTAATTTTCCCTTGAATTAAATTAAAAGAAAATTGTAATTCCACATCACATGACAACTTGTACGAGTTAACTAAGTTAGTTTGACTTAGCTAGTTCAATTAATTCGAGTTGAGGGTCTAACTTGAGTCATGTAGAGTGGCTCCTACAAAATAGGAGCCTTGGTTGAGTTTATTTTTGAGTTGTAATTAATTAAATCAGTTTATCTAGGTTAAAGTTAGTTTAACTAGTTCCAACCATTGGAGGAACTAGTAAGAGGTCAAAGTGTGGAACTTGAACTTGAACCACATGCAATGATCAATCAAATAATTGATAATTCAACCATAAATAACTCATGCATGCTAGATCAAAGAGAAACCCAGTTGAGAATAGAGTTCAAGGGCAATGTACTATCAGTTGTATAATCATCCAAATTGTACAGGTGGTGCATGCAGTCAAAGGAAGGCACTAGATGAATTGTGTATTTTTGGCTAGGAATTTCCCTAATTAATAGGGGCTAATTTCCCAAGGAAACAACGCAAGGAAATATGGATCCTGGCAGGCAGAAAATTGGTTAATTATTGGCCTAGGCTTGTCTAGGAAGTAGTGAGATAGACAGAGATAGTGTAGAGTTTTCTCTGGTTTGAGAAAGGCATTGTAATCTTCTCATATTTTCTTACAAATACAATATACAGATAGCGAGCTTTTTAGCTGTGGCTTTCCCCAGGAAATCATTGTGTAATGTGTGATTGAAATTCTTTCTCTTATATGCTTTGTGATTTCACGATTGATTATTGGTTTCCACAATTGGTAGAACATATTCAAGTCTATTGTTTTAGCATATTACAATTAGCAGTTTGAATCTACGTTGATTTTCTACAAAAGAAACCCATTCAAATCGTCAATAATCATGTACATTAGCATGGAGCACATTATTCAACACACATTGGATAGCATCAATAGAGATACACACCAATGAATGATAGGAAAGAATAAAGTAAACACAACATGAATCAAATATACAGAGAACACTTATCTTTCTCAAATGACTCCACTGAATGATGGCTAACGTCAGATGTTCCACAGGAACATAGACTCTTGCTCCAAATCTCCCAACAATGAGTCACCCTCGAGTTGAGGCCATTAATGGACAAGGAAAAACACCCGAGACAACTCTAATCCCTCAGAGACAGTCAATACTCCCGTGTTGTCACAGTATATATAGTTTAATAACAAACTCATGTCGTCACAGTTTACTCAACTAGTCACATAGTCATATCAACTTCCAACTCTCTTCCCTTGAACCTACACAACCTAGGGAAATGAATTCCCTTCTTTATAATGCAATGCCTTGGGCTATTCTATTTCCCCTTAAGACTCCAATGCCACTACACATGAAATCTCAATGTCAAAAGCTCTAAAGATTCTTAGCCATGGACAATTTCCTCAACAATGCTAATGCATCCATGCACTAAGGCCTCCTCACATGCTAGGAAATAACCAGTCTTGACACAACCAACTAACAATGGTTATCTCCTATGTGACGCTTCTCTCCAACAAGCCAGAGCAAGAATCAATGAGAAAATCCCCATTGACCCCAAAAAAAGGGTTAATATATTAATGTTCCACAATGTGCCATGTAGCACTCCAAAGACAAAATTCACTTAACTCCTTTTCTCAACTAATTCAAATATGGATTTAATAGAATATGATAAACCTTGGTCTAGCCTCTCAAGCTACCCCTCTCTCATGGAAGTATAGCCTGTTATAACTCTTTTTCTTGTTTGCTTGTAATTGATGATGTATTTAATCAAAACTATTCCATTGCTAGGCTCTTTGGCCTTTCATTGTGTACAGACATACATTATTCATTTAAAGATCAAGAGCAGGATATTACACTTTATAAGTGAAGGTTTGAGTTGGATTATCGAGGAGAGGTATGTTAAAGATGTTCATCTCGATGTGATTTTGGATGAATATCCATTCACATTATTTGTGAAGTGGTTATTTCACAAGTTTAATGGTGTTTGGCTTTACCTTGGTTAAGGTTTTATATGTTTTAGGGATAAGCTCAATTAAGGCTATTGGCAATGACATAACATTGATATAGGGAGTATTAAGGAAAGAAACAATCATTCTTGAAAGTGGAAAAAGTGGATAAGAGTATTCATTTACTTGAAAAACAAAGGGTTAATGTTAGCTTCCCAATGGAGTCGCCAAACTAAAGGTTGTCAAGGTGACCTGTGAAAGGAGGTAGGTTTATTCACCACTTTGCAATATGTCATCTACTTCGTTTTTACTAAAAGGAAGTACATATCTAAAAATGAAAAAAATTGTAACTAATTATTCCCCTTTCAAACTAATAGTAATCATTAAGATTTGTTTCCCAATTTGAACAGTGATCATACAAATTAAAGGTAAACTCAGGGTTTATTTGTTTCCTAGGTGGATGAAAACCCTTGATTTTTTTTGTTGGAATCTAAACTAACCTACTATAGTATAAATCTAGTGGTAACTAATTTGACTCAAGGTAGAGACAAATAATATGTAATTAAGTAGGGTTAGGACTTCTTAACATACCTAAAAATGTTGATGCTTCATTTTTTAAAACAAACAAAGATAACTTGTCTTCAATATATACAAAAATGTGAGAAATAAGCTAGTGAAATAAACAAAAGATATCTAATCCATTAAGGCACAAAATTTGTATAACCTATGTGCCCTCGATAGTGAAGTTTATTTCCTCTCTCAGGAGTTGTATTGAACACTTATTTGAGGTGAACTTGAAGGTTAAGTGGAGTACAAATGGATGAAGCTAATACAACAAAATATACAAAAGTCTCATCTAATAAAGGCAAATCCAAACCAATAAGGAGGACACACCAATAGTAAAAAACTTTTAGTGGGAGATAGAAGATTCAACCAAGCTTAGGTACATAATAGATGACATAATGAGATTAGAAATTCATAACTTTTTCAAAATTCACGTTAAAGTATTTCATAGAGAGACCTTTAAAACATAGCCAAAGAGCATAAATGGATTTGGGGGTGCTTGGATTGAGTGACTAGTCATTGCACACAAAGAGAAAGCCACAATTTTAGTATCAATTAAATTATGGGTGTTAACTATCCAAATTGCAAGTGTCCAGGGAAACTATTCATATAATCAAGTAAAATGGTCCTCTACTTCACATATATGTGGAAGTAGCGAGATGGTGGAAGAGAAAATGGGATTTACAACATGGAGCTTCTCTTTTTTCTAATTTTTAAAAATAAGTATTTTAATAGGAAGAAGCAAGGAAAATGTGAGATTAGGTGATAGTGGAGGAGAAGAAGCTTGACTTCTCACATGAACCCTTTGGCGAGTTTGAATTCAATCCATTTTCCCCACTCATGGGGAACACCTAAAAGCATGGCCAGAGGAATGTGCACTTAAATGTTTCAAGAATGAGATACTAACTTTAATGAGAACCACAAGAGTTTTTTCTTTGCTAATGAGTGTAGAAGTGATAAACTATGTCATCTCAATGAGTATTCAATCAAACTAGTTGTGTGAACAAGTTCAATATGTTCTATGGATCATGCATGAGAGGAAAAAGAAAAAATGGTAATCCTTTGCAAAAAAAGGAAGGAGTATCAATTTCAAATAGGTTTATCATTGGTGGTTGGGAGGAATGTTTGTTATCTTACACACCCAGGTTCAATTCCCATAAGTGACATGTTGAGCTCATGACTTTGAGCTTTGTTTGTTGTACAACCTTGAGCCATATGGAATATATTATAGTTGCCTACTAGTTGAAGTATGAGGTGCTTCGTTACATGGGAACAAAAAGAAAATAAAAGGAAGGAGTATCTACACAAATCTCCCCTCAGAGGATCCAATCCATGCTAATATATGACTCTTCTCTAAACTAGCTCAATCAAACTCTGGGTCTCAAGATTTGCAAATTTCCTCTCAAAACTATAATCTAAGAGAGAGCAAAAACATTTTTAACAAATTCACGGGGGAAAGTTGTTCTCGCGCTTTATAGCCCTAACCCTAGGTCTGCAGTCATTGACGCTTTCTCCATTTATTGCACATGAAATCTATATTGGAGAGGGATCCTCCCTCTCCAAATGACGAATTGGCAGCATTCACGCATTAGTCACTTGTCTTTGAAAAAACTTGAGCATGAAGCAACAACATTCAGAGTATGTGAAAAGGGTGAAAACATTTCCTCTATCACGCCTCCATTTGGATTTCACAAAAAAACCTAATGTATTCAGACAAAGCCTTGGTTGGAAAATTCACTGGCATGTGGCCCTCTCTAAAATCAATCGACTAGTGGATTGACAAAACATGGAAGCTAATGATGAAGGGGAACATAGCCCTCTTCGCTTGCAGAAATGGTTTTTTCACCTTCCTCTTCAATATCAAAGAAGATATAGACATTATCTTCTGGAACGGGCCATATTTCTTTGAAACCAAAGGTATGTATCTCAACTGATGGTCTTTGGATTTTGACCCCAATGAAGATATACCTAACACAGTTCTTGTCTGGTTAAAGCTCTTATGGATTTCCCTCTCATGTTGGAGTGACGATTGCTTAGGAGTAATAGGTAATGGAGTAGGTAGATACCTAGATCGAGTAGAACCCAAAGGATACTAGTTCACTTGCATACAAAATTATGTGGAGGTAGATCTGGAAAAAGGGTTATCTTCAGAGATCAATCTAATGTAGGGTGAATAGAGCCATTACCAGGTCCTGGATTATAAGCACCTCTCTTTTAAATGCATTTTTTTCCATGAATATGGCCACTTTTCCAAGCATTGCAAGAAATCCCAACCAAAAAAAGGAGAAGAGGCAAAGGAGTGGAAAAAGGAGTAGTGGCAAATGCAAAAAAGGGGGGGAATAGAGGAAGAATAAGGCCAACTAGAAACCCTCAAGGGAAAAATCAAAACATTGCAAAAACCTCTTCAAACCCTTTTACAGCTCTCCAAACTCAAGACGAGTAAGAATAAGAAGTCCTACAACAAGATAATCCAGAAGGGGATGAGGGAACTCAAGGAGTTAAAGAAGGGGAAATCCTAGAATCTTCTCCTGGGAAAACTGAGACTCCATCGTAAAATGAATCTTCTCCAGTGAAGGAACAAAGAAATACACATGATCCTCCAACCCCAGTACAAAAGGAAAACCCTCAAGGCCCATTAGAACCAAAAGGTATCCCAAGGGTTGATCCCAAAGGCATCCCTCAAGCATCAAAAGGAGCAAATTTTGGTTCTGAATTCTTGATAAGAAATGATAAAAAAAAATATGAGTTGGGGAGACAAGAATGCCATCCATGACTGATGGAGAGTGAATCCTTGAGAAGAACTGGGTTAAAAAATGAGAAGGATGAGAAGAATGGGCTCTGCGGTAGACCGTAAGGGTTTTGGTTAACCCCTTCACTGTAACCTGTTACCTCTCAGCCCGCGAACCTGTTGCAGCCTGTTACCCAGCCCGGTTTTTCAGGTCCATATGTCGCTTTCAGGATGACTTCAGCTAAAATGGGTGAAGCTATGGAAACGGAGGAGACTGTTGATTATTCAGAAGACCCGCATCCTAAATAGGTGATATTTGGGTGCCCTAACTTTTCATCTGCAGATGCCGGCCCTAGCTGTCCATTGATCCCATCGCCGCATATACCTTCTCCGGTGGTAACCCTGCCGGTTCATAGCTCTGCTCAACTTTCTGCCAAAAATTCTCCCCGGGGTTCTCCTGCCTTGGACCTTCCCCCTCTGTCCCCTGGGACCCTTCGCTTTCTGTCGACTGTTATCCCTCCGTCGCCCTCTTTTGATCCGCATCCGCACAATACAACCTTCTTCAACGCGACATCTTCGGGTCCTCCTATTTCGGCAGCCGCAGCCCCCTCTGTCTCCCTTCACTCGCCCTCGGGCTGTTTTGAGGCTCCAGCTGTTAGGGTTAGACCTTCAAAATCGATTCATTTGGAAGGCTCCCTGGACCCATTAGTGGATCACCCATCTGCACCGCGTACCGGGAAGAAAAGAACCAAGTGTGTTAAAGCGACTTCAAGGGACATCTCGATTCGTTTTGGAGATACCTCTGCTATCGGGGAAGCAACTATCATGGCGAGTACCATACTTGTTGGGCATGTCCGCGGGAGGGCGTATTCGGCGACCCGACTCACCCTATGGGTAAAGGAAATTTGGGGAGGGGTCCTCAAGGAATTACCTGAGGTGCAAGTTTTACCTAGAGGCTGGTTTGCCCTTCATTTTGCAAAGGAGAACTATACAGACTTGGTGCTGGCTAGGTATTGGCACATTGAGATGGCGCCAGTACTGTTAAAGAGATGGAGCCCTCTCTTTGATCCGGAGAGAGAACAAATTGGAGCTGGTCCACTGTGGGTTCGTCTGCCGGGGCTCCCTCTACAGTACTGGAGTGAGGAGGTCTTCATGCGCATTGGGAATGCACTGGGATCATATCTTGATCATGATCGAACCTTCGTAGAGTCAAGGAACAGAACTCTCGCACGCATCTTGGTATATTTGGATACCCGCGAAGGTTTGGAGGAGAAGATTACCCTGCACTGGGGGAAATATACAAGGGTTCAGATATTGGATTACGAAGGGGTTCCATTTAGATGTCGTCGCTGCCACAAGGTGGGGCATATATTCAAGGACTGTCCACTCAACAAGAAACAGGAAGAAACCCCTGCGCCATCCAATGTTCCCTCGAGGACCATGTACTCCGGCGCCTGGACCTCCCATCAGCAACCCTCAAAATGTACCTGGAGTCGCTCGCAGAACTCTCTCGCCGCCGGTCACCAGATCTCGGGCTGCTGCAGCAGCTGCCACTGCTTCGGGTACATCTCTCTCTCCTCCCTTATCTTGTATTTCTCCTTGCTCCTCATTGCATATTCCATCCATGTCTGTTGCATATTGCACTTTACCCACATCTCCGGTCTATGCTCCATCGGCGCCCTCTTTGCATTCTCTCCCCTCGCCATCCTCTTCTCCATCCTCATCTCGGGGGTCAAAACACCATTATAATCTTCGCCCTCGCATTCATTCCCATGGATCTCATCTTAAAATTGCTGGTTTGGGTCTTGTATCATCCGGGTCGACTCCCTTGACTGCCCGGGGGAGAAAATCTTTTTTGTCTAAAGCTATCAGGCGTGCTAGAGCGGAGGTGGCCTCTGGGCACCAATCTACAATTGATGGGGTTCTTAGAGCAGCGAACACCCCTGGCAATCTCCCTCCATGAAGTGCCTTTCTTTTAACTGCAGAGGCTTGGCTAGTGCCTCCAAGAAACTAGCACTGCGTAGACTTTTTGAATCTGTACCTGTTGACATCTTTCTCCTCCAAGAAACCCTCGGCCCGGCTGACCCTATTACCGATTCCTTATCCTCCATTATCCCGGGATGGCAGTTTTTGGCTATGGATTCTACTGGAAGATCGGGGGGCCTCGCGATAGGCTACAATCCATCAACCATCAAAGCACAAGCTTCCTGGGGAGGTCAGGGGTTTATGGGCATAGACCTCTTCTCGGCGGACCTAGGGACCAGCCTTAGGGTTATTAACATATACGGCCCCTGTCAACAAAGGGAGAATTTTTGGAATCATTTGCTGGGCCTATCTATCTTCTCTGCTGACAACATCATTATTGGGGGTGATTTAAACTTTTCCTTGGGATATGGTGAATCTTGGGGATCCATGGCTCAAGTAGACTCGATCACAGGTTATATGACAGACCTTCTGGAGCGACATAACCTGATTGATGTCCCTATGCACAAACCACTTCCTACTTGGAGGAACAGAAGAATTGGAGAGGCAACACTTGCCCGCAGATTAGACAGATTTATTATGAAAGGAACCCTTATTCAACAACTACATTTCTACAAACAATGGGTGGGTACTGGAGGCATTTCGGATCACTACCCAATATACCTGGAGATTCTGGGTCCTCATAAAAAGCCAAAAGCCCCATTTAAGTTCAATCACGGCTGGCTACAGGATCCTTCATATATCAATATGGTAAAGGAATTTTGGACTCAAAACCTGATTGATAGGTCAGATTCCTTGGCAAAAGGTTTCTGCTCTAACCTATCACAGCTCAAGCACCTCTCTATTAATTGGGCCAGAGAAAAATACCAAAAGGAAAACTCAGCCCTTCTGCTCATAGAATCTGAACTCTCCACATTATTGGATGAACGAGGATTGGGGTTTACCACAGCAGAGGACAAATCCCACCTGGTGGATCTAGAAAACCAGAAGTCAAAAATATTAAAAGATCGAGAGGAATCCATCCGTCTTCGTAGCAGAGCCATTTGGTTAAAAGCAGGGGATGACAACACTCGGTTCTTCCATAATTATGCAAAAGGCAGAAAGGTCAAAAATACAATCTGGAATATCCCATTGCCAGAGGGTGGAGTAGCAGACTCCTTCAATAAGCTCTCACACCTGGGATCTTCCCATTTCAGGAATCTCTACAAACAACCTCCTGGCTCGACTATTGCTGATATTATCAACATTGCTGGACACTTCCCCAGGTTTGTAAATGAGGATGAGTCGGAGGCACTATATGATCCAGTGACACCTGGGGAACTTGAGGGCACTCTAAAATGGTTCAAAAAGGAGAAAAGCCCGGGCCCGGACGGTTGGACCATTGAGTTCTACATTGCTTTCTATGAACTTCTCAGCCATGATTTACTAAGGGTTGTGGAGGAATGCAGGGTATCTGGGTCACTTTACAATGCCATCAATTCGACATTCATAGCCCTTATTCCCAAATCGGACTCCCCTTCCTCCTTCGATGATTATCGCCCCATCTCTCTGTGTAATGTGCTCTACAAGATCATCTCCAAGATCATCGCAAATCGCCTCCGACCTATACTGTCCCGTAATATTGCCCCTCAACAATTTGCTTTCCTTGAACATCGTCAGATACATGAAGCCATTGGTTCGGCTCAAGAAGCCTTTCATACCATTTGGACCAGAAACCATAAAGCCATTATCCTAAAGATTGACTTGGCAAAGGCATTTGATCGTGTCAGCTGGCTCTACATCAAGATGCTCCTCATCCACCTGGGCTTCCCCATCAATTTCATTACCTGGATCATGGCTTGTATCACCACCCCCACCTTCAGTGTTCTGATAAATGGGTCGGCATCACAGTTTTTCCATTCTGAACGCGGTCTCAGACAGGGTTGTCCTCTGTCTCCCCTACTCTTCTTGATTGTTATGGATGGTCTGAGTCGATTGATTGCTTCAGCTAAGAGAAATGGGGAATTTAGTGGACTCAAAATATCTGATGACTGCTTTCTCACCCATCTTCTTTTTGTGGACGATGTCATGATTTTCCTTGATGGCAGCATCAGGGACTCTCGTACATTTTCGAAAATCCTCACCCTTTTTTCATCTGCCACTGGGATGCTTGCAAACCATTCAAAATCATCAATCATCCTCACCAGAACCTCTATCCATGAGTCTCAATTTGCTCGGCAACTGTTTCCATTCTGCATTAGTCCCTTAGATCGTGGTCTCAAATATTTAGGTTTCTGGATCAAGCCTATCAGCCAAAAGATAGCTGACTGGGTCTGGCTTGTCACAAAACTGGAAAAGCGCCTTAACATATGGAGTCACCGATATCTATCCAGAGCTGGTAGACTTGTATTGATTAAATCTGTTCTGGAGGCTACACCGGTCTTTTGGATGGCTCTTGCTTGGATTCCGAGGAACATCTTGGCAAGATTACACCAAATATGCAACAGATATCTTTGGAATGGGAACCAGGACAAACGAATATTTGCATGGGTGGGATGGAAGAAGATAGCACTGCCCAAAAAATGGGGAGGCTGGGGAATAAAAGACCTGCCCACATTTGCACAGGCTCTTGCTGCAAAAATGGGGTGGACGTTACTCACAGGTCATAATCTCTGGACTAGCATTACATATCACAAGTACATTTGGCCTATGCACATAATGGAATGGATTCGACTTCCAAATTGGCCTAAATCCGGCATCTCATCTGTATGGAAAGCACTTCTAAAATCCATGCCTCTCATCAGGGACAACCTGGTTTGGAAAATCAACGATGGATCTATGGCTCGTATCGGTACAGACCCATGGAATGGGTGCGGAGGCAGACATCTATTATCCGAGGCTCTCATACAACACCTAAATACACACGAGATCAAAGTACTAGCTGACATCGCAGATCCTCACAATTCATCCATTTTAGAACAGCGTTGGAAATCCGCATTACAGATCAATCTCCCATCCCACTCGCACCAGGAATGGACCGATTATATTAATGCGTTGACAAAATCTCACATTAGGATTAAACAGGGGCCGGATGAACTTATTTGGCATCAATTCGAGAATGGAATATATACACCAAAGTCGGGCTATTTAACGCTGATCTCACATAATGTACCAGATCTGATCTCATTTTGGTGGAAGTCAATTTAGAAGCTCACTGCGCCTCCCCGGACCAAACTCTTTTTTTGGTGTATTCTAAAAGGTATAGTCCCCACTGGCGAATATCTTATGCGCAGAGCTATATACAGACCTACCTGGTGCACTCTATGCAAAAGCGCAACTGAATCGAGCCTCCACCTGTTCCTGAATTGCACAGCATTGATGAACCTGTGGAAATTTGTATCCACAACTATACACTTCTCAGGCACATGGGAAGGCGATGATATTAACAGAGCCTGGGAATCATGGTATAATCGACACAAAGGATCCAAAATACAGAGCCTTCCCATTATTATCAGCTGGTACCTCTGGTTGGCTCGGAACCGGGCTATTTTTGATGATAAACCTGTGAGCTGGCCACATCTATCTGCTCTTATTATATCGGCTTATAATGATATGCCTGAGCCTCCGCAACCTCGTACTCGAAGACCCCGCGACCCTCCGCATATTGATAAATGTTCTCCTTGGGCCTTTTTTGATGGTGCTGCCCAGCAGCAGGGGTGCGGGGGTGGTTTTATTTTATACATCAATGAACATCATTTCTATAAAGTCCGGATGGGTTTGGGGATTGGCTCAAACAATTTCGCTGAACTCATCACTCTTCGTCATCTCATGCATTTCTCATTGGGGCATAATTGCATGAACATTCATATATTTGGAGACTCGAAGATCATCATAGATTGGTTCAACAATATTACTGTTTGTCACACACATACACTCAGTAACATATTGGATGAAATAAATATATTGAAGGCACAGTTTATTGACATTACTTGCAATCATATCTACAGGGAACACAACAACAGTGCCGACCAACTTTCCAAGGAGGCCACGACACTTCCCTGAGGAGAGTGGATGATTCAGGAGTAGCAAGGGTCAAATGCATATCAACACTATCATCGACCTTATATAGACCCACATTATCATAGGGCGGTTAGCGGATGAGATGCAATATCAGACAAAATTTTGTTATCTTTTGAACAGATTATTGTATATAGTGGACAAAATCTTTTTTACAGAGCCCTGCGTGGCAAATATGTACATATAAATAGTAGAACTATAAACGAACATCCTGTGCGATGTTCTTGGTTATATACTGATATTATAGACCACATACTGAGCCCACAGAAGGCTTACTGATGCTATAGCATATGCATAGTGCATCTACAATATGTAATTTTTCAAGTTAATGAAAGATTACGATTTTTCCAGTGGAAAAAAAAGAATGCCATCCATGAAATAGAAGGTCATAAAAGAGGAAGATACTCTAAAAAGGAAGAAAGGAAGGAAAAGTCGGAGCTGAACAAAAAAATAGGAAATCAACCCCAAATCACTGATGTTTTAAACTTTGTAGCAAATCATAAGCACAGGAGCAACAAAGCTGTAGGAGGAGGTAAGAAATCAAATCTCCCTAGAACACTATGAAAAGTGTTTCATGGAATGCGAGTGGATTGGGAAACTCCATTAAATCCTAAGTTGTAAAATGAATAGTAGCAAAGTAGAAACCTCAGATTTTATTGCTTCAGGAGACCAAACTGGAAGAAAGCGAGATTTTAAATCTCTCAAAAAACTCTTGGCGAGGAATAACTGGAGCAACTCGGAGCTCTCGAGGAACTTATGGTGGTTTAGTAACTTTATGGTTGGACTCCCATTTTACCCATATAGCTAGCATGAATTCAATATTTTGGATAACTTTTCGGCTAGAAAAAAAATGACTCCAAAGAGAAATTTACAATAATAAATATGTATGCACTAGTTCACTATGGAGATAAATTTGAATTTTGGGACTCCCTTATCACTCTCAAGGAAGATCTTGGCACGGTCATAGTATCGTCAGGGGAGATTTTAATATGATTATGTACTCTTCAAAAAAGTGGGGGGAGGGGGGTGGGGTAGGTCACGATCCTTTCAAAGAAAGAATGGAGGACCTAGTAACTCAATGAGATCTGATAGACATTGTCGCTAAGAAAGGAAAGTTCACTTGGACAAATAGGAGGACAGGGTAAGGCCATATAGCAGCTAGATTGGATCACTTTCTCCTTCATAGAACTAACTATCTAAAGGGATCAAATGCATTTCGTCAATTCTAGCACAAGGTGAGTCAAATCATCGACCCATCTCTCTAGAAATCGATCCATTGGAAGACCTAGGATCCATTCCTCTTTGGTATAACCCAAGTTGGGTCCAGGAGGAATGAGTGGTGGAAATCATAAAAACAATCATGGATCATCCCTGTTGTGTTGAAAAATGTGTAACTAGGTTCGGTCTTCATAAGTATTAAGTGTATTTTTTATTCTTGTAAATTATAAAATGAAAGAAAAGTATTATATTTTTGAGCATAGGTTTCATGCTCAATATATTTTATTTTATAGTTCAAGCAGCCATTTAATGCTTCTAGGGTTTGTCCAAGGTCAAGAAGTCAAAAGATTCATTGGCATAAGTTGAAGACCCTATTCGGCACATTGTAACTTGTAAAGAAATTTATTTTTTCTTTAAAAGTGTCGGAATACCCTCCAAGACCAAGTGTTACATGTCATTTTGTTGCATTAGGCAAATGAACATCGGTTTGGATCTTTCACTATCAATAAATGTGTCCCAAGGTATTCCACTGCAAAGTTATAATAAAAAACTATCCCAAAGAAGGTGAAATTACTGGATTCCATGGCTCAAAACCCTAATTTTGGCCTCCTGCACAATTCCCTAGTCAATCTCTGTGAGAATTCCATTAGAAAGTCCACATAAGTGCACTCTGTCTTACACTTTGGCTTGCACATGTGACTTAACGAATGTAAAAATAAAAAGTAAAGTCTAGAAGCATTGTTGGTCGTATCTATCCCAACTAACAAGCTTCAAATGGGTGCCTATTCAGCCCTGATCCCCCCCATAATGTAGCAAATCCCTTTCTTTGTGGAACCCCTATCCCACTATTAATGGATCTCATCCCTTGGAGAGTGGATCTAAAACTTCCCATTCTTGGCCTATAAAACTACTACAGGTCTTAGGATTGGGAGAGGACTATGGGAAGTAGGCTTATGCTGTTGGAATAAGGTTGGAAGGCTATTCATTCAAAGAGAGGATTGGAGATTGTGGGTGGGGACTTGCGACATCAAGGCTTCAAGGTTGTAAGTCTATTCTCCATTTTTATGAATATAAAGGCAACTATTCTTTCTCAATTATGCTTCTATTGTTATAATTTGTAGGATTCCTTGATCACCTACATAGGCTTTGATTGCATATTGATCCATTTTGGTATATGATTAGGTTAATTAGTCCATTTATCTATTATGCTATATGATGGATGCTTTGATCGCGTGTATGTTTCTGTCTATGCAGATCTCCTTCAGGACATCTTGGAGAAGTTGTGGGAAGCAATGGGAAGATCTCTAAAGAATCGAGGAGAAGCGGATGGTCAAAAGCTCTGAATAAGATTTCATCAAGCATTTCAATTTAAACGGTAAGTGGCTTCTATCATACTATTGGTTTTAGTCAATCGTAGTCTAGAGAAAGGTAGCAGTTCCTGGTTGTTTGTTACTAGGTTTATCTAAAGTATAGGGAGATCGCTCTTGTCCACAAGAGGGATAAGTCCACATAACAAATTAAGTTTTTTACTTTTTGGGTTTTTATAAGTTTTTAGGCTTATTATTATTTGTATTTATTTTTTTGCCTATTAGCCCTTAGAATCCAATTTTTTGATATTTCACTTTGGTTTTGAGCAGTGATATGATTTTTGAGTTCAATTCTGCAGATCACAGGTTATTTACGGAAACAAAACATTTTGGTATCGAGTACATTTTTATCACTTTTTCAAACTCGTTTAAACTTATGAAAAAGCAAAACCAAGGAGTTTTCTTTACGCTCTTTTTCAAACTCCTTAAAAATGAAAAGATCATTGAGTACTTGATTGTTAGAACTCGTAAAAGTAAATGAACAATCGTCTATTCAGTATAAGTTTACCCCTTTTACAGACTGAACTAAACTATTTACGAAAAAAGTATATGTTGACTATTCATAGTCAATAGAGTTCTCTCTTGAATTCTTTTATCCTTTTTCGGACTTGAGGGACTCAATTTATGAAAAAAGATACAATGGATTTTACTTATGTTTTTTTCGTGACTCCCTAAAACTGGAAAACACCAAGCTTTACTTTCTTCGGGCTCGTTAAAATTTTACATTGAAAGAGTTGAACAAGTTTTATTTTTGTGTCTTTCAAACTCTTTAAACATGAAAATGACATCGAGTTACCCCTTCATTGGACTCGTAAAACCTAAACAGTGCAGGACTCGTTAAGCATGACGAGACCGAACCACTCCTTCCTAGGGTTCATTAAAAATAAATCGAAGGACTCATCCAAAGGATGAGCTTACAGGACAAGCATATGCTATCCTCCTCAAGCTTGTAATAAATAAAGAGGTACTTACCAGTAATGGTGGGGGAAAAGTGAGAAAGAACCTTTATGTTTGTTTTATAAAAGTCAGTATGGCACTCTTGAACATGACACTCCATCACTTTTGTGTCTGCATTGGGAAATCCATTTGCCTCTCAGTTGACCATACCTTATTGAAAGTATTCAGTTGGTTTGGGTTTTATTTTTGAGTAAAATGCTACCAAGTCATCATGTCATGCCTTTGATATGTTCAAGAGAAGTTCAATCTCAGTCAAATTATTTTGCCAGTCATAGCCTTAAGTTGCGTCGACCATCCCTAAGTCAGTCCTGGATTACTCTAAACTATTGTTCTTCAAAACTTGACATGAGTTTTGTGCCGTAGGCCCTCATGCGACGGATGGCTTTGTATCAAATTCAACTCACTATCTAGGAAGTTGATATAGAAACTTTTAGTACCTTGGAGCCTACATGCCTTAATGGAAGGTTTATCCCCTTCGATGACAGGTTCTCATTATTGACCTTCGATCAAATGATTCTATAAGTGTTTGACATCAACACATCGATTCACACTTCATAGATTGTACTAGATGTACCTTGAGAGACATTGTCATTATTGGTGGTTTCTCTCGTGCTTGTTAATGGTTCACATCCTTGACCAACAATTAAGTGGTTTCTACCATGTTTGACTTTGATGCATTCAATCATATGACTAGATTTGTACTATGGATCGAGAGATGGAGATCAAGACCATGGATCTAGTTTCATCCAACCTAGTTGCAATGAGTTATTAAATATTCATGATTGTAAACATAGATCCATTGATGGTTGCGTCCATTCTATGTCTTATGTTGACATAGATCTTCAAATGTATTTATGTACTATTCTTTGAGACATTTAAACTATGAGTATGGGAATGCCTACCTCAACGATGATATTATATATTGCATTATAACATTTGATTGATTGTTTCAAGTCTCCGACTGCAGTCTCTAACCCAAACCTTGGCATGATAAAGTGCTTCAGTCATCATACATATCTTTTGAATTTTCACTTTGGGGGGAATCTGTTACACATCGTTTTGTTGCATTAGGCAAATGACCATCGGTTTGGATCTTTCACTATCCATAAATGTGTCCCAAGGCATTCCCCTGCAAAGTTAGAATAAAAAACTATCCCAAAGAAGGTGAAATTATTGGATCCCATGGTTCAAAACCCTAATTTTGGCCTCTTGTGCAGTTCCCTAGTCAATCTTTGCGCATACACAGAGAAGTCCATTAGAAATTGCGCATAAGTGCACTCTGTCTTACATTGTGGCCTACGCACATGACTTAACGAATGTAAAAATAAAAAGTAAAGTCTAGAAGCATTGTTGGTTGTATCTATCCCAACCAACAAGCTTCAAATGGGTGCCTATTCAGCCTTGATCCCTCCCATCATGGAGCAACTCCCTTTCTTTGTGGAACCCCTATCCCACTATTAGTGGATCTCATCCCTTGGAGAATGGATCCAAAACTTCCCATTCTTGGCCTATAAAACTTCTATAGGTCCGAGGATTGGGAGAGGATTGTGGAAAGTAGGCTTACGATGTTGGAATAAGGTTGGAAGGCTATTCATTCAAGGAGGGGGTTGGAGATTGTGGGAGGGGATTTACGACATCAAGGCTTTAAGTTTGTAATTCTATTCTCCATTTTTATGAATATAAAGGCAACTGTTATTTCTCAATTATGCTTCTATTGTTATAATTTGCAGGATTCCTTGATCACCTACATAGGATTTGATTGCATATTGATCCATTTTGGTATATGATTAGGTTAATTAGTCCATTTATCTCTTATGTTATATGTTGGATGCTTTGATCTCGTGTATGTTTTTGTCTATGCAGATCTCCTTTAGGACATCTCAGAGAAGCTATGGGAAGAAATGGGAAGATCTCCAAAGCATCGAGGACAAGTGGATGGTCGAAAGCTCTAAATAGGACTTCATTAGGCATTTTGATTTAAATGGTAAGTGACTTCTATCATACTATTGGTTTCAGTCAATCATAGTCTAGAGAAAGGTAGCAGTTCATGGTTGTTCGTAACTAGGTTTCTTTAAAGTCCAGGGAGATCGCTCTTGTCCACAAGAGGGATAACTCCACATAACATCAAGTCACCCTGGAAACTGGAAAGTCAGCCTAAAAGGAAGAGCCACGTCCACCCTTTAAGAGCCTATAAATAGAAGAGAACTCGTCCTACTTGAAGCATATTCACTCACCACTCATTCTAGTGAAGGAAGAGGAAGATGAAGGCAACGAAGAAGGAAGAGGACAAAGAAGAATTTCATTTGGGATATTTTCTCTCACATAAGGAAAGCTAAGGTTTCTACAATAGACCTAGGATTTCTATCTACAAGTTCAATCTTGGAGAAAAGAAGGCAAGGAGGTTAAGCGAAGGTCACCAAGGGTCATCCTTAACATCTAAAAGTCAAGGAAAGGAAAGTGAAGGTCAAGGGAAGGTTCCACAGGAAGATTGAAGTTCACACATGCGACAACTGCAACTGCAGGGAGGTCGAAATTTCATATCTGCAGTAGGAGGCCGAAAATATGACTACGGGAGGTCAAAGAAGTGCTACTGGAAGAGATTCGACTGAGTTTGTGATCTGATTAAGAAAATTAGTTTTGCAGTGTTAAAATTCCCTTTCGGATCATATTAAATATGTTTGAGGAATTGTGTGTTTGTTTACAAGTTTAATGAGTGTTGTATGTAATTTTTATGAGCAAATTAACATAAATAAATGATTGAACAACAACAAATGATAGACATAAACATCACCATAAACAGTATCACAACAACACATTATGAAGGAGTTCACCCCTCCTGGGCTATGTCTCCTTGGTCTAGCTTCCAATGGCTTGGCCCTCTCTATTATGCTAAAAAATATGAATACATCGGTTTACAATGCTCAGAAGCTCTGAAACCTGTTCCAATGGCTCCAGAATGCCCAAAAATGTTTGTGTAGCCTCTTTATGCTTCTGATTTGGTCAAAAACTCAAGAAGTTATGGCCTTTCCCAATATTATGCTAATCGCACCACAAATTCAACAAATTCTAGAATCATCCTACAATTTTTCTAGCAAAGCGCGCTAACGGAGCGATAATTTCGCCGAAAACCAGGCGAAATTGTCGAACAGTTAAAATGCCTGCTAACACTTAAGGTCCAAAAATTGTGGCCACATGGGGGGCCACGTGCCCGGGGCTAAGGCCAACGGCCCGATCCCGCCGGTCGGGCCCCCACTTCTCCACCGTAGTGGTCTCATGGGCGGTTACATAACTGTGGTTGGCGCCACGTGGGCTGGCCCATTCTTTGAACTCTACGCTGACACACTGTAAATAAATGTAGAGTTCATAATGGCTAATAACTACCGCAACGATGTATTGGTAATGGGCTATGTTGTGTGTTGGGAGGTCACGGGTTCGAGCCTCGCTATCTCTGCCCGAACTATAACAAAACTTTTGGTGGCCTCCTGGGCTTCCATGTGGCAACCTCCGACTGGGCCACGTGTCAACCTGTGGTTGGCCACTCCTTAAACCAATCAAACCCACAAAAATATGACCAATAAGTGAATGAAACTTGTCACAATATCATTCATCGAGGGGCCTGTTGACCAAGTCAACATCCACATACCTTGCCCAGTCAGCGCCACATCAGCAGTACAGACTGCTGACTGGGTGGGTTGTCCTTTTTTTCTTAAATTCGTTTTTTTGGGAAAGTGGACATAACTCATTTATGGAGTCATACAGAGTCTGTTTCACGCGAAATGAGTTGCACCGATTTAGGATGATGAGCACTATGCGATTGTCCAAGTTCCACACCAATCCAACAACTTTGAATTTTGAGCTATTTTTTTTAGCACCTGATCATTCCTCCCCACTGGAAACCTTTTGGACCCCAAAAGATCACTTTCAGTCATCTAGCAGGTGAGGGTACAATTCCCTCACCTTTCCAATCTTGATACATTTGGCCTTTGAAGGATTTGTTCCCTTGAGCCCCACTCGAAGGTAATCCAGATTCCCTCATTTTGAAGACCTTGTTCTTCTGTCAAGTATGGTGTCTTGTTGTAGTTCATCAAGGTATTTAGGAGAAAGATCTTCTATGTAAGGAATTTGGACATTTTCTCCTTGATCTTCAATCAAAGGAGGATCATACAACCTTAAATTATCAACATTAACAACAACATAAATTTGCATATATGAAGGAAAATCTAACCTGAAGGCATTGTTACCAATCTTTTCCAAAATTATGAATGGACCATATCTAATTGGTTTTAGCTTTTTACCTTCTCCTTGGAGCCCTTCTTTGCTAATGTGAAGCCAAAATTCATCACCGACTTGGAAATTGTGATTTACATGATGCTTGTCATGCCTTGCTTTGTACTTGCCTTGGCTCTTTTCAAGTTGTTCTTGAGCTCTTTGGTGTACGAATTGGTTTGTTCAATGAACCTTCTTGCTTTGTCTATGTCACTATGACCATCAATAGCAACATCTTTTCCAAAAATGAAATCCAAAGGAGACTTAGGCAAGTATCCCAAACATTCCTCAAATGGCAATGTTTGAGTTGAAGAGTGCTTGGCCTGGTTGATCAAGTGATCAAAATTAGGCGAAAAATCAAAGTGTTAGACTCTTGTTAAACTTAGCTTCAGATCAAAGAGCTCATCCTTTTGATTCCAACGGTGTGAACTATACTCAAATCTGAGCTCATATGCAGAAGTTATAGCACGTCAAAGTTCAGGTTTGACTTGCTCACATGGCAGGATTAGATGATGTGGCAAGGTCCTTCAACGAATGAGGAGGCACTATTGGCCCCGCATGTCGTAAAACGCAATCGCAGGCAGGTTGGCGTTAAAAATCGATCCCTGAGTAGGGAAGGGTACGATGCGATAAGGCAGGTGGGAAGATTTTCAAGAATCGGCCGGAGGCGCGTTATGATGGATCGCAATCACAGATTGGTGAAGGGTCGGCGTTATAGAATCGTCCCTTGGTAGGTTTGGGTTGCGATGCGATATCCCAATCGCAAATCACAATGGTAGAAAGTCCCGCATTGTGATTACCGTCGAGGCACCACCGAATTGCGATTTGTGATAAGTTCCTAGATGCGAGATGTTCGTCAGTTCCAATTTATAGTGCCGTCGGGTCTGCCACATCGCAATCGCACAATCAACTGCCACGTACACAAACCTTAAGCCCACAGGTCCTTATCGATTGTGATTTGTGATGGATAGTTGGTTCTGATGGATTATGGCCCGTCGCGCGGCAAAATTCTCGCTTGGTTAGCGGATTATTGGAGAAAAATTGTGGGTTCTTGTCTGATATGGAGCAATTTGTGGAACGAATAATGGGAGAACTAGGTGGTCATAACTTCTTCAGGTTTTCACCAAATTGGGTGCAGAAAGAGGCTAGATAGCCATTTTTTAGTATTATGGACTAATTGGAGCAGGTTTCAGAAGCATTTGAGCACTATAAACACATATTTTTACACTTTTGAGCATAATAGAGAGGCCCAAGCCATTGGAAGCTGGACCAAGGAGATGTAGCCCAGGAGGGGTGAACTCCTTTATCATGTGCTTGTTGTAATGTGTTTTTGATGATGTTCTGTACATGTTTATGCTGCTATTCAGTTTCTGGTTTATGTTAAATTGCTCATAAAATTAACATAAAAACTCTTCATTTTACTTGCAAAAATTGATGAATCCTTAAGCACAATGAAAGCATTTTGTTTATAATCTGAGGAAGATCTTAGCACTGCAACTAATATTATAAATCAGATCACCGATTGTAAGCATGTTGAATATAATGAAAATGTTCATCCCACAACTTAGGATGCTTGCTGCAATACCCATGAAGAAGATGTATCACTGTCATGTTCACCACCTCTGTTTGACCATCTGTTTGCGGATGAAAAGATGTACTATTTTTCAATTTGGTGTCCATGAATCCCCACAAGCTTGACCAAAAATTCCCAAAAAAGCGAGAATCTCGATCACTAACAATGGATGTAGGCAATCCAAAATGCACCCATACATTCTGAAAGAATAACTGAGCAGTTTGTTCAGTTGTAACTTGCTTTTTACATGGCATCAAAATACACATTTTGTTGAACCTATCCACAACTACATACAAATAATCATGACCTCTTTTTGACAATGGAAGACCTCCTACAAAATCCATAGAAACACTCTCCCACGGTCGTGAAGGAACCAGAAGTGGTGTGTGCAATCCTAACTTCCTATTGCTAGGCTTACTGACTACACATAATGAACATCCTTTGATAAAATGTGACACACTTTCAAGCATACGAGGCCAATAACAATACCTCTGTAGATGTGCCACCGTCTTACTTACATCGAAATGACCAGCAATAAGAGAAGTATGTGCCTCTCTTATGATGTTGACTCTTTCTCCTTGTGGAATATAAAGCTTGCCAAGATGGTACAACAAGTTATCATGCAAATGATAATCTAATTCCTCTACTTGGTTACCTTGACTCAAGCTTGCATAAACATCCTGAAAGTCATTGTCTAATTCATATTTCTCAATATAACTTTCAAGCAAAATAAAATTATGCTTGAGTAAAGTAGCTGCACTAATAATAGGCCTAGAAAGAATATCATCAAGTTTATTGTAGATACCTTTCTTATACCTTATTACTAAGTGGAATTGTTGAGGAAAACCCATCCATTGGAAGTGCCTTGATTGCTGTAACTTTTATTGAGATTGCAAGTATTGCAATGGTTGATGATCAGTGTGAATGATTTTTTCCTTACCCATCAAGTAATGTTTCCATTTTTTCACACTTTGCACCAATGCATACAGTTCCATGTCATATGTAGGATAATTAATCACTGCACCATTGATGAGGACTACACCCATGACGTAGTCACTAGCATCAGTTTAAATCTCAAATCACTGTCTCAATTTTGGAAGTGCAAGTATTGGAGCTAAACTGATCTTTTCCTTCAATGCATCAAAATCCTTTTACTATTTGCCTCCCCACTGAAAAACCTTTTTCACACTTGTCAATGCATGCAAAGGAGCTACTATAGAAGAAAAGTTAGCAATGAATTTCCTCCAATATTGGGTTGCTCCCAAAAAACTTCTTACCTCAGTAACTGTCTTGGGCCTTGTCCAATTCAAAATGACATCAACCTTGAAGGGATCTATTTTCAACTCACCTCCTCCAACAATATGACCCAAGTAAACTAAAGAAGTTTTTCCAAACTCACACTTTGACATCTTTAGATACAATTGTTCTTTCTTTAAGACATCAAGTACTTTTCTCATGTGCTTGAAATGTTCATCACGAGATTTACTAAAAATTAAGATGTCATCTAAGTAGACTATGACAAACTCATCAAGAAATGGCCTCAACACATCATTCATCACACACATGAATGTAGCAGGAGCATTACATAAACCAAAATGCATAGCTAACCATTCAAACAAACCTTGTTTTGTTTGGAATGTTGTCTTCCAAATGTCTCCTTCAACGATTCTAATTTGATGGTAGCCACTCCTTAGGTCCAACTTAGTAAAATACTTTGCATATTCCAATTGATCAAGTAAATCATCTCTTCTAGGTAGCGGGTAACGGTTCTTTACCGTAATCTTGTTTAATGCATAGAAGTCCACAAACATGCGCCATGTTCCATCCTTCTTTGGCACCAAAATAATAGGTGAACCACATGGCGAAGAAGATGGCTTGATGATCCCTTTATCCAACAACTCTTGACTTTTCTTTTTAATTTATGCACTTTCCATCACTGACATCATGTACATGCCAATGTTAGGAAGAGGACAATCTTGCTGCAACTGTATCTCATGTTGGATTCCTCTCTTGGGAGGCAATCCTTTTGGTTCCTGAAACATCTCATCATATTGGTTAACTACATCAACCAATTTATATTTCAATCTTGAATCACAACCTTTAAAAGCTTCATTATCAACATCATTCTTGGGTTTGATCATTAGAAGTACAAAATTCTTGCTTGAATTCACAAGTATTTTCATCTGTTATGCATTAACAAGTGAAAGATTTAGTTTCTTGCTATGATCTCTCACAATATATTCTACTCCATCTTTGAACAAATGGTATTTGTTTTCATGTCTATGGAAGATAGATTTTCTATCATAGAGATACGGGCTGCCCAAAACTATACCACATATGTCTAATGGCACAACATCAAGCTCCACTTCATCTATGAAATTTGCAGTAATGGCGAATTTCAGTTTACACTTTCTAGTTGCCCGCAGTTGTGCATTATCACACACCCATCCAAGTGGATATGGTTTATGATGTGGAATGGTTCCAAAGTTTAAACTTTTGACAATGTTTTTAGAGATAAGATTAGCTTGAGAGCCATTGTCGAAAAGTGTATCAGTATTGCTATGTTTTGAGATCACCCTTATGTGAAAAAGTTCTATCCTCTTCTTTTCATTTAGAGTTTCATTGTGTGAATTTGAAGTACTAGTGCTAGCAATGGATTCTTTTCCCTTCATACCCATGGCTGTAATTTTAGTTTCATCACCCAAATCAGATCCCAAATCCTATTGAGTGGTTGCAGTTGTCTTTTGTTTTCCCTTGTTGTTGAATTTCTTTCGTTTCATTTCGGGATGAGGCTTCCAACAATGAATTTCATCGTGACCCTCTTTGGAACAATGCTTGCATGTTAAAATTTCTCTCCTTCCTTCTTGATATATGCATTTTTATTTCCCTTCCCTTTGAAAACCTTTTCTTTTCATTTACCCTTAAGTGGATTTTTACTACACTCTTCTGGAGTGTTTTCCCCTCTTGCCTCAAGATGAGTGGCTTGTACACACACCTTATCTATATTATTGGGATTAAACATTAGGATAGTATGCCTAAGGTAACTGTGTAAACTCCCTATGTACTTCGGCAATGCGTCTTGTGATTGCAATCCTACACCTAACATTAGAGACCTTTTTTTCTGAATTCTTGGGTGTAATCTTGCACATTTTAACCTTTAAGTTGTCTAAAGTTTTACCAATTCATGATGGATTTCTGCATATAAGCTAGAGGGTAGACTTATCTTTTAATTGAAACAATGAAATTAGACCAAGAAATTGAGATCTTACTATGTTTTTTTTATCTCTTCTTGTGTCTTTGATTCCCACCATGCTAATGTTGCACCCTCCATCCTCAAGGAAGCTAATTGAATATTTATGTCATCCTCTTGAAGGTTTTGAATTCTCCAATAGACCTCCAATTGACGTATCTAATTATCAATCTTTTATGCATTCACTTCACCATTATACATGGGCAGTTCAAATTTAACATCAAGTTTTAATAAGGGTGATTTACCAGTTCCTTTTAAGGTATGTTGATGAGCATGAGTAAGGGTTTTGTTAGTGGAAGATGGTGAAGATGCTTGTGAAGAAGAAGATGAAGAAGATGGTGAAGAGGGTGGAGGTTTACTCCATTTCCATTACCTCCTCCTCCTGAAGAACCTTCTCCTTTTTGAGGTTTGGAGCTTTCACCCTGTAGTATGGTATTCCTCTCTTCGTAAAGGACCTCCACCATCTTTGTCATATCAAAGAAAACCTTCTCATCCTCTGTAATGTTTGTAGGTTATCCTTCATGAGACATGCTCACTGGAGTCTCAACTGCAACTTGAGGAAGAACTGGTGTTGGAGATTGTGGCAACCTTGCCCTCCTTCCCCTTGACCCAACTTCAGGGCTTTCAACCAACTTCCCTTCTCCTCTTTTGAGTTTTAACCTTGTAAGCATGACATAAAGTTGCAAATAATTAAATCCTTCTTGTACAAATAAAACCAAGAGCTCTGATACCAAACTTGATCTGATTAAGAAAATTAGTTTTGTTGTGCTAAAATTCCCTTTCAGATTATATTAAATATGTTTGAGGAATTGTGTGATTGTTTACAAGTTTAAACATGGGTTTTTGAGTGTTTTATGTAATTTTTATGAGCAAATTAACATAAACAAATGATTGAACAACAACAAATGACAGACATAAACATCACCATAAACAGTATCACAGAAACACATGATGAATGAGTTCACCCCTCCTGGGCTATGTCTCCTTGGTCCAACTTCCAATGTCTTGGCCCTCTCTATTATAATAAAAAATGCGAATACATCAGTTTACAATGCTCATAATGCTCTGAAACATGTTCCGATCACTCCAAATTGCCCAAAAATGCATGTGTAGCCTCTTTCTGCTCCTGATTGGGTCAAAAACTCAAGAAGTTATGGTATTTCCCAATCTTCTGCTAATTGCACCGCAAATTCCCCAAAACTTAGCATCATCCTACAATTTCGCCTGCAAAGTGCACTAGCGGAGTGACAATTTCATTGGAAACTGGGCAAAATCGTTGGATAGTTAAAATGCCTGCTAACGCTCAAGGTCTGAAAACTGTGGCCACGTGCCCGGGGCTAAGGCCAACGGCCCGCCCCTGCCGGCTAGGCCCCCATTCCTTCGCCGTAGTAGTCACATGGGTAGTTACATATCTGTGGTTGGCCCCATGCGGGCTAGCCCATTCTCTGAACTCCGCATTGACACACTTTAAATAAATGTGGAGTTCATAATGGTTAATAACTACTGCGCTGGTGTATTGGCAATGGGTTGTGTTGTGTGTTGGGAGGTTGCGGGTTCGACCCCTGCTACCTCCATGATCCAGGTGGATCTTCATATACAATGGCATGGAAAAGATCAGAAATCAAGCACTCAGAATGAAGTCAACTCAGGACCAAAGCGTAGATCTCGTCATCATGATTTCAACGGCGTGAATGGTACTTCAATCCGAGTTTGGATGATGAAGTTATCGCGAAAGGAAGGTTGCTTTGTTCCTTAAAAAAATGAGGATTTTTTTTTTTTTTTAATGGGTTTAAGCCTTAAGAGGCAAAAATCGCAATCTGAGGATCCATGGAGGCAGACTTAAGAAGGGCGTAGAGAAAACCCCAATCATCGATCTCCGATTAAATCGAATCGGTGGATTGGAAGTAAATCAGATTGGCGGATCAGAAGGCAATCGGATCGGAGGACTATATATATGTATATATCGGTGATGGCAGGGGCCGACTTACAATGCGATCGACAATAAAGAACTGGGTCGATATGAGAGCAGGATGCCGATGCGATCGGCCGACGTTGATATCGCCGATCGGTCATCCCTGGGTAACAGGATTGTTGCACCCCGATATGCCGATTGTGATGTCGGCCCCGAACCTGATAAGGAATATACGCCCGATTTAATAAATTTTGAAGTCCGGGTAAATGGTTTTTTTCGTCGGATTTTAGTGTTTTTCGAGATTTCTTGGTATTTATCGTTACAACGATAAAGAGGCTTTTTTAAGGGTCAGTTGTGCCTACCAACCCTTCCATGCCACCCGCCTCTATTTTGAACCAAGACAACCTCGATTTAAACAGGATTTTGTCCAAAAGACCCATTATAAAGGCACGATGGTTGGAAAAGCACGGGGGGGAGGAACTTCCAGCACACTGTTTCATTTGGTAGGTGGCCGATAGTGCATTTTGTCTGTTTGGGACAAGTTTCAGATGTTTTTAGCCCCTTTGAGCGCCACGAACACTTTGATGCTGCTCACTTCTCCATCTAAGGTATCCACTTCACAACCATTTGTCAGAATGGAGGTATAAGCCTCTTATATGCAGTTGATGATTGTAATTCTCTTCTTTCATGCCACTTAATATAAATGCCTCCCCATTGTTCGAGCTGGGTCCAGAGACGTAGTCCGAATTGGACGAACTCCGTTATCAAGTCTTTGTGTCTTCCTTCATGCTTTTTATGTGTCTGTTCTTCTTTTCTAGTGTGCACATTATAATTCTGTGTTAAGTTGCAACTTTTACATGTGATTCTTTTCATACATCTATAAGCGAAAGTATCCTAGATCAAGTGGTATAAGAGCAGGGCTTTTTAGATGTGAATTGCATGTTTGTATGCTAACAAGAAACAGGCTCCAAATAGGTGAAGGGGAATTAGAGCCTTTCGATCCCCGAGTGGGGGTGTGCACATCGAAGGAGAAACATGGTAGAAGATGAAGCTCATATTGAAGAGGAATGCAATTTCCGTAAGACTTTCTATTCCATGGCAGAGAATATCAGTCAGCTAGTTTTAAAGATGGAGAAAGCAAAGTAGAGAAACCTAGAAGGACAAGGTTCAGCACATGGGAATGGTGGAGAAGAACCCCCTCATTCTCCTTCTGGGAGTGAAGGTTCTCCTTCCTCTCACCACCATAATCATAGAAATCCAAAGGATGCATCTAAGAAACCCTTTTTTAAATTAGATGTTAAATTTGATCTTCCTATGTTTAATGGTGAAAGTAACGCAGAGAAGCTTAATAATTGGATTAGGCAGATTGAGGTCTACTGCAGGATTCAACAGATCGTGGAGGATGAGGCAAAGATCCAGCTGGCCTCTCTATGGCTGAGCAGCACCACTCTCGTTTGGTGGGAGAGCAAATTGTAGAGCAGTAAGAATGTGGGTAAACTCTTTTCCTCATGGCCTGATTTTATTTCTGCGTTAAAAGAACAGTTTTATCCCTTAGGATACAAGCAAAAAGCTTTGATGAATTGGCAGTATTTAAGGCAAGGCAAAGGGCAGGATGTTCAGAGTTTTACAGAAGAATTTAGGAAGCAAGCATTTAAATTGGGTATTGCACTTGATACACCTGAATTTGTAACTAAGTATATTGGCTCACTGCATAGTTATATTAGACATTCATTGTTGTTGTTTGAACCAACCACAATTGATTCAGCCAGCGTAAAAGCAATTCATATTGAGAACAGGGGCAAAAATGAAAGAGATGATCAGTCCAGAAAGCCACCGTTATAACCTCTCGATGGAAAATCCAGAGTGAATGGAAAGGGAAGGAGAAGAAAACAACAACAACCAAATAAGGAGAGCAACCTTATTGAAATCACTGCAAGAAGGAAGGCCACGATGATGATCACTGTTGGAAGTAGCACCCAGAAAAGCGTCCAAAGAAGTATGGAGGAAAAGGGAAGCCAAAGACAGTGGAAGCGGCGCAGCAAGACATTGGATCGGATTCAAGAGATGAAGCGCTGATCATAGCAGCAAGAACAAAAGGTACTCTTACACCTCATGTTCATTCTAAATCCCATGAAAGCACCAATTATGTAAATGAGTCCCTTTCGAATGACTGAAAAAGAATTGAATTATTCCATATCAGAGTGGTTGTAAATCATACCAAAGTTGAAACTCTGTTTGATATTGGGTCCCAGGCAAATTAAATTTCAAAATCCCTGGTAAAGAAACTTGGCTTAAAGACAAAACCACACCCGAAACTTACCCACTAGGATGGATACATGATAAAGCAAAACCGAATGTAACCCAACAGTGTAAAATCAAATTTGTGATCGCTTCTAAGCTCGTAGATGAAGTAGAGTTTGATGTAATACCATTGGATATCTGTGGCATGGTGTTAGGTAGCCCATACTTGTATGATAGAAAGGCAGTGTTTTTACATCATGAGAACAAATATCAAATCACCAAGGATGGGGTAGAATATATAGTGAGGGCTCATCAAAATAAAATTAATGCCAACCTTGTAAGCACTGGACAAATGAAAAGACTGGTGAATTCCAGTAAAGGATGCATGCTTATGGTTGTAAGGGAAAAAGAGGCAAAATTCGCTGATGCTTTCCAGGGCTGTGATTGGGAGCATAAACAGGAATTAACTGAATTGATTTCTAATTATGATGAGCTGTTTCAGGAACCAAAGGGATTACCTCCGAAGAGGGAAATCCAACATGAAATCCATCTACAGCATGATGCCCCTCTACCAAATATTGGCATGTACAGGATGTCGGCGATTGAGATGGAGGAAATCAAGAGACAAGTGCAGGAATTGCTGGACCAAGGCGTCATCAGGCCGAGCACCTCTCCGTGTGGTTCACCGATTGTTTTAGTGCCAAAGAAAGACAACACCTGGAGGATGTGCGTGGATTACCGTGCTCAACAAGATCACGGTGAAAAATCGCTATCCCCTTCCACACATAGATGATTTATTAGACCAATTAAAGAGTGTTGTTTATTTCACAAAGTTGGATTTGCGCAGTGGCTATCACCAGGTTAGAATTGCGGAGCAGGACGTGTGGAAAACCACCTTCAAGACCAAGCAGGGGTTGTTCGAATGGATGGTGATGCCATTCAGACTTTGCAATGCTCCAACCACTTTTATGAGGGTTATGAATGATATATTTCAGCCTTTCATTGATGATTTTGTTCTTGTATATTTAGATGATATACTTGTCTTTAGTAAGAGTTGGTAACTTCTCAGAATGGTAACAAATAATGCATAGTGTGAAAAAGTGGAAACACTACCTGATCGACAAGGAGACCATCATCGATCATCAGCCCTTGCAGTACCTTCAGTCACAAACCAAGTTGCAGAAATCTCATCATTTCATGTGGATGGGCTTTCTTCAACAGTTTCATCTAGTAATAAAGTATAAGACGGGCACTAGCAATAAAGTGGCTGATATGCTATCTCTCCCTCCTATTTATGCTTTTGTTATTTTGCATAATGCTCCATTATCTTTTGAGAGTTATGCTGAACAATATGCTAACGATGATGACTTTAAGGAGGTTTATGCAAAACTAACCCATGGTTCACAGGTGGACAACTATCACTTAGAGGGGAAATTGTTGTATCACCTTGGTAAATTATGTATTCCCACAAGGGAAAGAGTACATGTAATTCGAGAGGCCCACACCTCTCTTGTGTCTGGACGCTTTGGTGTCGAAAATGCTTTATGTCATGTAAAAAGATTTTGTTTTTGGCCTCATATGAAAAACATTGTGACTCGCTATGTAAAGGGTTGTGTGATGTGTTCAGTTTCAAAGCCCTCTAATAGAAAACTCCGACTCTACACACCACTCCGTATTCCGAGTCGTCCATGGGAAAGTGTGTCAATGGACTTTGTAGGAGGTTTTCCTTTGTCTAGGAAGGGTCACGACTACTTGTATGTCGTCATTGACCGTTTTAGCAAGATGTGTATTCTTATGACTTGTAAAAAGCAGATTACTGCAGAGCAGACTGCTTCTCTTTTCATTCAGCATGTTTGGGTCCACTTTGGATTACCCACATTGAATGTGTTAGATCGGGACTCTCGCTTTCTTGGAGAGTTTTGGACTAGCTTGTGGAGGATGATGGACACCAAATTGAAAAGAAGCACGACATTTCACCCGCAGACAGACAGACAGACAGAGGTTGTAAACCATATCGTGGTACAGTTATTATGAGGCTATTCTGGGAAACATCCCAAGTTGTGTGATGAACATCTCCCATATGTACAACATTCCTACAACCGAGCAATGCATTCATCTACGCAACCTTCATCGTTTGAGACATGTTTTGGTTACTTGCCAAAGTACCCTTTTTATATGGTCTTTGGAAAGGAAGATGGCTCTAGTGGGCGTAATGATAGGGACAAATCTCAACAGTTCATTTAACGAATCCAATTGATTCAAGAAGCAGTACAAGAGCAGTTGGAGAAAAGTCAAGCCCATTACAAGGCTCGACATGATAAACACTGAGTCGACCATGAATTCCAAGTGGCCGAAAAAGTGTGGTTCCACATCAGCAAAGACAGGATGAAGGGAGAAGGAAAGAAGTTGCGACCAATCCGGTATGGACCATTCACTATTTTGGAGAAGATTGGGAACAATGCCTTTCATCTTGACTTGCTGGTATATATGCAGATGTACTCAGTAGTGAATGTGGAGAACCTAAAGCTGTATGAACCCCCTTTGATCATGGACATTGATGAGGTGGGCACAGTTCCTACAGTGGATGATTTTGCACCAGAATATCTTGATAAGTTGCCCGAAGACATCATCCTCGACATAAGAACCAGGACTTCATGGTGAGGAGATGTGGAATACCTTCGAGTTGGTTTTAATGGAATGCACCCCAGCAAGGCTAGATGGCTGGAGAAGGAAAAGGTGAGGGAACAATTCCCTCACTTGCTAATTGACTAATGAAAGCTTTTAGTGGTCCAAAAGCTCCTCAATGGAGAGGATTGATCCACGTGGATCTTCAGATACAATGGCATGGAAAATCTCAGAAATCAAGTGCTCAAAATGAAGTCAACTCAAAACCAGAGTGTAGATATCGTCATCCTGATTTCAACGGCGTGAACGGTACTTTAATCCGATTTTGGATGATGAAGTTATCACGAAAGGAAGGTTGCTTTGTTCCTTAAGGAAATGAGGATTTTTCCTTTTAAAAATGGGTTTAAGCCTTAAGAGGAAAAAATCGCAATCGGAGGATCCATGGAGGCGGACTTAAGAATGGCGCAGAGAAAACCTCGATCGTTGATCTCCGATTAAATCGGATTGGTGGATCAGAAGGCAATTGGATCGAAGGACTATATGTATGTATATATCGATGATGGTAGGGGCCGAGTTGCGATGCGATCGACGATAAAGCACCGGGCCGATATGAGAGCAGGATGCCGATGCGATCAGCTGATGCCGATATCAGCGATCGGTCATCCCTAGGTAACAGGACTGTTGCACCCCAATATGCTGATTGCGATGTCGGGCCCGGACCTGATAAGGAATATACGCCTGATTTTTAACAAATTTTGAAGTCCGGGTAAATGGTTTTTTCATCGGATTTTAGTGTTTTTTCGGGATTTCTTGGTCTTTATCGTTACAACGATAAAGAGGATTTTTTAAGGGTTGGTTGTGCCTACTGATCCTTCCACGCCACCGGCCTCTATTTTGAACCAAGACAGCCCCAATTTAAACAAGATTTTATCCAAAAGACCCATTATAAAGGCACAATGGTTGGAAAAGCACCGGGGGAGAAATTTTCAGCACGCGATTTCATTTGGCAGGTGGCCAATAGTGTATTTTGTCTGTTTGCGACAAGTTTCAGATGTTTTTAGTCCCTTTCAGCGCCACGAATTCTTTGATGCTTCCCACTTCTCCATCTGAGGTCTCCACTTCACAACCATTTGTTAGAATGGAAGTATAAGCCTCTTGTATGCAGTTGATGATTGTAATTCTCTTCTTTCATGCCATTTAATATAAAGGCTTCCCCATTGTTCAAGTTGGGATTGGAGACGTAGTCCGAATTGGACGAACTCCGTTATCAAGTCTTTGTGTCTTGCTTTTTATGTGTCTCTTCTTCTTTTCTAGTGTGCACATTATAATTCTGTGTTAATCTGCAATTTTTACATGTGATTCTTTTCATACATCTATAAGCGAAAGTATCTTGGATCACTCCACCCAGACTATAACAAAACTTTTGGTGGCCTCCGGCTAGTCCACGTGTCAGCCCGTGGTTGGCCACTCCTTCAAACAATCAAACCCACAAAAATCCAACCAATAGGTGAATGCCACTTGTCACGATATCATTCGACGAGGATCTTGTTGAGTAAGTCAACATCCACATACCCTGCCCAATCAGTGCCACGTCAACAGTATGGACTGCTGACCGGGCTGTCCTTTTTTTTGAAAATTCGCCTGTTTGGGAAAGTGGACAAAACTCGTTTCTGGAGTCATGTGGAGTCCGTTTCGTGTGAAACAAGTTGCGTCGGATTCAGGATGATGGACACTACGTGGTCGTCTAGGTTCCACACCAATTTGACAACTTTTAATTTTGAGTTATTTTTTTGAGCACTTGATCAGTTTGACTGGATCAAAGTTAGCACATCATCTGAAGAGGTTGGTCTTACTCTTGGAGGGTATCGGTCTCAGTATTAAGGTCATGGAATTCATCAATTGAAGAATATATAAGGAAGAGAAGAGATTTATAGGTTTTCCTCTCCAGAGGAGAGGTTTTGGCCCTAACTTGCAACCTATATTATGTTTTCTTGTTCTTCTTGTTTTGGTAGTTATTTGATGATTCACACATATAATAATAAGGAACAAAGCTAATAAGTAAAGGTACATCACAATAAATTATCAAGTAAAGAGAATAAATTATAATCATTTCCCTATAGAATTATCAACATGGTATCAAAGCTAAGGTGCACTAAGGGCATTATGAAGATCTCCACTACATTGAAGAAGTTCACCAAGAAGTGTTCAAAGGTTGCAAGCTATCTCAATAAAGGAATCAAGGAAGCATGGAACTTTCTATTCACTACTAAGAAGGAAGTAGTCAAGACAAAAGATGAAGGTCTCTTCTCGGCACACACTGACACATTCCAAGATGGGAGCATTTGGGTAATTGATAGTGGTGCATCTAGACACATGACTAGTCATCACAAATAATTGAAGACATTATCAAAGGGAAAATCTTCTTACGCAGTGGAACTTGGAGATAACAAAAGTTATCCCATAAGAGGAATTGGATCAACCTCTATAGAGCTAGAAAATGGAAGCAACATTCACCTCAACAATATCCTATTTGTTCCAGGTTTGCATAAGAACTTACTTTTCATTTCAAGTCTAGAAGATAAGGGTGATAAAGTAGCTTTCATTGCTGGAATATTTGTTGTATGGAGTAAAAATTCAAGCATAGAGAATACTAGAGTAATTGGTATTCAAGAAGGAATACTTTACATGTTGATATCTCCTCTAGCTCAAGCTTTGGTTCACATTGAAATTATCCCATGTGAACTCTGGCATAGAATATTTGGTCATCTTCATTTCAAAATCCTTCCAACTCTAAGTTCCATAGTAGATGGAATACCTAAATTGAAAGAAGACCACAAAGGAGTATGTAAGGGATGTGCATTGGGTAAGAATAAAAGGAGACCATTTGGAAGAAGCGCTTCAGGGTCAAAAGAAATCTTGGATCTCATTCACTCCAATTTATGTGGTCCTATGACTCCAAAATATCTTGGAGGTCATTTGTATTATGTCACCTTTCTAGATTATCATTCAGGAAATGCTTGGGTCTACTTGATGAAAACCAAGGACGAAATATTTACAAAATTTTAAGAATTCAAAGCTGAAGTGGAGAACCTCATAGAAAGGAGAATCAAGATACTAAGATCCGGTAATGGAGCATAGTATACATACAAGGAAATTATATCCTTCTGTAAGGAGTATGGGATTAAGTGGGGCTTGATAGTCCCATACAATCCCGAGAAAAATGGAGTTGTAGAACGAAAGAACCAATTCATTAAAGAAAGTGTAAAAGCAATGTTACATGATCAATATATACCTAAATTTATGTGTGGAGAAGCCACAAAGACAACTGGCGATTGCATATTGGAGGTCCAGAGATATCGACGATCTCATGTCGGAGGTCCTGCATATTGACGATCACATATCGGAGGTCCAAAACATATCGATGATCACATATCTGAGGTCCAGAGCATATCGACGATCGCATATCGGAGGTCCTGCATATCGATGATCAGATATCGGAGCATCGACACATCGGAAGGTCGACGAATCGGAGAATCAGAACTTCTTAAGGTGACAACCTTTAAAAAGTTGCAATATGCATAATGTGTCGATAGTGTTAAAAATTGTCGGTGAACATCGATAAAGGTTAACAAAGGATTTCATGGAAAAATCAAAGGTGGATGAGCCCTTTTTCTCTCTCCTCAGTGGGACACATGGTAGAATATGATTAGTTCCGATAAAGCTACAGTGGAATTTGACGTGGCAGTACGACAAGACATGTGGTAGGCAATTTTGGCATTTTGAGGGGCCTAAGGGGGAAAATCTAGGTGACATGTGTTACCACTCATGAGGTTCCATGTGGAGTGATGATGTCATATCATAGGATGGCATATCGGAGGTTGAGGATATCGACACTTTATAAAAGTTGGTAACTTGAAACTTCTGATAAGGGGGCTCTGATATTAGGCTAGCACATGGTTGAGAGGAGTTTAAAGAACCTCGGGTGCTAAGCACTTAACAAAGGCAAAATAGCCCCTGACAACGAACAAAATGCCCTAGCACCTCAAGGCTAAGAAGTAGGTCACGACCCTCGGTCCTATGGTGAGAAATGCGGGAAGGGCTAAAACAAAAGGAGCTAGTACAAAATCAGAACTTCGTCTTAAAGTTATGTTATAAAGGGGCTCTGATATGTCATTAATCCGATAGTCATTGGCCCAGTCATAAAACAAAACAAATTCCAAAGGAGAAAAGCGCAAGGGGATGAGGAGTATCGGTGAAGAAATAAGATGGAAACTTCTCCGATAAGATCATACAAAGAGTTGAAGGCATATGAGTCGACAGCTATTGAATTGTGGGAAAAGAGGGGTTGGTAGTTTGAATGGATAGTCAACAAGTTTTTGCAAAAACAACTTCAGCCACTCTAGATTCCAAGGCAGAGGATCAACATTAATGAACCAATTTCTAGATTTGAAGGCTAAATATTTTCCAGCAGAATTGAAGAAGAACGAGAAAAACAAAGGAGCAATTTTGATGGATTGTTGCAGAGGGACCTATTATGCTAGCAGAAATGCTAAACTACAATTTAGGGACTTGTTCTACTTTCAAGGGAGGCAGTTGACCAGATATTTCTTTTTGCCTAAATATAAGCATATTCTCCTATAGTTATTCTAAGAAAGACAAAATATTTTTAAGTTTATCTTTTGCATACATGAACTTGAAAGATATTTAAAATATCTCAGTTTATGTAATTATGTGATGACTATTATTTTTCAAACTGTTATGTAATCTCTATATAAACAATTTATGAATATTGAAACGAGGTGGGATTTTATTGAAAAAACACTTGTAGTCCAAATATATTTGAGCAAATCTTGAATGTATTCAGAGTGTTTAATGAGCAGTTACTAGGAAATTCATGTGTTACTTCTCCGTGTGAGTATCTATCTCTTATATAATTGTCTTCTTCAATGTCTGAGAATGCTAGTTTATGATTTTGGATTTCTTTGATGCCCCTCTCTTAAAATTATCATTCATTAATATGTGTTATTCTAGCCATTTATAAACTTTGTTTTCCTTCAGTCATCTTTCTTCTAAACCTCTCAAACAATCAAAGGACTTCTAAATTTTCATTCTTTGTACAACCTTCTCGTTGGAGTTGTGATCTCATTTGTTTAATAGCTTGACTCCATGCCCAATGGTTTTGAAGATCACCCAACCAATTTATCCCTAGACCTAAATCTGGCTACCTGAACTCAATACCACAAAACCTTCTACTACAGTGACCATAGGGTAGTTGAGTTTTACGGATTAATCTCTCTTCGGGTTGAAGGGCCAGCTTCAACCTAAATGAGGTTATGAGGTTACCTTAGGGTTTTTCCCTACAACTAGGATTTTCCCTTAATGATAACATTTTGGCGTCATTGTTGGGGAGGTGAAGTTTCATGTAAAATTATCTCTAGGATAACGACAAAGATCAGATCTGCTCTCTAATGGTGAATAAAGGACAAACACAGAAAGGTTGTGCATCATTCACCCGACGAATCCATTCTCAACTGAATCTAGAGCTCAAAAATTTCATGACGACTCCACTGGACGAAGACTCAGTTTTCTAAAGAACTGTTTCGTGACTTGAATGTCTCGAGATCGATCCACAATTTGCAAGGCATGCTCCTATGAATCGTGCTCATATTCCTGGTTTTCGAATCACATCCCTCACATACATTGGAATACTTGCCTAATAAAGTTTAAGGATCAGGAAAGGGATGATGTTGTTTACATTTGATCAAATTTCAATTGCATATTCGTAATTTAGGAGTTTACTTGCCTGAAGACTGCCTCATGAAGATGTTTATGGCTACCCTAGAAGAAGATGTGAGATCATGGTATGAAAAACTACAACCTGGTAGCTTGTATTCTCTAAAGGATTTCCACACAACATTCTTTGAGAATTATAGAGAAAATTACCCTCCCTTATTGTTGTTTGAAGATTGTTGTGAAAACTATGAAATTTTCATTCAGTATCTAGAATATGTGCATGGTAATGAAGAGTTAATGGATGAGGAAATATATGAAACCCTATGTGAATATTCATCCCAACAACAAATGGCAGTTTCCTCCTTGGATGAAAGAGAATTAGATCAGGATCTTAAATTTGAAAATTATAATTCTTCCCTTGAAGTTGATGAAAATGTTCAGACTTTAAGTGACCAAGAAAGGGGTAATGATAGTCAGTCAGTAATTTCTATAGATTATTTACCTCCTGTTTCAATCATGGAAGAAGAGCAAGTTCTTGTGGACTGTTTCCAAAATGGAGAGATCATTCAGGATCTCACATCTCTTGAAGATATAAAATCAGAAAATTCAGGAAATCAAGATGATGTTTTTGTTGAAACATATGAACAACCATCCTCAGTCACTCTTGTTTTGCAATACATGGCTCTTCCATATTTCTCTGATATACATGAAGATAATCAAGAATCAGTGTTGCAACCAATATTTTCTTGTCCATAAATTTTTTGTTTGCAGCATTATGACAGTCATCAGATGGAGGTATTTGAGAAAGAAAATGCAGTTGGAGGAGTTCCATATCAGAGTGACAAAATTTGGCAAAACTATAAAATCAATTTTGATTCTTATGAGGATCCTTTTGCAACACGTTTGGAGTCAGAAAATAGGCCCAAATTTTCAAATTTTTTAAATATCAAATTTATTTTCATATATGCTTTTGAGTTATCATTAAATAGGATTTTCAATTTACTCCACCATAAAGACATGCAAGGTTTTCAATCGATGGACAAGATGATTGCATGGTTGCATTGGGTTTTTTATTTCACCTGATTGGGCAGATACTTTTAGTAGGTTGTAGTAGGAAATGGAAAGCATGAATTTCAATTTTTTGTTTTCAACAATTGGTGTTCAGGGTGAAACCAGAGTTCGAGTGTGGATGAATTTTCTAAAGGACTTGAATCCTGAAGAGAAGGCCCTAAGGTTCTACTAATATTCATCCAGGAGATTTCAAGCTCTGATGTCACTCTCTAGGAGATTGTAAGCTTGTTGGAATTCCAAGAAGGCATAGGGAAGAAACACTTTAGTTACTTAGGAATTCCCCTCTCTATTATTGAAGAATCGAGCGCATCATAGTTAATATAGGATTCTTCTAGTAATGATAACAATTTGTGAGTAAATTTTAATTTTCTTGTTAGCTTGATCTTCTTATTATTATTAGTCTGTATTATTTTACTTCATCAAACTACTATCAAAACACAAACGACAAGAACACAAGATGTTGGCTCTCTGCCAGGGCAAAACCCCTCTCTCTTAGAGAGGAAAACCCTTCTTCAAATTTCTCTTATTGAAGCTTCTACTGATAAATGTGAAACCCTAGAACCTTGACAAGAATATCCTCTAAGCACAAGTCAAGTATTTGTCCTTCTTCTTCCAGCACTTCGTCCTCCTTCCTCCGACACTTCGTCCTTCTTTCTCTGGCACTTCGTCCTTCTTCTGTCAATTGACATAAGTCATTGTTATGGTTCTTCTACAAGAGATATTCCTCTTTTCTCCTTGGTAGATTCCTTCACATATGAAGAGTACTTTATCCCTCCTCCAACCAAGCTCTTTGAAATATAGTTGCAAGTCTGATATGACAACAGTGTGGCCCTATTTCTTCGCACGTGTGAGGGGATTGCTTCTAGAACCTTATGTGAAAGTCCTCTTTCCTTATTCGCTTGAGTGAGCTTCTTCTTTGCTTGAGTGAGAGGCCTTATAGGCCTAATTTTCTAGCCAAAACAATGAGATATGTATAACTATGGTGGAGGGTTGTTATGACAGTAGAGAGACCCTCCCTTTCTTCACACGTATGACTGCAATTGACCTTAAAATAGTCCTCTAAGGCTCAATGTTCTTCCTTCCTTCTTCATTGCACTAGAGGCTCCTTTCTTTGTCCCTTTCTCACCCTTAACTTGTCTTTTATTCTCGCTTATTTTAGAGGTAGATTGTGTTATCATTGGAGGAGTGGACAACCTCTTATGTATAGAGGTATGTCCCTTTTTTAGGCTGACTTGTAGACATGAGGCCGACTTGTCATTTATACTTCAAATTGCTTTTTCAGTGATGTCGTTGCATGGAGGAGACTTGCGACTTTGCTTAGAGGTATTCCTTATACTCTAATACATAAGTATAAATGGTGTAATATTCCCTTAAGGGTCTTCAACATTTATTTTGACTCTTTGAATTCCCTATAACACTTTGACATGTGCTAGACCCATGCAATGAGCAAGAAACTCATTGATGTAAATAACAAAAATAATATTTTTTTTTTCTTTTTTAAATACAAAGATCAAAATTACATTTATGAAGATCGAACCTAGTTACACTTTCTTCAACACTCCCTCTTAACTAGGGAGGTATTCATAAATCACTATAAGGTGTTTGGCCATTTTCAATATGAAGAATTCACATAAGAGAAACCGGATTGGCAATCCATCTGTTATAGAATCATAGTAACCAACATTGTTTCCACAACAAGGCCTTGACTGATAGATCTATCTCATATTAGATTAGAGTACAATGTTGGTGAGACCAATGATTATAGACACCTTCATCATTGTCTCTCAAGGTACATACCCACTCAGGTGTTCACTGAGTATGACCTTCTATGACTATTCTCATCTTGGGTTCCCAGCCCTCATAAAATATCAGTCCTCTTTCCTACTCTTATCTTGGATTCCCTACACATCCTCAAAGAGCATCGGACGCTAGATGATTACCCAATCCTCCATTATTTCTTCCAAAGTGAAGACAAGAGAATTGTGTTAATATCTCCCTCTTAATTGGGGAAGATATGCCCAAGCTCCCTCTGACCAGGAACTAGTCCAAGCTCCTTTGTAATCAGGAACTTGTTTAGAACTCCCTCTTATCTAGGGACTCTTCCATACATCAACAAATTCTTCTTCGTGGGTCCTTCAGCTGCTTGATCTCCTTCTTTCCTTGATGTCATGAAACTTTGTTGAACTTCTTCTTTGTAGGGCATCAACCATCAATCACTTTCCTTCTTTGTCATGTCATTCATTCCTTTGTGGAAAGTGGCTTTCTTGATACATGTCTGGATCTTTCATCATATAGCTACTCCTTTTTCATCATACTTCATTTCTGGAATATTCATTATATGAATGCTTAGTTGTGCTTGCACTTTCAATACTACGTTCTAGTATCTCTTCATGAATTCATTCAAAAATTAAATAGTACTTTGCTGGATGGCTTTCCATCATGACATCTTGTTGACTTGAATCAGTAACCTATGTCATCATATCTCCAAGGCCTTTTCTAAATGTCAAGGGTCCTTTGATCTTTTCCTTCTTCTATCAGAGTTCTTGTGCCTTCTTACGGGAGATTACTTCAATGAATTTGTCAGATAATGATTCCTAGTGACTATGGTGTATTTTCATCTTTGATTTCTTTCTTCAGATGCTTCTTCATAGATTCTTTAGTCAACCACCTTATACTCCTTATGAGGGAATGTCTTCATGTTGACCTTATTGGTGTGTAGATCATGCCTTTCAGCATGTCATTTAGTGAAAGAGATATTTCTATTCTTGATCATGTTTTAGAGCCATATCTCATGATTCAATGATGACATAACTGAAAACATAGATGAATACATACCTCATCTTAATTATTCTCTTGATCATCTCATCTCCCTCAATTTCTTTTGTGTTCCTTCATCTTTTATTGAATGCATATCATCATTTCTTGAATCCCATGAATGGAACTCCTATTGCGACATTTGCTATTATGAATTTTCTGTTGAAGATTCTATCGGAGAATATTAGTGATCCTCATCCTTCAAATGCTTCTCATTTGATGATCGAGGCTTTCTAATATTAGATCATGATTAGTTTATTTCATCATGGATGAGGTCATACAATAGCTACATCCTTCCTACATGAATATCTTACACTATGCTCCTATATTCTAGAAGATGTCATTTCTCCTAAGTCGTGCATTCTATCCTATTTCTACATGCTCCTATGATACCCAAAACTTTGAAAGAAGACTTGTGTAAAGAAGTTGACTTAGTCATGATATATATATAGAGGGTCCTCCTCCTTCTGCCTCTTTTCTTATTCTTTCACTTCTTCTGTAATGTGAACTTCTTCTCTTTTCCTTTTGTTGTTGTCCTTCTTGAACTTGGGGCAATCCCTTTTGTGAGGTTCCTCCTTCTGCTTCTTTTCTTCTTCTTTCACTTCTTCAGTAATGTGAGCTTCTTCTCTTTTCCTTTTGTTGTTGTCCTTCTTGAACTTGGGACAATCCATTTTGTAGTGTCCATATTCTTGACAGCTAAAGCATTGGGCTTTGGACATATCTCTGTTGCTTGTTCTTCATGGACCAAACTTGCCAAATTTTCCCTTTCTTTTGGCCATAGCAGCAAATTCTTGCTCCTTTGATCCCACATAATCTTTGGCTTTGAGTCTTGTCTCCTCAATTTTGCATAGAGACCAAATTTCACTTAGCAGGGTAGCTTCTTTATTAGCATATATACTTGATGTAAAGTTACCCCAATCCTGAGGTAAAGCATTGAGTACTACAATTGTCATTTCACTGTCAGACATGACTTCTCCTAGCTCTTGTAGTTGATATATCATCTAAGAGATTCTCATGAAGTAGGGAGCTATTACTTCATTGGATATCTTCATCTTGTACAATTCATTGTGTAGTGATATCACTTCTCCAATTGTGCTAACCGAGAATAGCTCTATCAACTTATCATAGATTTCTTTTGATGTTTCAAGTTTGGAGACATAAGGAATGAGAAAGTCCTTGATGGATTCTATTATAATCCTTTGAGCTCTTGTCTCATCCTTATTGTACTTTGTTAAGGCTTGAGTTTGTTCCTTATCAGGGATAATGATACTTCCTTTGATATGATATAGAAGTTCATTCTCTTTGAGAAGTAAATCAATCCTCTTTTTCCATGCAAGGAAATTAGCGGTCCCAACCAATTTGTTGCTTTCCTTGCAAAAAGACATTGTGATATGATCAAAAGAGGACATACAAATACTTACTTGATAGTGTTGGTGATGTAGAAGTCTTGCTCCCTTCTTGAAGATTTGATGATTTTTCTTCTTGGATCTTGATAATCTTCAAAATTGCCTTCTTTGATGATGAATACTTCTTGGAGTGTGACGTTTGACTTGGATTTCTTTTATTTTGAAGACAATGTAGCTTGATGTAGGTTATTCTTTGAATGGATCTTCTTGTAGGTGCCGTTGTATGAAAGTATTTTATTTTTTCTTTGTAGTCTTCCATGATGGATCTAGAAGAGTAGATGGTAGACCTCATTGTCTTTGATGGATTTGAAACCCTTAGCTTGATGCTTCAACCTTGTATACGTTCTTGATATGCCCTTCCTTGGTGTGTCACCTTAGCCATGGAACCATGATGAAGAATCTAGGGCATCATAGTTAAGATAGGATTCTTCTAGCAATGATAACAATTTTTGAATCACTTTTATTTTTCTTGTTAGATTGATCTTCTTCTTATTATTAGTGTGTGTTCTTTACTTCATCAAACTGCTATCAAAACACAAAAGACAAGAACACAAGATGTTGGCTCTCTGCCAGGGCAAAACCTTTCTCTCTTAGAGAGTAAAACCCTTCTTCAAATTTCTGTTATTGAAGCTTCTATTGATAAATGCCAAACCCTAGACCCTTGACAAGAATATCCTCCAAGCACAAGTAAAGTCTTTGCCCTTCTTCTTTCAACACTTGATCCTCCTTCTGTAGAAATTTCACTATAGATTAAATTGATTATGCAATGTACTAAAGCAAAATACTTAATCTACTTCTACAATAAAACTTGCGGAAGCTTAATCGATTTTGAGAAAGATCAAATAGAACACATATAACAGAGAAGAAGATTCAATCACACATGAAACACAGAAGAATACTCTGGGGAAAGCCTTAGCTAAAAACCCCGCTATCTGTATTATCATACAAGTGGAAATATCTCAGGATTACACAAAGCTTTAGCTCACAAGCTATCCAGCTCTCAGTACAATCCCTCATTGCTTCTCATAGACAGAATAGACAACACATATGCCTTCCTTCAGTCCTCCAAGCCTCCTATTTCCTTGTATAGTTTCTCATGGGTCCTCTAGCTGCAACCTGTGTGATTCTCACCTCACACACAACACTGACCTTTGAAATAACTGCGCAATCTTGAAGGAGATAATTCCTTCTGCATGGATGAGTTTCCTTTATAGGAAAATTCCTCCAACTGATAGTACACTGTCCCTTCCTTTAATCTCAACTGGGTCTTTCTCTAAACTGACATGCATGAGTTATTTATGAGAGAATATTCAGTTATTTGGAGAACACTAGTTCCATGCATGCATGCATTAACTGACTGAACTCACAATTAGTTCCTCCAACTGTTTGGAACTAATTTAACTGGACTTAACTCAGTTAGCTGAGCTAACTAATTACAACTCAAATACAACTCATCCTTATCTCCTTAATTAAGGGATAACTTCCTCAATCAAATGGATAACTGTTGCATGTCTTCATATAGACTTCATGTTTGATTTTCTCCAACTAATTAACTTAAGATGAATTAATTAATTATTTTTCAAACAACTGCTGAGACCAAATTCGAATTTTAATTCTCAATTTTAATTCAGGGACTAATTAAAATTGGAATATATCCCGAAACACTATTTAAACATTACCATTTATAACATTTCTATTTTTTGTTATTTCCAACAGAGTTGGAGTATATATTGGAATGCTATTTTTATCATTTCTTGTTGCCATTTTCAACACCTTCCTCCACCACTTCGTCCTTCTTCCTTCAGCACTTCGTCCTTCTTCCAACAACTGATAGAATTCCTTGTTATGGTTCTTCTATAAGAGATATTCCTGTTTGATCCTTGGCAGATTCCTTCACATATGAAGGATACTTTATCCCTCCTCCAACAAAGCTCTTTGAGATATAGTTGCAAGTCTGATATGACAGGAATGTGGCTCTATTTCTTCGCACGTGTGACGAGATTCCTTCTATAATGTTAGGTCCCTATACTACTAGTGTAACCCCTTATTGTTATTAGTAGAACCCCCTTATTATATTGTTGTGCCCATGTAATAACCATATTCTTATTATTGTGCCCCACAGAAGCCCACTATTGTTATTTTTGTGCCCTTACATTATTATTGTTATGTCAGCTTTGATTATATTATGACCCCTTAGACTCCTATATATAGAAAGGAGGCATTGTTGTTTGTATCATCCAATAAGTGTTCATTTGTGTAATGTAAAGGAGGTTTCCCCCTCGAAGAGGTTGTTTTATATGTTGCTGATCTATCTTTTCGTGAGATGGTTTCATAACATTTGGTATCAAAGCTTTGGATGCTAGGTTTCGTTGCTCCAAAATAGGTCATCATGGAATTTTTGCTATAACTGTTTTTCTGTGACATTTCAAAAGCTACAAAAAAACCCACTTGAGACAAAATCGTTTTGAACCTTGGGTCTAAATTTCAGATCTTGTCTCGCTATCTTTTCGTAGATATGATCTGAGGAAGTTAGGGTTTTTGCAAGCTCCATAATTCCATCTCAAATAGGTCATCATTGAATTTTCGTTATAAATTTTTTTATATGAAGGTTCAGACCCTAAAATTAAAACCCATTTGTGCCGAAATCTTGCTGAAGCTCGGTTCTGAGTTTCAGATCTTGTATCGCTATATTTTTGGAGATATGATCCAAGGAATTTAGGGTTTTTATAGGCTCCCGAATTACATCCCAAACAAGTGACCTTGGGAAAATTGTCATAACTTTCTCTCTGAGTATCAGATTGAAATTTCATAAGAAGTTACAAAAGGAGGACGAATTGTAGTTTTCTGTGCAGCATTTTTGGGTCTATAGGTTGAAACAGTGACACGTGGCACTTTGTACAAGTTCTCTCTACTGAAAAAGTGTATAATCAGGTCATGTTGGGAGATTGGGCATAACACTTTCTTGGAGAATCCAATTTCGATTAGACTGGTGGCATTGGAAAGAGGACTCAAATGGATACCACAATTTGCAATTTTAGACCTTGGAGATCCCAAATTTCAGAGACAACTTAGATTCAATATCAAGCTCCTACAAAGTGAAAAAAGGTGTGTAGTTTTTAAATTTTGCATAAGTTTGGTTTGAAAAATTAGTTTGAAGGAATTCAAAGGGCATAGTGAATAATAATTATCATTAATTGATGCCTTGAAGAAAGAAAAGGGTAACACCTAGTAAGCAACCTGAGATCTCTAGCATGGCTCATGAAGAAGAGGAAGAAATGCAACATGATATATCAAAATTACGAGACCAAGTGCAACAAATTTCAGTCTTACAAAAAGTAACAGAAGCTAAGATGGATGGTTTAAAGAAAGATGTGGAAGATAAGATGGATGGTTTCGAAGCTAATATGGATGGTATGAAAGACAAAATTGAAGATTGGAAGAAGGACATGGAAGGTTGGAAGGAAGGTTTGACAAAGTTGCTACAAGAAAGGCCTCCTAACGACGAAAAGGTAGTAGGGAAAACTCAGAATGAGAAAAAAATAAATGTTAATCATGATTCGAAGAATGACAACATTGAAGATTTGAGGAAACACGTGGAAGGTTTGACAAAGTTGCTACAAGAAAGGCTTCCTAACGATGAAAAGGTAGTAGAGAAAACTCATGATGAGAACAAAATAAATGTTAATCATGATTTCATAGACTCTAACGATGGATTGAAGACCCACCACGTTGCAAAGATCGATATGAGGAAGTTTGATGGCAAGGATACCGTAACATGGATACTACAGATGGAGCAATATTTCGATTTCCATAATGTGCAAAACACACAAAAGGTACACATTGCAACTTTATATTTGGAACCAAATCAGCTTGTATGGTATCGATGGCTTTTCTCTCGTAAACAAATTGTCACTTGGGCAATTTTTATGGAAGAAATGATAGCACATTATGAGGATACAAAAAGAAACATTTTTTTTAGCCAATTGATAAATCTCAAACAAAAGGGTTCAATGATGGAGCACATTGAGGACTTCCAAAAATTGAATATAAGGGTAAAATATATTCTCGAGGAACATAGGATTGATGTGTTCATAGGGACTTTAAAAGATAACATCGAACATGAGGTTTGCCTTTGGGAACCTAATTCATTGGAGAAGGCATTCAGGTTGTTAAGAAAAATGGAAAGAAAAATTATGGCAACAAGGAAGCCTACCACTCACAACTATAAAGATGGAAATGTTGTTTCCCCTAGCCTTCCATAACCTACAAGGTTGAAACCACAACAATTGGAAGAAAAAATAGCAAAAGGGCTTTGTTACAGTTGTGATAGCAAATACACTAAAGGTCATAAGTGTGTTGAGAAGAAATTAATTTACATAGATTGTGAAGAGGAGGAAGAAAAGGAACAAGAAACGTCAAAAAAATGAGGACATACACCAGGAACAAACCCTAGATAAAGAAGAAATGAATCCAACCATATCTTGTAATGCATTGGCCGGAATTACCACTCCTCAAACTATCAAGATAGAAGGACATATCAAGAAGAAAAAAGGTAATAATGTTGATTGATTCGGGCAGTACCCATAATTTTATTCATTGTAAGATAGCCAAGGAATTGAATTGCTTCCTATATCCGGCACCGGAGTGTCAAGTGATGGTTGCAAGTGGAGGAACCATAAATTGCTCTAGAAAGTGCAATAATATCAAGCTATCCATGGGAGAATATGTATTGAATAGCCCAATGCTTTCAATTCGAATGGGTGGTACTGATGTTGTACTAGGAGTCCAATGGCTACAATCCTTGGGTATAATATCTTTTAATTTTCAAGAACTTTTCATGAAATTTTCTTCGGAAGGAAAGGAAGTTGAATTAAGGGGTATCACAGGGAAACTGGGAAAGATAATAAGCTCTAACGGAATGACAAAGCTTCTAAAGAAAGAACAATGAGGCGTAATTGCACAATTATGTTCGCTAGAGGTTCCCACATCGAAATCATCTATTTCTTTAGATCTCCAAAAATTCTTGGACAATCATTCCAAGGTATTTGAGACTCCCAAAGGCCTCCCACCTATTCGTGATCTTGATCATGCTATTCATTTGATTCCAGGAAGTGTTCCTCCAAACATCAGGCCTTACAGATATCCATATGCCCAAATAAGTGAAAGTGAACGTATGGTTAAAAAAATGCTAGAGGTTGGTATAATTATCCAACCAAATTCAATAAATGAAGCAAGGGATGAATGGAAGAATGATGAAGCAGGGTGGGAACTCATTCAAAATTTGCAGAAGATCCCAGTTCAAACAATATTTCCAAAACTTGACAAGGAAGGAAAAATCATATTGGAACCTGAAGCAGTCACAGAATCGAGAAATCGACAGATACGAAATCGATCAATTTCATAGTATCTCATCAAGTGGAAGAACTTACTTGCTGAAGATTCCACATGGAAGGATGATAATTTTATACAGAAGCATCTAGAACTACTCAAGCGTTGAGGACAACATTTTTTGAAGGAGAGGGATATGTTAGGTCCCTATACTACTAGTGTAACCCCTTATTGTTATTAGTGCAACCCCTTATTATATTTTTGTGCCCATGTAGTACCCATATTTTTATTATTGTGCCGCATAGAAGCCCACTATTTTTATTGTTGTGCCCTTACATTGTTATTGTTATGTCGGCTTTGATTATATTATGACCCCTTAGACTCCTATATATAGAAAGGAGGTCTTGTCATTTGTATCATCCAAGAAGTTTTCATTTGTGTAATGTAAAGGAGGTTTCCCCCTCGAAGAGGCTGATTTCTAAGTCGTTGATCTATCTTTCTATCTTTTTGTGAGCTGGTTTCATAACATATAACCTTATGTGAAAGTCCTCTTTCTTTCTTCGCTTGAGTGAGAGGCCTTATAGGCCTATTTTTCTAGCTCAAACAATGAGATATGTATGACTGTGGTGGAGTTCTGTTATGACAACAGAGAGACCCTCCCTTTCTTTGCACGTGTGACTGTAATTGACCTTAGAATAGTCCTCTGAGGCTCGATGTTCTTCCTTCGTTCTTAGGTGCACTAAATGCTCCTTTCTTCGTCCCTTTCTCACCCTTAACTTGTGCCTTCTTGTCACTTATTTTAGAGGTAGATTGCGTTATCATTGGAGGAGTGGACAACCTCTTATATATAGAGGTCTGTCCCTTCTTTAGGCTAACTTGTCATTTAAACTTCGGATTGCTTCTTTTAGTGATGTCGTTGCATGGAGGAGAATTGTGACGTTGCTTGGAGGTATTCTTTAGACTCTAATATATAAGTGTACATGGTGTAATGTGCCCTTAAGGGTCTTCAACATTTCTTTTGACTCTTTGACTTCGCTATAACACTTTGACATGTGCTAGACCTATGCAATGAGCAATAAACTCATTGATGTAAATAACACAAATAATATTTCTTTTCTTTTATAAATACAAAGATCAAAATTACATTTATGAAGACTGAACCTAGTTACACTTTCTTCAACATTTATAGGGATGTCAAAATCAAAGGAATGGAGTGAAGTTCTCCAAAAAACAAAAAATAAAATGTAGGCTTGAGGAGCTCAGTGGCTAAACACAATTGGAAGAAAAGTAATGATTAAGGTTGTTCTTTTGCCATGTCCAATTTATCCATGTTCCAATATCTTAGTGCCAAAATGAATTTTCAAGTAGGTTAGCACCCTCATTCCCAAGTTTTTATGGCAATGAGGCAAACATAACAAAAATAGATTTCATTTAGTGCATTGGAAAATTGTTTCGCTTCCTAAATCTTGTGGGGGGTTGGAAATTAAAGACCCACATCTTATGAACTTGACTCTCTGATCTAAAATAGTGTGCAGGATACTATTAAATTCCAAGGATTGGTGGAAGCAAGCCTTATTGAAAATATACTTTCGTAGAACTTGCCCAATTTCTATCCATCTTGCACTGCTTGGTTTTGAACCTTTGAGTCCAATCCTGAGGTACTCAACATTCCCTCTGCGCGTAGTCCTCACCTTTCTATCTAGAATTGTATCTTCTTGCAATTCATTGAGATATTCAGGCAAAAGATCATCAATAGAAGGCAATTGACTCTGCTCTTCGGGATCTTGAATTAATGAAGGTTCAAATAGTCTCAAGCTTTCTGCATTAACTACTAAATAGATGTGCATGCAAGCTGGAAAATCAAGGCAAAAAGAATTCTCACCAATTTTCTCAAGTATCTTGAAAGGTCCATACCTTATTGGCTTTAGCTTCTTACCTTCACCTTGCATTTTGTCTTTGCTGATGTACATCTAGACTTGATCACCAACTTGGAAACTATGCTCAATCCGATGCTTATCATGCCTTGCCTTGTACTTGGTTTGGTTCTTTTCCAGCTTTTCCTGTACTGCCTGGTGAATCTCTTGGATTTATTCAATGAACTTGGTTGCCTTGTCCACATCACTGTGTCCATCAACTGCTATGTCTTTACCAAAGACAAAATCCAAGGGAGACCTTGGTGTGAAACCAAAATAGGTCTCAAAAGGAGATCTCTGTGTAGAAGAATGTTTAGCTCGGTTGTAAGCATGTTGCACATAACATAAATGTTCATCCCAAAGTTTGGGAGGCTTGCTGCAATAACCTCTAAGCAACTGGATCACTGTCCTGTTGACCACTTCTGTTTGGCCATCTGTTTGCGGATAAAAAATTGTGCTCTTCTTCAGTTTGGTGTCCATCAATTCCCATAGACTCAACCAAAATTTCCCAGCAAATCGAGAATCTCGATCAGATACAATGAAAGTGGGTAATCCAAAATGAACCCATACATGCAGAAAGAACAACTTTTCTGTTTTTTCAGCTGTAACCTATTTGTTACAAGGTATTAAAATACACATTTTACTGAACCTATCCACAATAACATACAAATAGTCATGACCTTTCCTAGATTTAGGCAGTCCCCCAACAAAGTCCATGGAAACACTTTCCCAAGGGTGAGAAGGAACTAGTAGTGGAGTGTACAAGCCTAGTTTTCTGTTGCTGGGCTTGCTTCTAGCACACATGGTACACCCTCTTACATATCTAGAAACTATTTCATTCATTTTTGGCCAATAACAAAATCTTTGCAGTTGTGCAACTGTTTTACTTACACCAAAATGACCTGATATTAGGGAAGTATGTGCCTCCCTAATTATCTTTACTCTTTCAGTTTGAGGAATGCATAACTTTCCAAAATGATACAAGATTTGGTCCTTAACATGATAATCCAATTCTTCTACTTGTTTTCCACGACTTAAAGTTGCATATACATCTTTAAAATCTATATCTTGAGCATACTATTGAATGTAGCTTTCATGCAATACTGAGTTATGCTTAAGTATAGTAGATGCATTTATGATTGGTCTAGACAACATTCTGCAACTTTATTGTGTATGCCTTTTTTATATCTGATGACAAGATGAAACTGTTGTAGAAAACCCATCCACCTATAGTGTCTTGATTGCTGCAACTTAGTTTGTGAGTGTAAATGTTGAAGTGGTTGATGATCAGTATGTATAACTGTCTCTTTGCCCATTAGGTAATGTTTCCACTTTTTCACACTCTGTACTAATGCATACAATTCTTTGTCATATGTGGGATAATTAACTACTACATAATTAAATGTCTCAGAATGAAAACATATGGGTTTACCGTGCTGCATCAACACTGCTTCCATGGCATAGTCACTGGCATCCGTTTCAATCTCAAAGTGTCTTTGAAGATTGGGCAGTGCTAGTACTGGTGCTGTACTAATCTTTTCTTTTAAGGTGTCGAAGCGCCTCCCCACTAAAATACCTTGTTCAATCCTGTTAAAGCATGTAAGGGAGCTGCAATCAAGGAAAAGTTAGCAATAAACTTTCTCCAATACTGTGCTGCTCCTAGGAAGCTTCTAACTTTTGTAGCAGATTTGGGTTTAGGCTAGTTTACAATGACTGCAACCTTAGAGGGATCTATCTTCAATTCACCACCCCCTACAATATGACCTAAAAAATTCAAAGATGTTTTGCCAAATTCACATTTTGATAACTTAACAGAAAGATTTTCTCTTTTCAAAACATCTAGAGTCTGCTTTACATGCTTCAAATGTTCTTCCCATGTTTTACTAAATATAAGAATGTCATCTAAATATACAATGACAAAATCATCAATAAAAGGCCTGAGTACATCATTCATTACTCTCATGAAAGTAGCAGGAGCATTAGTCAAGCCAAAAGGCATAACTAACCACTCATACAATCCCTGCTTTGTTTTGAAAGCAGTCTTCCATGCATCTTGCTCTGCAATTCTGACCTGATGGTAGCCACTATGCAAGTCCAACTTGGAAAAGTAAACAAATTCTTTCAACTGATCTAACAGATCATCTATGCGAGGAAGGGGATAACGATTTTTGATCGTTATCTTATTCAGTGCTCGGTAATCAATGCACATTCTCCATGAGCCATCTTTCTTTCTCACCAAGACAATTGGAGACCCACATGGTGATGTGCTAGGTCTTATGAACCCTTTCTCGAGCAGATCTTGTACCTGCTTCTTGATTTCTGCATTCTCTAAAGCGGACAACCTGTGCATTCCGATGTTTGGCAATGGAGCATCTTGCCGCAAATTAATATCATGTACTATTTCCTTTTTGGGTGGCAGACCTTTAGGTTCTTGAAATAGTATATCATATTCGAAACAACTTTTTCTAAATTAGCTTGCTGTTTAGCATTACAGCCCTCAAATACATTGGTTTTATCAGGTTTCTTTTCATTTACAACCATCAGTAAAAATTGTTTGCATGAATTTACAATTATTTTCATCTGTCTTGAGTTTATGAGTGTATAATTATTCTTGAGTTTATGAGCTCTTACAATATATTCAATTCCATCTTTAACGAGTTGATACTTGTTTTCTGCTCTATAGAAAATGGCTTTTCTATCGTACAAGTAAGGACTTCCTAAAACAATTCAACATATATCCAAGGGAACTATATCTAACTCAACCTCATCTACAAATGCTGACCCAGAAGAAAACCTAAGTTTACATTGTCTAGTCACTTGTAGCTTTGCTTTATCACATACCTAACCCAATGGATATGGCTTCTTGTGAGGCGTGGTTAGCAATCCCAACTTCTTTACAATTGCTTCAGAAATTAAGTTTACTTGTGAGCCACTATCAAACAAAGTATCCATCTTTTGATGCTTGGAAATAACTCTAATATGAAAAATCTCATGTCTTTTCCTCTCATTTTCTTCATTATCAGTAGATTGTGCATAATGACTAGTAGATGCTTCGGAATTTTTACCTTTTATACCTGTGGCTGCGATTTTTGTTTCATCCCCTGAGTCTGACCCCAAATCCTTCTGAATAGTTGCAACATTCTTCTTCTTTTTTGCCATCGTACTTCTTGGGCCTCAGTTCTGGATGCAGAATCCAACAATGTTCATCATCATGCCCATCCTTCTTGCAGTGAGTGCATGAAGATTTGGCCTTTTGTACAATATTTGTCTTCCTCTCTTTCCATTTTTGTTTTCTCTTTTCCTTGCTTTTGCTTGTAGTGGGTTTTGATGATCCCCTAACTTCTGGGTTCACATTCTTACCTCTAGCCTCTAGATGAGTAGCCTAAACAGATACCTCATCTATGCTAGTGGGATTAAACATGAGAATGGTGTGCTTTAAATAGCTGTGTAGACCACCTATATACTTCAGCAGAGTTTCAGGTGAGTCTAAAGAAATTCCTAGAATCAAAGCTCTTTTTCTAAATTCTTGGGTGTAACTTTGTACACTTTGCCCTTTCAATTGGCGAAGAGTTTGCCAACTCATCATAGCTTGCTGCATATAAGCTAGTGGATAGAATTGCTTTTTAATTGCAGAAACAAATTCACTCTAGACAGAAATAATTTTACCATGTTTCTTCATGTCAGCTTGTGTTCTGCCTTCCCACCATACCAAGGTAGTTCCTCCAAGGCGTAGGCTGGCCAACTGAATCTTACTTTTTTCTGAGTCAATGCTCTGCACCCTGCAATATACATCAATTTGTCTAATCCAATTATCTAGCTTCTTTGCATTCAACTCTCCATCATATATCAGCAAATCAAATTTAACATCTAATTTAATCAAAGATGTTTTCTTTTTATTTTCAGGGCTATTAGGAGGTGTGGGAAGTTTTTCTTCTTTCCCTTTGTCTTTAGAATGACCATGGAGGAGAGATTCTTCTGCTCCTTTATCTTGCTTGGAGTTTAATGAATCTTCATCTCTACCTTTCTTAAATTCTCTATACATTTCTTCTACCATGGCCCTGATGGTCATGAAACTATTCATGAATTGGGAGTCTGATTCCAAGGGACTTTCTTCTGCCTTTTTCCTCTTAGGATAGACTCTTCCAATTTTTGGGTTAGCTTCAACCAATTCTCCTTCTCCTAATTTGAGCTTTGTCCTAGTTAGCATTCAACAACAAAATCTAGCACAATCTTATCTAACCTTAGTAACCTAGAGCTCTGATACCACTTGATCTGTAATTGATCTAAGACAAACAATAAGGTATTACAGAGTCATGTGCATGGATGTGCCTATGTTACTTTGTGCAACGAATCAATAAGATTGCGAAGTACACAGACAATGAAGCAGTTAAAGAAAACATAACAGGAAAACATATAAACACAACAAGTTCAATAAGGAGTTCACCCAATACTCCTGGGATACGTCTCCCCGTCCAACCTTCAGTGGTGGCCTCTCTATTATGTTTTCAAAGCAGAGTTTTTACAACAGTGAGCTTAATTTGAGTCTCACACAACAGATATAAATCAATAATACTGTACTTGGATCCCCCAAGTCTCTAGAGTACACAGACTCTCCTTACTGAAACTTGACCTCTATTGGTCACAGTGGTATGAGCCCAAACTGAGACTCATACATGACAGGCATATACAGAGTAGTTCAATTGAACCTCTCAAGCCTTCTTTGGAGTACACAGACTCTCCGACTCTCTCTGGATTTGTCTTAACTCTGGCTCGATGCTGCCTCTGCTTCTGCAGGTCAGCTCGACTTCTTCTCTCTGCAATGAGCTTACTAACTTGCTTCCCCACTGCTTTACTTCTTTTTTCTTTCTCTGTTAGTTCGTGGCTTTAAAGCCAATCTGCTTTCTGACTGTTCATTTCCGCTTCCCGGCTTTCCAGTTCCCCTGCCTCCGTCTGTCTGAATCCCTTTGTTCTGTATAATCATCACTGTATAACGCCTCACAGGGAGGTGGCCACCTGTTTCATAACGAACTGAGTGTCAGTTCTCTTGGATGTTTTCGAAATGACCGTTTAATCCGTTAACTCCAAGAATGCCCGCGAAACATGAATCTTTTGCCAATGCATCATCCACGTCAGACTTCAAATCCTATACAACTCTACCTCCACGTCAGACTTCAAATCCTATACAACTCTACCTGTTGACCCCATCAAATTCGGTCATCCATCGGAATGTGTCTCCGCCGTTGATCTGGAGCCTCCAAATCCTACGGTCATCATCCATATCGGGTGGGTAAGTAACATGATGTTTACCCGTCCGATGTGAGCGATTTTCTCTCTCTTCCACCGGAGACATGTCACCCATTATGTGGCATCGGGCAGGACTCGGTTGAAACCGCTTACCGCTCGAAGCCCTTCTGATATTCTGCCGGTTTTGTGGGATCCCGGCTCAGACAGAATCAGAATGATAATTTTCCACATTTTATAGTTATTCCGGGTCTAGGCGCTCGGGGCTTTTCCTTCTTTGAGGGGTTTGCCCTGCAACAGAAACCAGCCCCGTTTCTTGAATTTACCTCTGGTTTTGCTAATTTGTGGTAGCACGCCTTACCATGGGCCGACGATCTGCGCGCTTGACCGAGGGTCCTTGTTGCTCCGCGCTGATAAAAAATTGCAACTGTTACGAGGATATCTCCGATAAGCTTGATCTTTATAAGACTTGTAACCTTGGCATGATTTTAAAAAAGAGTTCATGAAAACTTAGAGAGTGTTCTAGGATCCAATTTGGATCAGTGATAGCTACATGGTGGTTAACAAAGCCAACATCTGCAAGCGAGTGTTGACATTGAGCAAGTTTTCCATGGAGAATGTGGGCTCCTCTTCCCGTGGCATCACATCCATCGCCTTTAATGAAATTATGGAAAAGGTTCTTAAGGATATGGAAGGCATGCAACTTGCCTTCAAGCAACGACACGAGGCTGAAGAAAAAGCTCACAAATTCCTCCAGTTGTTAACCAAATCTAGGTTAGAATTTATGCAGATTAAAGTCGATTGTCTGTAGTGTGAACTTAGGACTGAGATGGCATCCATTCACTACAAAATGGTGGACATGGAGGACCTATTTGCCATAGGAATGCAACTAGATACAAAAAAGGCTAAATTTGGTGAAGGTGTAACATAGAAAAGAGGAAAGAGGGTTGAAGTTCCAGAGCAACAAAGGTAATTTTCGAGCTCTATTTCTGAAGATTTTTGGAGGTTGGTTCGTGGATAGTTTTTTTCTTAGTTTTAATTTATGATGTTATGGAAATAATGTTTGTATCTAGGCACCTTTCACAAAGTATACAATAGGAATCTATTTAGAATTATAGGCAAAAAATGCCACAAGCATAGACTGCATATGTAATGGACATCTGAAAGTACAATTATGGTTGAAATGGATGAACTATGTAAGGGTTCTAGCCCGAAAACCAGAACATATACATTTTATTTTTAATAGAAATATTCTAATCGGCCCTTTGAGAAAAGAAAAAAAATTCATCGGAAAATTGTTGGAGTTCCCCTTTCATTATGGACCTCAAAAGGCTTAAGGTAGAACAAATCATTTGAGTAGTGATAAAGTAGGAAATATCTTTGCCATGTCTCAACTAAAGATACATTTCAAAGAGGAAAAGTAGATGAGCATAATATAGTTAAGATGAGGATTGAAGTAGAATCTCTAATTGTTTTAAAAGATAAAAGATATATGAATAAACAATGTTTTTTTTTCTATGTTAAGACTAAACTAAGTACCCACGGGGAATTGAACCGGTGACCTAGCGCAAGGAGTGCCTTAACAGCGCACCCATTCACCGTCAATCCAAAGCCCCGTGGGCTATATGAATAAACAATGTTGATAGGGTACCTAATTGGGGTTATCCTAGATGTTTGGGAGGAAGGAATGGGATCCTCCCCACCGAGGTTCAATTCCCACAAGTGACATGACAATTTTTTTTTTAATAGAAAAAATATGTATATTCCTCATATGGAATATATAAAATTATATTTCTGAAAAAAAAAGAAGAAAAATACAACATTGATAGGGCACTTCTTAGGGTCCAAAGTAGGCAAAGAAGTTGGATGAAGAAATGGTAGGAGCCTTTGATAGGTCATCTCCCACAATTACTTCTTGTGGCTAGATGTTTCATCACCATTGTCTTCAACACCAAGGAAAACAAAGATAAGGAGGATATAAGGATGTGATTTTTGGATGATAAGCACTTAAATTTGCATTACTAGGAATCGAGGTTTTATCCCTTCAAATATGGGGAACAAAACCATTTGTTTGGGTTAAAAGGCCATACTTTCTTCTAGAGTTTTGCACAAAGGACGTCTTTAAAGTAGTAGGAGATACCCTAGGAACATTGATAACTATGGATGACAAAACAAAATCAATATAGTACAATGTTGGAATGGGAAGGATTTGTGTGGAACTAAACTTCGAGAATGGCCTTCCAAATGTAATTAATATAAATATAGATAATAAGGAATATATAGAAGTATTAGATTATGATAAGGCACCTTTTAAATATGCCAAATGTATGCATTATTTCCATCTCAAGAACAATAACTTGCCTAGAGAGGGAAGAAGACAATATTCTAGATGAAGCTATGATGTTTAATAGCAATTCAATCTACAAGGACAATCTTTGACTATGTATGAACTCCTTCAAAAGGCCTAAAAGCATGGGTAGAGAAATTATAACTAAAGAGGAATTGGATAATGTGGAGGCCACAAGCAAAAATCCTCCATTGTTGAAGGTTGAACATCAATCTCAAATATACATGTGTGAATCCTTCCAAACTATGTATTATAAATTGTATATGGCCCCAAAGCATAAAGAAAAAAATAATAGAATCACGGGAGACATGTTCAATGCAAAATCTCCATGCATTGGAAATTAAATACCCAATCAAAGATTGGATAAAAGAGTTTGAAAACCATAGAAAAGTTATCTTAAGTATTTGAGTAGAAGATATCACTAGTGCTCATTGAGGATGGGAATGATAGAAAAAATGGATGAACAAAAGGAGAGTATCACACCAAGCCTCAATGAGGATAGGAATGATCAAATGAATGTGGATGTGTAGAATAAAAACCAACAATAGAAGTATCAAGCCCATCATCCTCATTTGAAAAAAATGGATCTCCATTCACTACAAAAAAGAACCGGCTCAGATAATCTAGAAAGGAGGATTTTAGGGATGTGAATAATGGAGGGATGGAAATGGGTAATAGGTAAAAGTTAAAGAAGAGTTAAGGAAGTCACATATTCACTACAGAATAAAACACAATAAGAGATAAGTAGAGGGAAACAAATGTCCATTGAAGAGGCACTCATAGCAATGAAATCCCCTAATGGGAGTAGGAGATGATTTGTCATTCTTCGAACATAAGGGGATTAGGTATCCCTTGAAACATAAATCCATAAAGAGGACTATTAATAAATATAAATCATAGGTCCGCTTTGTGCGAAAAACTATGGTAAGTAGCAAGTATACTATAAATTATCTTAAAAATATACTTAGGGATTGGTATTTTTATGGCATGTAATGCTTATGGAAGATTTGGAGGACTATAGATGGGATGTAATAATACTTGTAAGTACAAAAACCATACTGTTTTGGAATCAACTATAATTTGTACTCTATATGTGTGATAGTTGGTTAAGGAATTTCATTTTTTCAAATTCTATGGTTCATATCAAAACAAATAAGAGAAATAGGGTTAGATAATTGTTATAGGGAGTTTTGTCACATTTGGTCAATAGCCCTACAAACTGGATTGATCATCATTTGTGAACATGTTGTCATCATCCATACACAAAGCCCTAAGAATGACCTTCCAAGTGCCTGAGTTTCTAGGTCTAACTACTTTAGAACAATGCTTTTAAGGCCGATCGCACCTTACCCTTTTAAAGACCTGTGTTCAACAACAGGTTGCTCCATTATGTACCAGCATTGATCAACAACAGCTTGTCCCTTGATGGGGGCGCGCTGATTCTAGAAATTCAGGAAAATTAAAAAGAATCCCGAAGCTTCTGGGAGTTGTTTTAACCATGTGCCTTGGATAAGAAGCTAGAATCCTATCTGATCCTACCTTGGATATTTCACCTCTTATCCCTTGATCTCATCCTCCCATCTCAAGTGGATCTCAAGCCTATATTAGTAAATGGATAATAATTCCTAAACTACCACAATCTCTTATATATTTACTACCATCCAAAACATCAGGGTTATCTTTTGGAGATTGATCATGCCGTCATTTTGTTTCCTTGAACCTAAATGAGTTATCATCTTCATGCATTATGGTGACATTGAGGTGTGCTTTGTGACAAGGAAGGACAAGTCAACCTGGGGAGATCTCTATAATATCATCGCTACATTTGGTTGTAAAATCTCTCCAATTTCTATTAATACAAAGAGTATATTATTTTTCTATATGCATTATGTTATGTTTATATTCTTATATTTCAATGCCTCGCTGATTCGTTGAATAGAGTAATTGAATTATGCTACGTAGATGTTGTAGATCCTTGGATTGTTTTGGTTGAATGTGCAGGTTCTAATTATAGCAATCAGAGCTATGTTTGGAGATTACAAGCCGAGAGGAAAGTAAAGCTGGCTCAAATTCCAAGTAGGCTTCTTTCCATCTTTTAATTTCTCTAAGGAAAACTTTATGTTCTTTGCTTTTTGTTGTTCTAGACCAACCTAATAGGTCTAGGGGAGACACTTTTGTCTGAAATTGTAAATCATGTATAACAATCATGAATGATGCATGTTTATGTGAAGATATTATTGGAAGATAATACTTAAGCCTCACACCTAAAAGAGAAAAGGTATGGGGAGAAGACGCAAAGATCGTGGAAGAATACTTGCAAATGTTCTTTGAGGTAAAAAAATCTAGTAGATGTTGAAGTTAAAGAGTTGATTCCAATTTATAGAAATAAAAGAATAGGTAGATCTACAATGACAAAATAATTGGGGTTAAGTTTTGGTCTCTAATAGAATATTTGTAGAAGTTGAAAGGTGTGTATCATGGGTGAGACTAGAAGGAACATCAAATCATCGTCATATTATCCTACATTTGGAAAAATAATGCAAAAAACCTTGTTCCCAATACAAGTTCAATTATTATAAACTAAAAAATGAAAAAATAGCAATTAATAAAGAAATAATGGATTCATTATGATCCTTCATATGGGGGGAGTGTCTGGTAATCCATGCATGAGAATATGACAATAATTAATATAAAAACCAAGGAATTGGTCATTATTCAAACTAGTGCCAATTAGATTGAAGTAAACAATATTGAAGGAAGAATGGAGGAAATTATATGGAGAGCTTAAAAAGGGACCCATATCTAGACAGAGTGAAAGGGAAATGGAAAAGATGGAAAATAAGAGTAAATCAATGACATAGTAAGAGGATTATTGGAGAAAAATAAGAACAACATGCTTGAATGGGGGGGGGGGGGTGGTGGGGCGTGAAAATATTGTTTTTCCATAAATTTATTGAAGCTATAAAACCACATAATACTATATGGGAAGCCAGAGACAAAAGTGGAAGAAGATAGAATGGATATAGCTAGAGCTCTACTTCTATTTCAAGTAAAATATGATCCCTTGAAGTATCTAATATTCTACCCTAAAGTCAATTGTTATTTATCCAAGGGCTAGTTTAGGTTGTATCAAAATATTAAAAGGAAGATCAATTAGTGATGCTATAGATGGATTTCAATATGAGGAAGACTAACTATACTCAAGACTATTATTGAAACGACACCATTGTATTGGACATTAATGTCCTGCATTCCAAAAGAGATCCTTGATAAAATTAGGGAAGTTTGTTTTATATATCTTTAGGAAAAGCAAGAAAGATAAAAAAAAGATATACCCTTGGTGAGTTGGGAAAAGCTTGCAAGGTAAAAAAATTAGGTGTATGAGGTTTAAAATTCCTATGAAGTTTCTGAAGGCTATAGGTACAAGGGGGTAGTGGATATTTCTATTCACTAATGGACTTTGTCAATTGATGATAATCAAAAATTACATTGGACCTCTAAGCATTAAGGAGTGGATTTTTAACCCTATAAAATCAAGAGGAAGAGGTTTAGTGAGTCAAAAATATCTCATAATAGCTTATCCACTCATAAGGGTAAACTTGGCATCGATAATAGGAAATGGAGAGAAGGTCTAGTTAGGAAGAGACCCATGGTTTGGAGGATTGGGAATGAATATATCATCTAATCGATTCGTAAAATTCCTTGATGAGAAAAATTTAGACACTAGTAGAGGTGTATGCTAGTCTATTATAACCTTGATGGAAGGCAAGATGGAAAATGATTTAGGTATCCCTAAATAGTTGGAAATGGAATGAAATCAATATATAGATGCAATAAATAATGCCTTTATAATACCATAATATCATCTTTATAGGAAGTTTAGGCTACAAATTAAGGAGGAGGCACATATAAAGTAGAAAGCGATGTTAAAAATCTGTGGAAACCGTGGATGATGAGTAGTGGAAATGGAATTTAATGTCGAAACTTCAAGCTCCACTAAAAATAATAATCTTTCTTATGGATTATCATGTGAAATGACATCTTAACATTGGATAATATTCAAGGGAGGTCATGGCACAGACCTAGTCTTTGTTTTTTATATAAGAAAAATGTAGAAAGTGCAAACCATCTCTTCATAAAATGGCACTTTCTAAAAGATTTGGATTGTAATTATAATAATAATAAGAGGTAATGGTAATTAGGATTAAGAGATAATGGAGGAAGCTTTCTAATCATGGTTAGAAGATGTTAATGTTAGGAAAACAACATCATCCCCTGCACTATCTTGTAATCAGAGTAATATGGTTAACTAGAAATGATCTAATATTCCAAAGATTATTTACAAGCCCTTTTCATACTATTACAGAATCAAAGGAGCCAATGGAAATTTTGAATAAACAAAGGAAGAGACAAAATAGAGAACCAAAGGGAACATTGAGACTATTATGAGAGGGACACATGGCTTCTTTGATGAAGTTCCAGACAAGGATCCAAACACATGTGGAGCTGGTGGCATTTTGGTGTTAAATGAAAATCATAAAACTCTATTTGAATGTGGTCTTAGACAAACCACCAATAATTTTGGTAAAAAAAATAATTCACCATCTTAATGATCATATCCAAGGAAGACGATTCTGGAATTTTCAAATTTGGATAGAGTTCAAGAAACCTTTGTTTGTGTATTAACTTGTAAATTGTAGAAGATGTTGAAAATAGTTTTATGCAAAATATTTTCCACCATATATCTGAGGGGCACAACCAAGAAGTGGAAAACCTATCCAAACAAGCATGCATCAAAGATTAAGGTTAATTACTTGTGAAAAATTATGTGATAGAGTAGAGGAAATCCACCCACCGAAGTCTATATGCATATGAATGTTTAGGGAAAATTGTTGGTGCTATTGAGACTTTTTAGTGACGAAGAGAACCTAATGGTGTCAATGTCCTCTAGGAGATTATGGTGGTGAGTTGGTGATAACATTTTTTATTTTATTAAAGCTTTGTTTAAAATCTATATGTAGTTAATGAAGCTAGTGAGAATGTTTTTGACTTTTTTTCTATGTCATCACCTACTAAATGATTGGATTGTGCAATTGTGACTTTTTATTTATTTATTTTTTAACCAGAATGAGAATTTTGTATTATATTTATATGCAACTCTACACTTGGATTGCAACAAATACATCAGGAAGTACATATCTCTATCTTCAAAAAAAAATTGAGTCCTATTTTTCAGCAAATCTACAATTTTTTTAGAGGGTCTTCAAGTTGGACAACAAAAAACGGGTTTTGTAGGTTTATACCCTACAAAAATCACCCACCAAAAAGAAAAAATTACATTGCATGCTATAATTGTTTGATAATGCAGTCCTTCATAATCATGTAATGCCAATCTGTTTAGCTCTAAGGAATAAGAGAAGGCTTGATTCGACCATTGATTTTTAAATATCTCAATCTTAATTTACACCTTTCATTAGCACATAAGTTTGCATCTTTATTGAGATCACAAAGAACATGGAAATATGCTATTGAAGAGAACCCTTCCACTACTTTCCTAATTATTTCCATAGGAATTTCTAATGTTTTGTCCCTCAAAAAAGAGCCCTTCACCAAATGATGAATAAGGAGGGAATCTCCCAAAACAATGAGAGAAGACATCTGTTTTTTTTTGGCTAACTGAATCCCCTGGTAGAGGGCATAAGCTTCAGCTTGGTTGTTTGACATGCATCTTAAGCCCCATGAATACTTTGAAGTTTTAACTTAATTATTTATTTTATTTTAATTAATGAAAAGGTTATCAATATTTTGTCTACAACAAAAATAAAATAAAAATGTTTGGTAAAAACTCTTTTGGACTAATCGCATATAAATTTTCAGTGTCAACGTTTCGAACTCTCTACTGGGGTTCATCATCAGGACATGTATTTGAATCATAAGGACGATATACATTGGTAAAGATGTAACTTGTGTGCATTTTCTCACCATCCAGGAAAGGGGATTCATTAAAATAAACTCATAAAAGCATCCTCTAATAGAATTGCGTCTTATGAATCCAAAAGGGACCACCTTTAACTACTTGGGTACTGACACTTGATTTGAGAGAAAAGGGGGGTCAACATGGAGGAAGGGATAATAAGGTAATATAAGGATGGAGAGGAGTTCATTCCAACGTTAATATTTAGTTCAAGAGATAAAATCCTACATACTTGCAAAGGGTATATGACTTATAGAGAAGATATTAACAAGGGTTTTGTTGATGGGTGGGGTGGTGTAGGGAATTAGACCTACCTAATATCTTAGAGAACCAAAAGTGAAGGGGGTAAGTAACTTTTACAATGCACAGGATGGAAATACATATGATGATGTTATGGATGTGCATTCCATAGTAATGATATAGCTTGAGGACACATTGTCAAAGAAGGATTTAATTATGATTATATTGGAGTGGTTGTTCCAGTATTATTAATAGTAGTAGGAAAGGCCTTAATGTTTCAAACATGAAAGGAGCTAAAGAAGGTTAAGAGATATGGGAGCATGCTATATGATGGGCAAGGAACTAGCCTTGGGCAGGGATTTAGGGCCTTAACATGGGAAGAATTGTTAGGCAAGCATGAGGAAGGAAATAGGAGGATGTCAAATATCTCTAATCATGGGCTACTTAAGGAGTAAAAGGAAATGAGATTGTACAAATTCTTGTAAAGATAAAGTAAGGACTGCCTTAGGAGAGGACATGAGTATGGATAACATTATCTCCCTAATTAAAAACCCTAAATGGGCATTTTTTGAGGAAGAAAGCCTCATGATTCTCTTTATGTTTATGGATGGGGAAGGCCTAGTATGGGTTATTAGGAATTTATTATAGTTGCACAATATTATAAGAGGTTGGCTTACCTTTGAGTTTCATTCTAGAGCTTAAGTAGAGGGAATTATCTTAACATGGAGATGGTTATGGGGTCATTCCTGACCATAATTATGGTGATGGAGGCTATGATTAACCTTATAAAGGAAGTTATGCATGTGCATGTTGTATGGGTGAAGTTGTCAAAGTTACCTATAAAATTATGGAGTGAAATCATGTTGAGGCTATGGGGAATGAGATTGGAAAGTTCAAATTTAGAGGCTAATTTTCATTCCAAAGCAGATAAAAGGTTATTAAAATCATAGTGGATTTTGACACTTAGGAGCATTTGTTAAAGGAACTGAAGATTACTTGAGGCAAGTGGAAATTCACACAAGCGAGGAATTATTGGAAAGTTTCATTTTAATGTTTTAACTACCATGAAACAAGTCACATGAGGAAATAATGTCTTAGACCATATAAAAAATATCTTTAGAAGAGAAAATAAAAGACCACATAATAGTCCATGCAAACAAACGGGAATGTAACCATAAATGAGGAAATCAAGGTAAATTTTACACCATTTTGGAGATTTTTTTTGATGACTAGAACAATGAAATATAGGAAAAGAAGTAGAATAATAACAAATGAAGATTGAAAAAAGTTTTTGAAGACCAAAATAAAGAAATATAGGAAAAGGAGTAGAAGATTGCAAAAGGAATATTGATTATGAGAAATTGTTAATGGGTAAAAGTTAATATCTAAAGAGTGAGGCTACAACAACAAATTCGAGGAATGCACTAAAAAAGGTAAGAACAACAATATTCTTACCCCAATTTTATGTTTAATTTGAAGAAACAGAAGTTCCTCTTTTTGTACATGTATTCTTAGGTTAAAATCATAATTAGCTGCTGAAGTATTCTTGCTTTGTTTAATTTAGAAGTATTTGAATGATTTTTTAGTTTTGCTTCCATTAGTTGAAGAAGTAGATCAATGGTACAATAGTGAAAGAGAATACTTCAGAAAATCTTGTGATAGTGGCCTCTTCCTCATCTCCCTCATGGGATCATGGTTTGAGGGCCCCACTCTCACAGCCCCAAAAATAGATTTATCTTTTGATCATTACATAGCTTAGGGTTCCTTGTTGAAAAGATTATTGTATATAGTTTCTTGGAAGCACCTGCAGTTGTCATTTTGTTTCTTAAGTTTGCTGTAGTTTAAGAAGGCATTTCATTCCATAGATATAGTCATTAGCCATCAATAAATCCATTTTCTCAAATTCAACTCATCTTTTCCATATTTATGTCACTGGCATGGAGGATTGCCTAGATTGATAGTGTATTTTCCTAGCCTTGCCATTTCCTAGATAGCCATGGTGTTTTGGGTTCATTTGCTTTGTTTTCTGGCTACTTCTCATGTTTCCTTAGCTTGGGTTGAGTTACTAGTTGCTGGAGCCTTGGTTGGACAAACGCTCTGGAGCCCTTAGTGGGTTGAGTTACTAGTCCTGGAGCCTTGGTAAGACAAACACTCTTTAGCCTGGAAATAACTGTGGGTTGAGTTACTAGCCATGGAGCCTTGGTTGGAACAAGCGCTCTAGAGCCCTGGAAGGCTTGGATAGAGACTAATCCGATGATGGTTTTTTGATGTCTGACCATGAGGTGGAATCATTGTTTAATGGGTTGAGGTGGATGGCCTCTGAAAGCCTTGGATGGTTTTGGATTGATGTGTTCTATGAGATCCCACATTCATGCTTGGAATATGGCATGGGGGTGAATGGATGAAGAGAGATTTGGCTCAACCATTCTACGGTCGGGTGGAACGTGGAAGTCCCATCTCGGGTTTGGATTTTGCATAATCAATATGAGGTTATTTCTCCTTGTATTTCTATGAGTATTATATTTGTTTATATGTGGATCATATTGCTGTGATTTCATTGGTATTTCTGCTACTATTATGCTCGTTATGTATGTGTTTTATGAAAATAGCTATGTATTGCTCTCATCATGTTTTTACTGGTAAATAAATGAACAATGTATCTATGACCTAATGGATGAAATGGCAACTAATGTGTTGAGGCATCAATGTCTCTCAACGATTCTCAGCTAAGTATGAGACCCCTATGCTCATATTTGTTATTTACACATGTAAATTACATATTCACGATATCTTTGACGAAATTCCTATCATGGCTAGTAGGGGTCCAGTCAAGGTCTTATTCAAGTAATTGCATTTGTACTGCCATTCCTTTGTTATCTTAATGTTCTCAAGGTGTCATTCAATTTTGGGCAGTGACGTGGGCTCTGGGCTTGAAAAAGTGGGTCAAATCTCGGGGACACTAGCACAACACTGGGAAAAATATTCCCTGGACGTTGGCATGCCTCTTCATGAGAGCGTCTAGGGCCTCTTGGACGATAGCAGACCTATAGCATGGGAGGATCCGGGGGTCAAATGGTCCAAAATCTCAGTGGGACCCAGGGGTTGGTTGACAGAAAGGTTGGGTTGGTTCCTAAGGATTCTAATGATGATGTTGAATGTCTATATGGTGTGTTTCTATCGGTCCCACTTCCTTAACGTGACTTAGGAGGTCGAATCATATCATAGTGGCCTATCGTTGCATATTTACCCCAGCTGGCCGGTTTCTTGGGTAGATGTGGGAGGAGGGTGTTACAGAGTGGTATCAGAGCATGATTCACCCCTCAGACTGGATGGGCTGTGTGATGGTAATGCATTCATGTTAGTTGCATATGTGTTTCTTATGCTTGTAGTCCATGTGCTTGTTGCATTTGCATGGTGTTGATCATGGTTGTAGTGATGTCACCATGTGAAGGTTGATGGTGTTGTTGTGGAATGTGTCGTCATGAGTGTATGGTTGTACATGAAATTGTTATGCATGTCAGTGTCTATATGTTGTTATGCATACATTTTCATGGTTATGGTTTTGCATGTATGGTAGGTCAGACATGAATTTTGAGGTCATTGTATGCAATTAGGTCATCATGATGATATTGGTATGTTATGATGCTAATGTGTTGGTTGAGATAGAATAGGAGATGCAAATCATCAAAGTGAAGCTGCAACATTGGACCTTGAGGCAAGAGCATGTTGTCATACAAGTTTGTATGTTGGGCATGCAGGTACTTAGGTTAAGGATTGTTATGTGCATTATGGTTATGTGTATGTCTTCCATTCTATTGATTTTATGGTTACATACATGATAGACGCTAGTTGATCAATGTAGTCACATACACACATGTCAGATAGTTATGAATGATAGTAACCTGTGGTTGTATGCATTGCTATTGTATTTTTATGTTAGATAACTTGAGGATTATGTTATATGTTGTTGATGAGTATGTTATAGGTTAACTTGTTATTGTTATATGATAGTTAGCTTGATGATTATATTATATGTTGTTGTTGAGTATGTTATAGTCTTTTTGTTGTTATATGATAGTTAGCTTGATGATTATGTTATATGTTGTTGATGTGGATGATATATAACTTGTTGGTGTTATATGCTAGTAACTTGATGATTAGGGTTATTACATTAAGACCTTGATGTTATATGTATCCTACTAAGTTGGATTGGTCTATGCAGATGGTTAGGGTTATGACATTCAGGTATGAGTCGACTTATTTGTGACATTGTGTTGTACTAATCTAGATTGACTTTGCAGTGTGATTCTTATGCATGAATGATAATTATTTATGAGTTTATGATGTGAACATGTTAGCTAGTTACTGTTGTGGATATCGTGACCTGATTTATGGTTGCTTCGATATGTTGTGAAGTATATCGTGATAGTATAGCTTGATGGTGCAGACAAAATAGCCTCCCCTAAGATACATTAAGGTATGAGTTTTCTTATGTCATATTTGGTGCTTGACTGTTTGATTATGTCGTCTATTTGGTGTTTGAGTGTTTGGTGTCTATTATGTCATCTAGTTTATTTATCTAACATGGTACTTTTATATTTTTTTTGAATGTCTAATTAATTGCATGATATGAGTATGTGTCTGTAAGATTGCATGAAGAAATTATCTTGTTTTAAGATGACTGTACCAATACATATGTGTTGAGATAACTGACATGTACTTGAGTGTAAGTAGGTGATAGTTGTATCAGTATGTCTAATGGATATGAGTTGACTATGGATTATGACATGATTGTTAGTCTTGGTAGAGGTTGATTTCAAATTGATAGATATGATTGTCTTGATATTTGGAACACGTGGTTGACATGTGTGAAGAGTTGTAGGAAACATGCTTGGTATTAGCATGACAAGGTAATAGTTGATGTATTTATATAACTAAAAGTTGGGTGATGTGATGACATATATTAAGCCTCGATTCCAACAAAGTAAAAAGGTAAAAGAAAGGAATTTGGCAAGAATTCCTTTGGTTAGGTTGGAAACCCTAATTAAAAAAGAATGAACGTTTTGCATACAAGAAGTCTTCTTAACCTTGATTTCTCTGAAATTATGTGGATATGTGATATATTGATGGACATGTATAACAACTGGTGTCTAGTTATAGCTATACCTATCAAGGGGATTGGAGTACCTTGAGAGATGGCATGGACGTGTATGTTGTTATGTTTAATTATGCACTAAGTTACCTTAGTATGTTACCTTAGTTACCTGGCTACTTTGAAAACATGTGAAAAAACATTTTTGCAATGATATGATAGCTTGGTCCACCAAATTTATTTGTGAAATTCACCAGTGCTGAGCATCTTTGGGAACCACTAACAAACGCATTAAAAAAACAAAATTCTAGCAATTTAATGAACCACCTTAACAATAGTCCAATGAATGCATTGACACATTGATCAAAAGTCATGAAGTCATTTGTAGTCAATATTATAGAAATAGAATATCAACACTATGTAGCTTAATCACAAAACCAATGAACTTTTTGGATAGGTACGTAACATTACTTTTTTTCTTCAGAAAGTTCCAAAGCAGAGGAATATAACATTACCTTGGATTGCTTTGGATTAAAGATGCACCCATATATCAACATTCTCCTAAAGCCAATCTTACATATTCAATTGATTTCTATTTGACTTGTGACTCAACAATGTTACCATATCAAATGGTTCAAATAAAGACCCACCATCACACAAAAACTTGTAAAAAAAAAACATTCCAATTGTAGATTTGGTTTTCCTTTTGGACCAATGCATGAAACTTGTGTTTGCAACCTTTATGCATTAATGCAAATGATAATCAAGAAATGAATTTTTTTTTTCTTCCATTTTACACAACAAAATCTACTCAAAAGACATGACATTTGATATTTTCCTAATTGATCTTGGTATTACAAACCAAGAATATATATTTATTCTTCGCTCATATATTGTTCGATCCATCATGTTGTTAAAAGTAAATACTTACGATATTTGGATAAATCCATTTACAAATAAAATCCCAACAGAAGTTCCTCTTTTTGTACATGTATTCTTAGGTTAAAATCATAGTTAGTTGCTGAAGTATTCTTGCTTTGTTTAATTTACAAGTATTTGAATGATTGTTTAGTTTTTCTTCCATTAGTTGAAGAAGTAGATGATTGGTACAATAGTGAAAGAGAATACTTTAGAAAATCTTGTCACAGTGGCCTCTTCCTCATCTCCCTCATGGGATCATGGTTTGAGGGCCCCACTCTCACAGCCCCAATTTTTTTTTAATCTTTTGATCATTGCATAGCTTAGGGTTCCTTGTTGAAAAGATCACTGTATATAGTTTCTTGGAAGCACCTGCAGTTGTCATTTTGTTTCTTTAGTTTGCTATAGTTTAAGAAGGCATTTCATTCCATATATATAGTCTTTAGCCATCAATAAATCCGTTTTCTCAAATTCAACTCATCTTTTCCATATTTATATGAAGTTATGCATAAATGAAGAGAAGAACATATGATGTTGCAGGATTTATTGATCTGTAGGGAGGAACTCATTCCACCAGCCTCATCTAAGATTTCTCCACCTACTGCCAAGGCCTATGAACTCCTAATCTGAATTTTTGTTTTATAGACACCATATGCAACCTCCTTGAGCAAATCCAACAATCTTGAAGTGTTGGGCTAAGCCTTGGGAACTATGCACCTTCCATACACCTTATTCCACCATCAGACATATTCCCAACACTCCATTTTTCCTTCCCTACCTTCCTAAAGCCTTCAACTAGTTTCCTATACAAAACTAGGACATCCCGTAGTAAACTAGGACATCCTGTAATAACTATAGGAAACCCTGTAGCAACTTGTTTTAGCCTATTTTGAGTAGAAATTATGATATGAGCATAGGGTAGGCCCTCCACTTGACTTCCATGCCCCTCAATGCCATTTTGGACCAACTTTTCCATGCCTTTCTCTCTCCCCTGCAAAAGATTAGATTGTTTAGCCTAACATTTACATTTCTAAATTGAAAATCAAGATTTATTTATTTATTTATTTATTTTAATTTTTAATTTAATTTAATTTATTATTATTATTATTATTTATTTATTTATTATTATTTATTATTTTATTTATTATTATTTTTTGCTGTAATTTTAACAAAATATAGCTAGTGCATGCATACATCAGTCATAACAGTGTTAGGATAATTTCCATGCCTACTTAGTCCAGATAGCTAGATGATAGAATGCAAGGTTAGATTAGTTCTCTTTTGCAAGTAATGTGTGTCAATTCTTAGCTAGATGATTTCATGTCATTTCATAAGCACTTTCCATTCAACACTTTCATTTTCCTAAAATAGGTAAGCATTTAATTTTGCATTAAATATAGCTTTACATTCATTGTCAATTGTCAGACTCCTTCTAGTCAATAGAAGAGTGGTTTGAAAAACCCTAGTGGTCTATTGCTCCAGTTGAAAAGTGATAAGAGTATACTGTTGCATGTGCTATGCATATAACACTGGCACGTCCAAGTTTGTACGAATCTCGGGTTGATAAACTAAAGTTGGTATCCCTACGAGTTGCATCATCCTTGCTGTAATACCGGGGCTCATCAATATCCACAATAGTTTACAAATCATTAAACTTTAAAATGATTCCTACATATTTAAATATTAACATTGGATTTATGAAAAAAATAAAGGAAGGGTGACTAGATATTGTTACAAGTGGTTGGAAAGGGGATGTAGGTTAACTTTAATGAAATCAATACTGGAAGATGTATCTATTTATTTGCTATCTATTTCTCACATTTCTAAAAAAATGTGAGAAAAAAGGGAAGAAGTGTTCTAGTTTAAATGGACAAGGAAAGAGATAAGGAAGGTATACCCTTGGTTAAGTGGGAAAAAAATGCAAAGGCAAGAGAGGTAGGGAGGTGGGTTTTGAGTAATATATAGTTGTTTGGATATGCATTGCCTATAAAAATTATATAGAGAGTGATGCAAGCTTAAGATTTTATGGGTAAAGTTATGTTTAGAAGGAAAATAACCCTCGAATAAAATGAATTTGGATTGGAAAATAAGTGAAGGCCTCGGGGAGACTTCACTTATCTAGAAGGCCTTAGTAATGGCATTTACATTGCTAGGGAAATGGTTTCTTGGAAGGTAGAAGAAGGGAATAGAGTAAAAATAGGTAGCGTATCCTTAGATAAGTTGCTTTCGTAACTTTAGAATTTTTGAGCCCTTAAAGAAGGAACCTTATAACCTGCAGATATGTGGCATAGCAGAGGCAGGTAATCTAGTGTCTAGGTCCATATGGGTTGAAGGTTGAAAATTAGCCAATAAGTTGGATCCTAATGGAAAGGTTGTAAAAGAATGGAAAATTTATAATTCAATCTTAATTAGACCTAAGGATTAATAAGATTAAATTACCTAGTCTAAGAATAAAGGTTTTTGAGTTTACATAATGAGGTTAAACTATAATGTTAGAACATGTGATCTAGATTGGATCATTATATTTATTTTCATCCATATTGAAGCTTTCAAAGTGTTAAAAGTGGAGGAATCAACTCACATAACCATTTTTACTAGTGGGACCCAATTTGGCAAATTAGGGTTTGAAACCTTTTAGGAGCAGTTTGAGGCATTAAATGATGTTTTTTGGGGGTAAAATTTTACCATGTTAATTGCTACAACTTTTTGTGCTATTCTACACACATATACCTTTCCAATGGTGCAAGCATAAACTTAATTAGACTCCGCATGCAAAATTTATGCCATTTGGAAGTTGAACTTCCTATTTTGACCACTATAATTCGAGAGAATGCCATGTCAATCCACATTATTCATGGAAAAGAGGCTAGCCACACGATCTTGATGAATAATACTCTAGAAGAGTCAATATTATAATTCTAGTTAAGAGTTAAAGAAGTTAAACTTAACCACTAGTAGGTTGTTGATAGATAGAGGAAGATCCACAAGTTTAGGTATTGTAGTCGATGTTTTAGAACCTCCAACCGGGCCAATATTTTGAAACGTCGATTGCAATACCTAAATCTGTGGATCTTCCTCTATCCATCAAAAATCCTAATGACATAAATCTTAATACACTAGTAGGTTATTGATCCCTTTTATAACTGGGCCACTAGGTGAAAAAGGTGTTCCATTCTATTCGAGTGCATTTTGTTCCATAGATAAGCATAGTAGCTAAGGGTGAACAGGGATAGAGAAAACACAAACAATTTGTGCATTGTAGCATCCCACAGGCCATGTCTCACTTCTTAGTACTTGCATCCATTTTCCATTAAGAGAAAGAGAGTAGAGCAATCTCACTTTCCAACTGGGTTTTCTTCTAAAAGGGTTTATGAGGTTACACCTTGTCTTAATTTGTGGTTTGTGAGTTTTATTTCATTTTTTGTTTAATTATAACTTGAATGCATACACAATAAACAATAGTTTTCATATCCATAAATTTAAGGATAAATAAACCCTCATAATGTAGATTTAATATTTTAAGCATTTTTATTAGATTCGTGGTGACAAATTGTGCAATGGAATATCCACTGCAATTTATGGTTCAATGGAAGACAATGAAGAAGTAGAAAAGAAGTGGTGGTGGAAGTCAATAATGAAGTTGAACAATTCCTTAAAAGCTTGGAAATTTCTATGGTTTTCTCTAACCAACAAAGTTACTCACTTAAGACAAATGCAATGCAAGGGCTTAACAATGTTCCTGTAGGTGTGTGTTTTGCAAAAATAATGATAAATTTATTGATTACCTACTATGGCATTGTCCTTATAGTAAATAATTTTTGTGTGATGCTCTAAAATTGATAGATGGAGAAGGAAATTGGGAAGGGGAATATAATTCTTATTGTTTTAAAAGTTTTTTCTAAGGAAAAAATAGTTTCAAAATCACAAGGCTTTCCCTTGTATCATTGTCGAGGCACTATGGCTAACAAGATATGAAAGTGTACCCCAAAGCAAAGAGATCATATCATTACAAGCTAGTCATCAAATTAGATTTTCTTATGGAGGTATTTGGAGACCTAATATGATCAAGAATTCCATAGTATTAAAATTTTCAAATACAGACAAATCAAAGGCTTGAAGATACTTTTTGGAGCAAGCCAAGGGACTCTTGGAGCATGTAGAGTAGGAGGTGATGGGCTCCAATAATGCTTGGGATTGATGAACCCAGGATATGATAGAGCTTAATTTAATTTATTAACTTGAAAGCATAGTAATTTGACTATTCTAATAGTTGAAATATAAATCAACTAATCAAAGACCTCCCTAGCAACTCTATCAAATGTAATTCACTGGGATACAATTCTTTTCTTTTCCATTCTTCCAAGGAAAAAAACCAACAGAAATAAACGTCAAGACCTCTTAGGAAACTCAAATAAATTTAACCCACTAGGATACAACTCCCTGATTCATTGAGTTCTCTAATGAGATCAAAACAAATATAACTAAATTTAATAAAGGTAGTTAACGGTGGGAAATGAATTGTCAAATATAAAGCTAACAAATTACACAATAATGAACAAATTGATAAATTAAATGCTAAGTTAAAGAAAGACAATAACAACAAGCAAGAAAGTTGGAAATTCTACATTACAACTAAAAAATTTAGGAAGACATAGAACTGCATACTTGAAAAGTAGGCCCTTGTTTTGAAGCTCATAGATATCCCCCAACATTAATAATTATTGAAAGAAAATGCATAAAAGGAAAAATAGAACTATAGAATATAACAACAAGAAAATACATACTTGGAAAGAGGGGATTCAACCATCCATTGCATCTTCAAACCCTTGTCTCCAAAGGGAGCAAGGGGTTGAGTCCATCAAAGTAAAAAACTATTAAAAACCACATAGTAGAAAATAACTATCTCAATATTTATTGAAATTTTGAAGTGAAGTGAATTTTGAATGGGCTAAAACTTATACATTTATAGAAAATAGTTTGGTTTCTTAGATAGTTCCAAATCACAGGAAATCCCAACAACTTTCACTATAATTGTTTTTAGAAAGAAAATGCTCCTAAGAAGTAACTAATTAGCAACTTCTTGAAACATAAAATAATAATTCACTCTCCTATAAAATGATGCTTAGGTTGGAAATACTCAAGTGTAATATAATTTATTTTCATCGTTCCACTACCTAAAGAGAAATTACCCCTTTCCTTCATGTTTTGACTTCTACAACATGCTACAAAGGAACTTGTCAATGCCTAGAGAACTTAGAAATAACATAACACATTGGGAAAACTCAAAAACACACTAAGAGAACTTAGCAATTCACAACATGTTTTTTTTAAACATACGGATTTTTATAGCACTCACTAGAAAACTCATCAACAACTCATTAGGACATACATAATAATTATCTGGACGAACAAGACTTAATTTTTTTTAGAGTCTCTACAACAAAGAAGAACAAACACTAGTATTTCCTTGCAACATTGATCATAAATGCTTCCAACATATAATAGTCATCAATAAATCATGCATTTCATTTTAAAACTCAATAAAAATGATCAAATGGATCAACCTACAGAGAATTAATAGATAAAACTCAAATAGCCATATTAAGACGACATATATAATGTTTACAATACCAAATGTGATATTTAGGGTTTAAGTAGTCATGAAAATATTAAAAAAAGATGAGCTAGATGATACATTTTTTAGGCTCACTAGGAAGCATATATGATTTTAAACCTTTTAGATCAACGATGGGACTAGGTATAAAAACATGGGAAAATGGTTTGTTTTGCAGTTGTTGCTAAAAATAACATCTAATAAAGTTATATCTAGTCTCTAGATGATGAGATATTGCAAGCTCATTATTTGTAACAACCCTAGTTAAATCTCCATGTAAAAATGTATAAGACCACGGTTGATGGGACACATATTCCAAGCTTAATGTTGGGCAAAACATCCTAGTGTGGGTGTTAATCGATTTAATATGGCTAAGGAAATTGGAAAAGGCAATGGCAAATGCTTTGGAAAGGCAGGAGGCATTAATTGGTATTTTATTTATGAAAATAAATGAAATTAGGAGAAAAGGAAGGTGAAAGGTCACAGGTTGCATGTGACGAGGAAATTGAAGGAAAATAATGGAAATTGAAGAAAATAGAGGCATCATTGATAAAAAGAATCATGAGGATCAATGGGTGGGCTTGGTCAGTTCAGTTTTGGAGCTGTCTCATTTCCTCTCTCTCTCTCTCATTCTTGGACACTTAATGTTTTCTTGGATCACTCTTAGAGCATGTGGCATACTCGTATTTTTGGAGAAAGAAGGCAAAGGAAGAGAAGGAAAGTGGAAGAGGACATCGGGATCAACAACTGCATTAGGTTTTTCTTGTAGATACTGAGTTGTACGTATGTATTGGGCGTGATATGTCACTAGCATGGAGGATTGCCTGGATTGATAGTGTATTTGCCTAGCCTTGCCATTTCCTGGATAGCCATGGTGTTGTGGGTTCATTTGCTTTGTTTTCTAGTTGCCTCTCATGTTTCCTTAACTTGGGTTGAGTTATTAGTTGCTAGAGCCTTGGTTGGACAAATGCTCTGGAGCCCTTGGTGGGTTGAGTTACTAGTCCTCGAGCCTTGGTAGGACAAACACTCTTTAGCCTGGAAACAACTGTAGGTTGAGTTACTAGTCATGGAGCCTTGGTTTGAACAAGTGCTCTGGAGCCCTAGAAGGCTTGGATAGAGACCAATCCGATGATGGTTTTGTGATGTCTGACCATGAGGTGGAATCATTGTTTAATGGGTTGAGGTGGATGGCCTCTGAAAGCCTTGGATGGTTTTGGATTGATGTGTTCTATGAGATCCCACATTCATGCTTGGGATATGGCATGGGGGTGAATGGATGAAGAGAGATATGGCTCAACCATTCTACGGTCGGGTGGAACGTGGAAGTCCCATCTTGGGTTTGGATTTTGCATAATCAATATGAGGTTATTTCTCCTTGTATTTCTATGAGTATTATATTTGTTTATATGTGGATCATATTGCTGTGATTTCTGGTTATGTATGTGTTTTATGACAATAGCTATGTATTTCTCTCATCATGTTTTTACTGGTAAATGAATGAACAATGTATCTATGACCTAATGGATGAAATGGCAGCTAATGTGTTGAGGCATCAATGTCTCTTAACGATTCTCAGCTAAGTATGAGACCCCTATGCTCATATTTGTTATTTACACATGTAGATTACATATTCATGATATGTTTGACGAAATTCTTGTCATGGCTAGTAGGGGTCCAGTCAAGGTCTTATTCAAGTAATTACATTTGCACTGCCATTTCTCTGTTATCTTAATGTTCTCAAGGTGTCATTCGATTTTGGGCAGTGACTTGGGCTTTGGGCCTGAAAAAGTGGGTCAAATCTCGGGGACACTGGCACAACACTGGGAAAAATATTCCCTGGACATTGGCATGCCTCTTCATGAGAGCATCTAGGGCCTCTTGGATGATAACAGGCCTATAGCATGGGAGGATCCGGGGGTCAAGTGGTCCAAAATCTTAGTGGGACCCAGGGGTTGGTTGACAGAAAGGTTGGGTTGGTTCTTGAGGGTTCTAATGATGATGTTGAATGTCTATATAGTGCATTTCTATCGGTTCCACTTCCTTAACATGAATTAGGAGGTCGAATCATATCATAGTGACCTATCATTGCATCTAGCCGGTTGCTTACGTAGATGTGGGAGGAGGGTGTTACAGAGTGGTATCAGAGCATCATTCACCCCTCAGACTAGATGGGCGGTGTGCTGGTAATGCATTCATGTCAGTTGCATATGTGTTTCTTATGCTTGTAGCCCATGTGCTTGTTGCATTTGCATGGTGTTGATCATGGTTGTAGTGATGTCACCATGTGAAGGTTGATGGTGTTGTTGTGGAATGTGTCATCATGAGTGTATGGTTGTATATGAATTTGTTATGCATGTCGGTGTCTATATGTTGTTATGCATACATTTTCATGGTTATGGTTTTGCATGTATGGTAGGTCAGACATGCATTTTGAGGTCATTGTATGCAATTAGGTCATCATGATGATATTGGTATGTTATGATGCTAATGTGTTGGCTGAGATAGAGTAGGAGATGCAGATCATCAAAGTGAAGTTGCAACATTGGACCTTGAGGCAAGAGCATGTTGTCATACAAGTTTGTATGTTGGGCATGCAGGTACTTAGGTTAAGGATTGTTATGTGCATTATGGTTATGTGTATGTCTTCCATTCTATTGATTTTATGGTTACATACATGATAGATGCTAGTTGATCAATGTAGTCATATACACATGTGTCAGATAGTTATGAATGATAGTAACCTGTGGTTGTATGCATTGCTATTTTATTTTTATGTTAGATAACTTGAGGATTATGTTATATGTTGTTGATGAGTATGTTATAGGTTAACTTGTTATTGTTATATGATATTTAGCTTGATGATTATATTATATGTTGTTGTTGAGTATGTTATAGGTTAACTTTTTGTTGTTATATGATAGTTAGCTTGATGATTAGGTTATATGTTGTTGATGTGGATGATATATAACTTGTTGTTGTTATATGATAGTAACTTGATGATTAGGGTTATTACATTAAGACCTTGATGTTATATGTATCCTACTAAGTTGGATTGGTCTATGCAAATGGTTGGGGTTATGACATTCAGGTATGAGTCAACTTATCTAGATTGAATTTGCAATGTGATTCTTATGCATGAATGATAATTATTTATGAGTTTATGATGTGAACATGTTAGCTAGTTAATGTTGTGGATATCATGACCTGATTTATGGTTGCTTTGATATGTTCTGAAGTATATCATGATAGTAGAGCTTGATGGTGCAGACAAAATAGCCTCCCCTGAGATACATTAAGGTATGAGTTTGCTTATGTCTTATATTTGGTGCTTGACTGTTTGATTATGTCGTCTATTTGGTGTTTGAGTGTTTGGTGTCTATTATGTCATCTAGTTTATTTATCTAACATGGTACTTTTATAGTTTTTTTTAATGTTTAATTAATTGCATGATATGAGTATGTGTCTGTAAGATTGCATGAAGAAATTATCTTGTTTTAAGATGACTGTACCAATACATATGTGTTGAGATAACTGACATGTACTTGAGTGTAAGTAGGTGATAGTTGTATCAGTATGTCTAATGGATATGAGTTGACTATGGATTATGACATGATTGTTAATCTTGGTAGAGGTTGATTTCAAATTGATAGATATGATTGTCTTGATATTTGGAACACGTGGTTGACGTGTGAAGAGTTGCAAGAAACATGCTTGGTATTAGCATGACAAGGTAATAGTTGATGTATTTATATAACTAAAAGTTGGGTGATGTGACGACATTTATTAAGCCTCGATTCCAACAAAGTAAAAAGGTAAAAGAAAGGAATTTGGAAAGAATTCCTTTGGCTAGGTTGGAAACCCTAATTCCAAAAGAATGAGTGTTTTGCATACAAGAAGTCTTCTTAACCCTGATTTGTCTGAAATTATGTGGATATGTGATATATTGATGGACATGTATAACAACTGGTGTCTAGTTATAGCTATACATATCAAGGGGATTGGAGTACCTTGAGAGATGGCATGGACGTGTATGTTGTTATGTTTAATTATGAACTAAGTTACCTTAGTATGTTACCTTAGTTACCTGGCTACTTTGAAAACATGTGAAAAAACTTTTTTGCAATGATATGATAGCTTGGTCCACCAAATTTATTTGTGAAATTCACCAGTGCTGAGCATCTTTGGGAACCACTGACAAACGCATTAAAAAAAACAAAATTCTAGCAATTTAATGAACCACCTTAACAATGGTTCCAATGAATGCATTGACACATTTATCAAAAGTCATGAAGTCATTTGTAGTAAATATTATAGAAATAGAATATCAACACTATGTAGCTTGATCACAAAAATAATGAACTTTTTGGATAGGTACGTAACATTACTTTTTTTTCTTCAGAAAGTTCCAAAGCAGAGGAATATAACATTACCTTGGATTTCTTTGGATTAAAGATGCACCCATATACCAACATTCTCCCGAAGCCAATCTGTTATGAAACCAACTCACAAAAAGATAGAAAAGATAGATCAACACCTTAGAATTCAACCTCTTCGAGGGGGCAACCTCCTTTACATTACACAAATGAACAATTCTTCGATGATTCAAATGACAAAACCTCCTTTCTATATATAGGTGTCTAAGGGGTCACAATATAATCAAGCCGACCTAACAATAATAATATAAAGGCACAAAAATAACAATACAAGGATTCTATGGGGCACAATAATAACAATATGGGGACAATAGGGGCACAGCAATATTAATAAGGGATACAACTACAATAGTAATGGGGGAATCACTGGTATTATAGGGACCCAACATGCCCCTCTCCTTAAAAAAAGTGTTGTCCTCAATGCTTGAGTAGTTCTGGATGCTTCTGTATAAAATTCTCATCCTCCCATGTGGAATCTTCAGTGGATAAGTTCTTCCACTTGATGAGATACTCCGAAATTGATCGATTTCATAGCTGTTGAGTTCTTGTTTCTATAACTGCTTCTGGTTCCAATATAATTTTTCCTTCCTCGTTAAGTTTTGGAAATATTGTTTGAACTGGAAGCTTGTCACCTATAACCTTCTTTAAACATGAAATATGGAAAACTGGATGTACTCGAGAAGCTGCAGGAAGATCCAATTTGTATGCCATAGTACCAATCTTTTGCAACACCTTGTACGGACCATAATATTTTGGTGATAATTTATTATCCTTTTTAGCTTGATTGAGGGACATTTGTTTATATCATTGTAGCCATAGGAATACCCAGTCACCTACATCAAAACTTCTTTCGCTGCGATGTTGATCTGCCTATTGTTTCATTCTATTCTGCGCCAACACGAGGTTATCCTTTAAGAGTTGGAGAACTTGTTGTTGATGCTCGATGTGATGTTCCACTACTTGAACCTTAGAATTTTCTTTTAAATATGATGTGATGGATGGTGGCTGATATCCATAAAGTGCCATAAATGGGGTCATTTTTGCTGCAGTATGGAAAGAAGTGTTATACCACCATTCAGCCAGAGGCAACCATTTCACCCATTGTGTCTGTTTATTAGATACAAAGCAACGAAGATATCCTTCCAAACATTTGTTTACTATCTCAGTTTGTACATCATATTGAGGATGATAAGATGAGCTATGAGTTAACTGACTACCAAGACAAGAAAATAATTTTGTCCAAAAATTTGTAGTGAAAATGGGATCTCTGTCACTTACAATAATCTTTGGGCTTCCATGTAGCTTTTGAATTGTTTCCATAAATGCAGTAGCAACTGTACTAGCTTTAAATGGATGTGATAATGCACAAAAATGTGCATACTTGGTAAGTCTGTCAACTACCACCATGATGACACTCTTTCCTTTAGACTTTGGTAAACCTGTGATAAAATCCATTGAAACCTCCTCCCAACGTTGGCTTGGAATGGATAAAGGTTGTAATAGACCTGGGATCTTAATTGTTTCAACTTTATTTTGTTGGCAAACCAAACATTCTGCCACAAACTTTTGAATATCCGATTTAAGGCCAACCCAAAAAAATTCCTTCTTAACCCTGTGGTAAGTTTTTAGAAACCTTGAGTGCCCTCCTAAGGGAGAAGTATGCGATTCCATAAGAATATTTTGTTTGAGTTGGGAATTCTTACAGAGGTATAAGTGATCTTTGTACGATAACGAATCATTTTTCCAGCTAAATGTATCAGATGTACTGGAATCTTGTTGTAACTTTCGAGTAAGTGCCCACACTTCTTCATCATTCTTCCATTCCTCCCTTGCTTCGTTTATCCAATTTGGTTGGATAATAGAAATGGCGCACAACAATGCTTCCACATCCTCATCCTTTCTTGAGAGTGCATCTGCCACAACATTTTGCTTCCCTTTTTTGTAGATGATTTCAAAGTCATAACCCAACATTTTTGTGACCCATTTTTGTTGCTCTTCAGAGGATAAACTTTGTTCTAGAAAGTATTTAAGGCTATCATGATACGTTTTGACCTTGAAGTGTCTTCCCATTAGGTAGGGTCACCATTTCTTAAGTGCACATAGTATTGCCAACATTTCCTCCTCATAAATAGCTTTGTGTAAATACTTTCCCTTGATTGGACGACTTTCAAAAGCAATGGGTATTTTATCTTGCATTAAAACAGCACCAATTCCATTTCCTGACGCATCACATTCAACAATAAAGGTTTTTGTGAAGTCTGGTGTAGCTAAGACCAGTGCTTGGCACATTGCCTCTTTAAGATGTTCGAAGGCCTTTGTTGCTTCTGGAGTCCATGAAAATGCATCTTTCTTCAATAATGTTGTTAGAGGTGCTGCTATTCTCCCATAATTCTTAACAAACTTGCGATAATACCCTGTCAACCCGAGAAATCCCCGTAGATGCTTTATGGATGTGGGGATCTTCCATTCCTTAATGGCTTTAATTTTCCTAGGGTCTACCTTAACACCTTCATGAGATACAGTATGACCCAGATATTCCACCTCTTGTACTCCAAATAAATATTTGGAGCATTTTGCATAGAATTGTTTCTCCTCCAATAGTTGTAGCACCCTGTCAACATGTTCAACATGATCATTCCAAGACTTGCTGTAGATTAGTATATCACAAAAAATACTAACAAATTTTTTCTAAGGAAGGGTTTGAAAATGGAATTCATCAGACCTTGAAATGTAGAAGGTGCATTGGTAAGGCCAAAAGGCATGACCAAAAAATTCATAATGACCCTCGTGAGTTCTAAATGCTGTTTTTGGAATGTCTTCAATCTTCATTATGATTTGATGATGTCCTGAACGAAGATCCAACTTGGTGAAGTAAATTGATCCATGCAATTCATTCAATAATTCATCAATGACAAGAATGGGAAATTTATCTTTAATAGTGAGCTTGTTGAGCTCCCTATAATCCGGACACATGCACCATGATCCATCCTTCTTGTGCACCAATACTACTGGAGCAGAGAAAGAACTTTGACTATGTTGAATTATACCAGCGTCTAGCATTTTTGCAACCATACATTCAATTTCACTCTTTTGGGCATAAGGATATCTGTACGGCATGATGTTTGGAGGAACACTTCCTATAATCAAATGAATAGCATGATATTGATCACGAATAGGTGGGAGACCTTTGGGAGTCTCAAATACCTTGGAATGATTGTCCAAGATGTTTTGGAGATCTGGAGAAATAGGTGATTTCGATGTGGAAACATCTAGCGAAAATAATTGTGCAATTACACCTCGTTGTTCCTTTTTTAAAAGCTTTGTCATACCATTAGAGCTGATTATCTTTCCCGGTTTCCCTGCAATACCCCTTAATTCAACTTCCTTTCCATCCGTAGAAAAGTTCATGAAAAGTTCTTGAAAATTAAAAGCTATTGTACCTAAGGATTGTAGCCATTGGACTCCTAGTACAACATCAACACCTCCCACTGGAATGCAAAAGAATTGGGCTATTCAATACATATTCTCCCATGGATAGCTTGATATTATGGCACTTTCGAGAGCAATTTATGGTTCCTCCACTTGCAACCATCACTTGACACTCTGGTGCTGGATATAAGAAGCAATTCAATTCCTTGTCTATCTTACAACGAATAAAATTATGGGTACTTCCCGAATCAGTCAACACTATTACCTTTTTCTTCTTGATATGTCCTTCTATCTTGATAGTTTGAGGAGTGGTAATTCCAGCCAATGCATTACAAGATATGGTTGGATTCATTTCTTCTTTCTCTAGGGTTTGTACTTGGTGTATATCCTCTTCTTTTAGTGTTTCTTGTTCCTTTTCTTCCTCCTCTTCACAATCTATGTAAAATAATTTCTTCTCAGCACACTTATGACCTTTAGTGTATTTTTTATCACAACTATAGCAAAGCCCTTTTGCTTTTTTTTTTCTTCCAATTTTTGGGGTGTGAACCTTGTAGGTTGTGGATGGCTGGGGGAAACAACACTTCCATCCTTATAGTTGTGAGTGGTAGGCTTCCTTGTTGCCATAATTTTGCTTTCCATTTTTCTTGCCAACTTGAATGCCTTCTCCAATGAGTCAGGTTCCCAAAGGCGAACCTCATGTTGGATGTTATCCTTTAAAGTCCCTATGAACATATCAATCCTATGCTCCTCTGGAATATTTTTTACCCTTATATTCAATTTTTGGAAGTCCTCAATGTGCTCCCTCATTGAACCCTTTTGTTTGAGGTTTATCAATTGGCTAAAAAAAGTGTTGTTTTTCGTATCCTCATAATGTGTTGTCATTTCTTCCGTAAAAATTGCCCAAGTCACAATTTTTTTACGAGAGCAAAGCCATTGATACCATACAAACTGGTTTGGTTCCAAATATAAAGTTGCAATGCGTACCTTTTGTGTGTTTTGCACATTATGGAGATCGAAAAATTGCTCCATCTGTAGTATCCATGTTACGGGATCCTTGCCATCAAACTTCCTCATATCGATCTTTGGAACATGGTGGGTCTTTATTCCAATGTTAGAGTCTATGAAATCATGATTAACATTTCTTTTGTTCTCATCATGAGTTTCCTCTACAACATTTTCGCCATTAAGAAGCCTTTCTTGTAGCAACTTTGTCAAACCTTCCTTCAATCCTTCAATGTCTTTCTTCAAATCTTCCATGTTGTCATTCTTCAAATCATGATTAACATTCCTTTTGTTCTCATTATAAGTTTCCTCTCCTACCTTTTTTCCATTAGGAAGCCTTTCTAGTAACAATTTTTTCATACCATCCAACTTAGCTTCCATCTTAGCTTCCATGTCGTCCATCTTAGCTTCCATGCCGTCCATCTTAGCTTCCACGCTATCCATCTTAATTTCCACACCATTAATCTTAGCTTCCACGCCATTCATCTTAGCTTCCACACCATTTATCTTAGATTCCACACCATTTATCTTAGCTTCTATTAGCTTTTGTGAGAGTTACATTTGTTGCACTGGGTCTCGTAATTTTGATATATCATGTAGCATTTCTTCCTCTTCTTCATGAGTCATGCTAGAGCTTTTAGGTTGTTTACTAAGTGTTTCCATTTTCTTTCTTCGGGGCATCAATTACCGATAATAATGCTTCACTATTCCCTTTGAATTCCTTCAAACTAATTTTTCAAACCAAGCTTATGCAAATATTTAAAAAAAATACACACCTTTTTTCACTTTGTAGGCACTCGATATTGAAGCTGATGTATCTCTGTAATTTCGGATCTTCTAGTTCTGAAATTGCGACCTGCAGTAGCCCTCTGTTTCCTCTTTCCAATGCCACCAGTTTGATCGAATTTAGATTCACCAAGAAAGAGTTATGCACAATATCCCAAGATGACCTGATTATATACCTTTTCAGAAGAGCAAACTTGTATGAAGTGCCACGTGTCACTGTTTTGACCTTCGGTCTAAAAAATATACACAGGAACTACAATCTGTTCTCTCTCTGTAACTTCTTACGGAATTTCAATCTGATGCTCAAAATAAAAGTTATGACGATTTTCCCAAGGTCACCTGTTTGGAATGTAATTTAGGAGTCTGCAAAAAGACCAACTTCCTCATATCATATCTCCGTAAATATAGTGCTAAAAGCTCTGAAATTCAGATCCGCGGTTCAGCACGATTTTGTCTCAAATGGGTTTTTTTGGCTTTTGAAATGTCGCAGAAAGAAGTTATAGCGAAAATGCCACGATGACCTATTTGGAGCAACGAAACCCTAGAATCCAAAGCTCTGATACCAAATGTTATGAAACCAGCTCACAAAAAGATAGAAAAGATAGATCAATGCCTTAGAATTCAGCCTCTTCGAGGGGGAAACCTCCTTTACATTACACAAATGAAAAATTCTTCGATGATTCAAATGACAAAACCTCCTTTCTATATATAGGAGTCTAAGGGGTCACAATATAACCAAGCCGACCTAACAATAATAATATAAAGGCACAAAAATAACAATACAGGGACTCTATGGGGCACAATAATAACAATATGGGGACAATAGGGGCACAACAATATTAATAAGGGAAACAACTACAACAGTAATGGGGGAATCACTAGTATTATAGGGACCCAACACAATCTTACATATTCAATTGATTTCTATTTGACTTGTGACTCATAAATGTTACCATATCAAATGGTTCAAATAAAGACTCACCATCACACAAAAACTTGTAAAAAAAAAAACATTCCAATTGTAGATTTGGTTTTCCTTTTGGACCAATGCATGAAACTTGTGTTTGCAACCTTTGTGCATTAATGCAAATGATAATCAAGAAATGATAAAAAAAACTTTCTTCCATTTTACACAACAATATCTACTCAAAAGACATGACATTTGATATTTTCCTAACCGATCTTGGTATTACAAACAAAGAATATATATTTCTTCTTCGCTCATGTATTGTTCGATCCATCATGTTGTTAAAATTAAATACTTACGATACTTGGATAAATCCATTTACAAATAAAATCCCAACATTGTGGAATTTAACTAAGGTAACAAGGTAAGGTAACTAGTATGTTGTTATGTTTAATTATGCACTAACAATTATGCATTCATGGAAATATGATGCAAGGAATTGCATGGCAAAGAGACTGTCATGAAATCTTGAAGAAGGCTCAGGTTGAGATTTCCTTTTGAAGCACTGGTAACCATGGGGATTGAGTCATGGTGTCTGTTGTTAGTTTTGTGCTTTTGGCATTTTGTGATTTGCTTGCGCTTGATTTTCAATTTTGTTATGTCGAGCACATGATCATGCCACCTTGTTTGTGGTGTCGTATTGCTTTTGGTTTTCATGTTGTTTGCTTCTCAGTATTTCCTTTATTGTTTTGAGAGTCTTGGGAATTGGTTGGGGAAGGAGGAAGTTAATGGAGCATGGGGAGAGCTGAATGAAACATAGCAGGTAATGTAGGACCTAGATGAAGCTTGATGCATGTATAAGGGCAATTGAGGCAATAGTATGACAACCAGTGGGACTGGTTGGGTTCATTGATGTGAATAGATAATGGCAGGACATTCATGGGAAAGGTAATCAGTAAAGGTAAGGTGAATGGATTTGAGGCGTCATATGCCTTGGCTATGTTGGGAATGGTCGTTCTCAATGTTATGCATGATGTGCATGGACAAAGGAAGTTCTCTTAACCTTGACGTTATGCTATTTGGTAATTATGTTATGATGATGATTATGCTGATGTCTATATATGTATACATGTATGTATGTATGCATGTATGTATGTATGTCACGTCTGACAGGGTCATCATGGATCATGATTGTTTTATGCTAATGTTTATATGTACATATGTATGTATGTATGTCAATGACTAACTAGATCATTATTATTTTATGTTGATGTTTATATGTATGTATGCATATCATTGTATGACAAAATCTTGCTTTTTTTATACTCATGTTTATGTATACGTATCTATGTATCTATGTCACTGTCTGATAGGGTCATCGAGGATCATTCTTGTATAGGAATGATTGCTTATGCAGGTGAATGGCATGACAAGGTTCCTAGTCTTATGGGAATCAAGTGGGAAGAGTAGTCATGATGAATATATGAGGTCAGTATCACATGGATATGAAATGATATTATATGCTTGTATTATGCCTATGTTTATGTTATGACTGGTAACATTGAAGGATACATCAGTAGAATGAAAAAAATGTTCTTTGCGACATGCTAGGACAAGCATGGATAAGACACTGGAAGCAAGGTTGCTTGGTATAGACAGTGTGGTTTTGCATGTGTAGTACTACTGTTGTTCATATGTTGTACATGTTGCATCTGTGATGTTGTGCGCATGCTGTGTTGTGTATATATAGTGTGTGTACGTGTTGTTTTATGCAATGTTATGTACATAGTGGTAAATATAGTGTTGTGTGAATATTGCATATGTAGTGCTGGGTATAGATGGTGCTATGTACATGTTGGATATGTGGCGCTGTGTACATATTGTACTGTGCGCATGATGGATATGCGCTGTTGTGTGCATATGGTATTGTGCGCATGTTCAATATGTAGTGTTGTGTACATAGGGTGCTATGTACATGTTGTATATGCAGTGCTATGTACATATGGTGTTGCGTGCATGTTGTATATTTGGTACTATGTACATATGGTGTTGTGTGCATGATTGTACATGTGGTGCTGTGTGAATGTGATGCTGTGTGCATGTGGTGTTGTGTACATGTTGTACATATGGTTATGTGTGTAGGTGGTGCTGTGTACATGTGGTGTCGTTTACATGTCGTGCATGTGGTGCTGTGTACGTTTGGCGTTGTGTAGGTGGTGCCATGTACATGTGATGCTGAGCACACGTTGTGCAAGTGGTGCTTTGTATAGGTGGTACTGTGTACATGTTGTACATATGGTACTAGTGTACATGTGGTATTGTGTGTATGTCATACATACTGTGTTGCAGGCATGCGATACTATGTATGTGCATTGTGTAGTTGTGGTATTGTGACATGTGTACTCATTGTGTTATACTCTATGTAGTACATGTATTGTGTTGTGTTGTACACCAGGTGTAGGTACATGTATTGTGTGGCATTGTACATTAGGTATAGATGTATGTATTGTGTTCTACATCAGGTGTAGGTGTATGTATTGTGTGGTGGTGTACACTGGGTGTAGGCGTATGTATTGTGTTGTGTCGTACACTGGGTATAGGTGTCTGAGTTGTATGTCAGGTGTAGGTGCATGTATTGCATGGAGTTCTATGTCTTGTTTGGTTGTATGTGTGTGATGCACACTATGCATATGTACACATGGTTGAGGAGAAGGAACTGAGTGTTTGACGGGTGTGGAAACCGATCTGGTGTGTGTACTAAATAAGGACAAAGGTAGAAGCTAAGGTTTGACTAAAGGATAAGTATCAATATTTTATTTCAGTTTAATTATGCATGTTATTTATGATTCTGGTATATGATGATTACATGTGATCTATTATTTTGGTCAATGATGGTTACATGTGAGTTATGATTTTGATCTATGATGGTTGTGTTTCAAGCTAACCCGATGTGATATGTTTATACATGATGATTTAGTCAAAGATGTTAGTTTGACTTGTTGTGATAGGAAGAAAACATGATTTCAAGTGTACCTTATTGACGAGCTACTAAAGAGGTACGATGTGAATTTATTTCAATTTATTTTAAATCTAATGGAAATTATGTGCTTGGTATAGGAAGCACGGAAATGCCCATTTGGATGGTTGAAATTGACTGCAAGAATTAGCGGCAACAATGAAAGGAATTGGAAAATGTAGCAGTATTCTGGTAAAGTATTTAGGAGCAGGGCCATTGTGGGACACTTGTACCCAATAGCATCCATTGATTTCCATGAGCATGTTATGACTGATATGATGGTTTTAAGGCAGAGATATGCCTTGGATTTTGTATCTCACGATGTGAGAAAGCCTTGCCAAGGGATGGACTATCCGGGATGGGGGTGCCAATGGAACTTAGAAGGGGAGTGACTACACAAAAGGGGGTGACCGGATTGCTCGAACGACTGTGTAGCAGAGAAGGGAAGGTCAAGGATATATTTGTTTTGGTCATTAGCATTGCCAGATGGAATCAAATGCACATTGGGAGTGTGCCCTGGAACAATGAGTCGGTAACTCTTCACTAAGAGGATAAGTGGCACAAGATTATAGCGCTGAACATTGGATGCAGTTTGAATTTGGCAATGGATTCTAGAATTTCTGGGAAGGAGGTGAATCCTGGTATTACTTTGAGGGAGGAGGTGTGAGCCTCTAGATTCCCTTATCGTGGATGCAGGCATCATATCCTTTTATTTTTTGGTTGAGAAAATGTGCATATGTGTATATGTGGTTATCATTGTAAATACCGTAATGAGTTGTGTTATAAAGCTTCAGTAAATGGTATGTTTGTCATGTTTTAGTAGATGGTCTTTGTAAATACTACAACGAGCTATGTTATAAATCTCCATGGGCAGTATGTTTTGTTTTCAACAGTCTTGCTGGTTATTGGTGTCATTGAACACTGAGGACGGTGTCCCCCTAAGGGGGAGGCTTTTGTAACAACCCTAGTTAAAAATCCATGTAAAAATATATAATACCACGGTTGATGGGACACATAATCCAAGCTGAATGTTGGGAAAAACATCCTAGTGTGGGTGCTCATTGGTTTAATATGGCTAAGGAAATTGGCAAAGGCAATGAAAAAGGCTTTGGAAAGGCATGAGGCATTAATTGGTATTTTATTTATGAAAATAAAGGAAATTAGGAGAAAAGGAAGGTGAAAGGTCACAGGTTGCATATGAGGAGGAAATTGAAGAAAATATAAGCCTCATTGATAAAAAGGCTTCTAAGGATTAGTGGGTGGGCTTGGTCACTTCAGTTTTGGAGCTCTCTCATTTCCTCTCTCCCTCTCTCTCTCATTCTTGGATACTTAGAGTTTTCTTGGAGAACTCTTGGAGGGTGTGGCATACTTGGATTTTTGGAGCAAGAAGGCAAAGGAAGAGCAGGAAAGCGTAAGAGGACATCGAGATCAGCAGCTACAACGAGATTTGCTTGCAGGTACTGAGTTGCATGTATGTTTCCTCACTAGTTTTAGCATGCATGGAATATGCATGTGGTTTATTGGTCATGATCTCTCATTGTCATAGAGGATTGCCAGGATTGACATTGGATTTTCCTAGCCTTTCCATTTCCTGGATAGCCATGGTGTTGTGGGTTCATTTGCTTTGTTTTCTGGTTAGTTCTCATGTTTCCTTAGCTTGGGCTGAGTTACTAGTTCGTGGAGCCTTGGTTGGACAAACACTCTGGAGCCTTGTAATAGCTATGGTTGATTTATTAGTCATGGAGCCTTGATTGGACAAAGCTCTGGAGCCTTTAGTGGGTTGAATTACTAGTCCTGGAGCCTTGGTGGGAAAAACGCCTTGGAGCCTGACAATAGCTATGGGTTGAGTTACTAGTCCCAGAGCCTTGGTTGGAACAAACACTCTTGGGCCCTGGAATGCTTGGATAGAGACCAATCCAATGATGGTTTTGTGATGTACGAATATGAGGTGGAATCATTTTTTTATTGGTTGAGGTGGATGGCCTCTGGAAGCCCTGGATGGTTTTGGATTGATGTGTTCTATGAGATCCTACATTCATGCTTGGAATATAGCACGAGGGTGAATGGATGAAGAGAGATTTGGCTCAGCCATTCTACATTCGGGTGGAACGTGGAAATCCCATCCCAGGTTTGGGTTTTGCATCACCAATATGAGGTTATTTCTCCTTGTATTTTTATGAGTATTATACTGGTTTATATGTGGATCATATGGCTATGATTTCATTGGTATTTTTGTTGCTATTATGATGGTTATGTATGTGTTTTATGACAGTAGCTATGTATGGATCTCATCATGTTTTTACTGGTAAATGAATGAACAATGTATCTATGACTTAATGGATGAAATGGTAACTAATGTGTTGAGGCATCAATGTCTCTAAGTAATTCTCAGCTAAGTATGAGACCCCTATCCCATATATATTATTTACATCTGTAGATTACATATTCGTGATATGTTTGAACAAATGCCTGTCATGGCTAGTAGGGGTCCATTCAAGGTCTTATTCAAGTAATTGCATTTGTACTGTCATTTCCTTGTTATCTTACTGATATGAAGGTGTCATTCAATTCTGGGCAGTGTCCTGGGCTCTGGGCCTGAAAAAGTGGTTCAAATCCCGAGGATGCTGGAACAACATTGAGAAAAATAGTCCCTGGACGCTAGTATGTGTTATAGACATTTTTGTGCCTTACAACATGGAGCATGAAATGTCAATAATCCAAGGGATCCAAAGTCCCTAAACAAGTTGTTCTTAGCCTTAGAGGAACAAGGTCAGCAAACCACAGCACTACAGTTCAGTTCTCCACTGAAAAACACTCAAAAACAGGTCAGTTTTGGATCATTGCAGCTGCTCCACTAGGCATCTGCGCTGCATAGCAGGTACAACAAAGGCTACCTACGTTGCAAAGCAGGTAGGACAAAGGCTACCTGCACTGGGCGTACCTTGACATGTGGAGGAATCTTTCTCTCAATGTGCCAGCGCCCAGGAAGCTTCCAGAAAGGCACTTGATCATAAGATTCGCCTAATGATGAGTTAAGAGCTTCTAAAACTCCAAGTGGAAGACAAAAACTCCAAGTGAAGAACTGAAGAACAACTGGAGTTGAAGAGGACAACAAGTCACACATCAAGCTGGCTTATCTTCACTCCAAAACTCTATATAAGGATCTCATCCCATGGGATCTGAAGGGCGGAATTCAGTGCAAAGAATCGCTGTTGGTTTGCAGTTGAGAGTATTGGGTGATTGCTTGAGGGAGGTGAAGAAGAGATTTCTCTCCGTCGGGAAGGTGATGCTGGATTGGACCTCGCATGGTTGTATCACCGCCTGAACCTTACTTCCATATATTAATAAAGCATTTGAGGTTCTTCTATTCGCATGTGTTTCAATGATGTATTGTCTTACTTGCGTCTTTGATTTATGCTAATCCTTGAATCATTTATGCATGCATGCCTCTTGTAGTTTCCTTTTCTTGTCTTATTTGCAGGATCTTGTGTAGCTGGGCCCGTGAAAAGACTTGGAGCTGGGAGCAAGTGGCCAACAAAGGAGATAGGATCGACCATTTGCGCAAGACATCGGTAAGTGGATCTATCCTTTTTATCTCTTGCATGTCATAAAGAAGAAACTTTAGATAGCTTTGCTTTCAGCTGTTGCTAAGGAACTGTCACCCTTAGAGTGGGTTAGGGTCATTCCGAGTTGGATACTTTCCCCCACAACAGACTGGCGACTCCGCTGGGGATCGTGTCTTGTTGGTAGCTTGTGTTTCTTGCTATTCATTTCTTAAACAAAAGAGTACCGAATCGAACTGCATGCGAGTCCTTCGAATGCAAAGTAGAGGGCAGCTACTCTAGCCCAGTGCTGGGCATGTTTATGATTTGAAGAGCTGATCCACAAGGACTCTTTTTAGCTCTTTGTGATAGTGTTCCTCTTCCTTTAATCATCCTCTAGAGTATACTTGACTGATAGCAACTGATTTGGCCAAAAACCGTTCATTTTTGAGCAAACTGTGAGCCGAAATCTGAGAGAGACGAGAGTTGTCTCATCAGTGCAACTGCAACAAAGGCTACCTGCACTGACATCGCAGGTCCCGAAGGGGCTACCTGTGCTGCATCGCAGGTTGACAGTGCAGCACCTGCACTGATCCAGTTTTGCCTTGTGCAGCTGGGGTTACCCACTGTCTGTTGCCCAGTTTTCAGTATTGTTTTTGCACCCTGTTGTCAACCTGTATACCCAGCTGAAACCACTTCTCTTTGCCTTCATTCCCCCTTAGTTGTATGAAGAAACCGTGATTGTTCTTATTGTATTTCTTGCTGTCATTCACTGTTTCCCATAGCGAAAGCGAACTAGTCTTGCTATGACCTCTTGGATCTAGACCTGTGAGAAAGTGTCGTTGTGATTCTAAGAGCTAGTTTATTGCTGTTCATAGCTGCTTGAGCATTTGCTTTCGTTATATGGTTCGAATTTCAGTATTTCTTGTGTTGAAATGAGTGAATCTTAAGGTGTTCTTTTGATTATTGGACAAAACTTGTTTGCTTACGCTTGAAATCGAATTCGAAATTATACAACAGCTTTCTTTTTGTAATCATCAACATTAAGGAAGAAGAAAAGAAATACTTGCATTGTGCATGTGCATTTTGACAGTTTGCATGTCGATTTAGGAAAAGTGCATCAGTGTGTGCTCTATGATCTGTTTGAAAAGATGATGTCTTTCTTTTCCTTCAGTAGTTAAGGTTTTCATAAGTTGAAAGAATTGAAAAAGCTTGCTTATCATTCTTAGACTGCATTTAGGAGTTGTCTCATACATCACGTGGTGATCCATAAAGGCAAACTGCTAAGCAAGATCAACCTAAAAAGAACTGAATTTATCTAACAACGCTTTGAAACATAACGAAACACAGTAGAGGTCTAGGTAGAGACGTGAACCGGCGTCGTTAAACATAGTGACTGTCGATCTCTACGAAGGTGGGTGATTCCTCCTGAGGGACGATAGCACTAATACGGACTTGTGCCCCCGCGTACCGTCGCGTATATTGGGGGACCCCTATAGGAACAAAGCCTTTATCCATAGGAAGCCGTGTCGGCTGCCCTACTGATCGCGATGCAGTGAACACAGCATTCACGAAGATCGACCACTCGTACCGTAAAACGTATTCTGTGGTTTCGCGAAAGGTTTGGCACACCCTTGCCTAGAACTCTAGAGTAGTTTCTTTTGGCCTTTTTCAAACTCTATAACTGAAAAAGTCCATCCGAGCATTTGTCACTTCGGGCTCGTTAATACATCGAAGGAGACTAGAGTCATCTTTAGCTTTTTCTCGACTCTTAAAAAGTGAAAAAGCAAGTTGTGTCTTAAAAAAGCGTCGTCATATAAAATTCATTCTAAACGGAACATAATCACCCCTGATTCCTACGTTGATCTTAAAGTTGAGAACATGGAACACACCAACAAAGGGATTCCACATGATGGGACCCCTAGCCCTTTCTCCTCTTGGGGAGAAGTTGGTGCGCCCCACATGGCCACATTGTCGCTTCCAGGACTGACAATTGGCCTGCCAGTTTGGCTATTCTCAACTGCTGTAGTTCAGACCACCACGGTTCCTGAACAGTCGAATCGACAGTTAGACCCGTCTAGAGCTACCCTCCAGCCTTCCACTTCTTATGAGCCTTCCTCCGATCCTTCTTCTTCGAGAGGTCAAGCCGCCGTAAGCGCGACGCCCATAGAAAAGAAAAAGGAAAAGAAGAAGAAAGAAAAGAAGCAGAAGGAGCCAAAGGCACCTGGGGGCAAGCAGAAGGTATCTAACGAAAAACCACACACAGCACGGACCGAGCCCAAATCGCCATGTGTCATATGTAGAGGGAACCACTTCCACAGTGATTGTCCCAGTATTCCCCGGATACTAAGGGACTGGTCCCCTCGTTTGCACAATCCGGAAGCGTCAACCTCTGACAACCAGGTTGAATGCTTACCATCGACCAGCGAAAGTGAAGGTCCTAGACGACGAAGGGGAATGAGATTCCCCTGCGAACTGTGTGAAGGCGATCACACCCTTCGCCGTTGTCCCTTTTTAGACGAGGAAAAGAGAGTTTTGGAAGATCAACCGGTGGCACCGGTGCTACTTCCTCCTGGATATCAAAAACTCGCGCCAAGTCCTTCGTTGGTCGAAAATGCAGCTGCCCCGCTCATAGGGCCAGCTGAAGTGTCAGTCGCTGAAAGTGAACCTACTGAATCCGGACCGGACGAAAGTCCAAAGGTCGAAACGGCAGTTGACCCGGTTCTCCCTTCAGAAGTTTCATCTTCACATACCACAGTCACTGAGGATTCATCTTCAGTTGACGCCCTCACCGAAGAGAGTAAGGATGACACCGTCCATATTCTTTTCGTCAACACCGATTCTGATGAACATCAGGGCAATGTGCCCACTCCTTTATCGCAGGAAGGAGCGTCGTCAGGATCATATCCGGCCGTATATTCGGTCCCACCACCAAGCAACCTAGTTGTGTCCTTTGATTGGAACCAACTAGGCAGACCTCGGTTACCAGCCAGTATACCATTTAGAATTATAGTCCAAATATACCAAATGGTGATGGCTGGAAATATCATTGATGAAGGGGCATCTGTGAGTATTCTGTCCTCTATTGCTTGGAAAGCACTGGGTTGCCCGGCGCTTTTGCCTGAGACAAGAAATCTCTCGGGTTTTGACAGAGGAACCAGTCGACCATTAGGGGTTCTACCTAATGTGCCTATTACCTTGAAAGGGAAGGCCGTCAAGATAAATTTGATGGTCGTCCAAGGACCCTTGGATTATAACCTACTCGTTGGACGGGACTACATATATTGCATGGAAGCAATAGTCTCATCACTCTTTCGAATAATGTGTTTTCCATATGAAGGAAGAATGGTCAAGCTCGTAGACCAACTTTCATTTCCGGGATCACGCATCGCAAATAGTCACATACCTACCCTGAATGGTCTATTTGATCAATTCGATCAAGAAGGGTCTCTACCTCCGGTTCTTCTTCCTGATGAAGGCGAGTGATTCGGGAAAGGAAGGCCGGAACCCAGGGGGCATGCATCCTGGTCTGCTCTGGAGGCAGAAGAAACCTTGGGTGTAAAGTAGAATTTCCGCGGAAGAATATGACTAGTCCGTACCCCGTCCCCTCCTTCATCTTTGTGAATCTTCCTCTGAGCCATCTTCGTGGAGAAGAAGGACAAGAAGACAAAGAGAGACTGGGAATCTCAGAAGGGGCTGTTAGGAGTAGGGTTGTTCTAGAATAGGATTCTTTTGTCAAGGTTACTTGTTTGACAAAGGTCATTCAACTTTTGTCTAGATATGTAGGCTCTACCGAAGAAGGGGATCCGTTTGCGGCAGCAAGTAGGTACCGTCTTTGGGTAAAAGGCCAGCCTCACCCATTAAAACAAATGTTTTAAAGGATAAGTAGGGGCAACCCCCAAAGAAAGAGATGCTATTTGCTGCAACAGATTGTAACCATCTTTGTGTAACCTAATGATAGACATCGCCGAAGAAAGAGTTTCATTTGCGGCAGCAAATAAAACCATTCTTTGGGTAACCAGAAAGAGGTAGGCCTCTCCCGGTAGAACAATTTGTTTTACCTGCAAATTGAGGGGTAACCTTGAAATTAGACTTACACATGGAGGCATGCAAACCTCTTGGAAGGCAAGCATAGGCGACTTTTAGTTTTAGGTAGAACTAACCCACTAACCCGTAGATAAGTCGATACCTGGCTTGCACAAAAAGAGGATATGGAGCAAAGCGTAGGGAGATGAAGCTCCTTAAAAAATAGGAATCTTCCATGAGACCTTACTACTTTATGACTGGTAAAAACGAGCAGTTTTGGCAAAGTTCATGCTCGTTAAAAAATAAACGCAAGATCCGAGCAGTTTTAATGCGGAAATTCATGCTCGTTAAAAAATAAACGTAAGCTTGTGAGCATGCTTCCCCCAGTGTTCAAGCTCATTCAGAAAAAATGAACCGGTAAATAGCCATTTGAGACCGTAAATTCATCAGCCATAAAAGCCTTGGTTGTGTTTGTGCACCGTCACCTCCACTTTTCATTTGGCCGATCATTCACATCCACTTGATTGTTTACCTATTTTGAGGAACAGCTGCGAAGAGTGATTTCACCTAGCCATCCTTGTAATACTGCCGTGATTGGAAAATTCCAACCTGTACCTGGAATCTGCTGCTATCCCTGTTTATCACTCGTTCCTCAAAAGACGAGTCTTCTTTGAGCTCTTTTCACTGACTCGTAAAAAATGAAAAGTTTGCCGAGTTTTGGCCTTCCAGCTCGTTAAAAGGACCGGAAGAGCTATCCCCCCTCTAGATTTTAATCTTTTTGGACCTGAGGGATTATTGCACAAAAAGATCGAGCGCTTGTCTGGTTCGGCTCGATAAAGATATCGAACATTCATCCCTTCTGTATTGTTTTATACTTTTTCGGACTTAAGGGATTAGATGACGAAAAAGGACCCCTGGAGTCTACTTTATGTACACTTTTCAGACTCTCTAAAAATGAAAAGGACCGAGTTGTCTTTGTCGCTGGACTCGTTAAAAATATTAGATAGCGACAAACTTGTCTTTAGACAAGAACGAGTTTCCCTATCGCTAGGCTCATTAAAAACATAGCGATGGGCTTGCCCGAAGGGCAGGTTATAGATCAAGCATATGTTATCCTCCTCAAGCTTGTCAAAAAATAAAGAGGTACTGGTCAGAAATGACTGGGGAAAAATTGGGAAGAACCTCAAAGCTTAATGGTAGCAAGTCGCTCTTGAACATGACACTTTTGCCTCCATAAATATCGGGTTGGGTTATTATCATTCACCGGTCCCTTCACCATGGTCTCGCCATACCATCCATACATGGGTTAATGCTACCGATCCATCTCATTAGTGTCGTTATATGTTCAAGAGATGTCATTCAGAAAGTGTCAACCGGGTCCCATCCACTACCGTACATCATCTTTCATCCTTCCATGACCGCCACCCTGAATCATATTTCACAGATCGTTTTCACCAATCATAACTAGCTCCGTTCCGTGTCACTGATGTGGGATTCATTAAGGCCCTCCTTTGACGGATCACTTCTTGTCGACATCAGCTCACTATCCAAGAAGTTGATCTAGGAACACCCCCTCAGTACTTTGAAGCTTGCATGCCTCAATGGCAAGTTTCTCACTCCCGGCGATAGGTATACATTAATGACCTTCGACCAGGAGACTTTGCGTGGTGTTCGACGTCAGATCCTATATTCACACCACGTGAATTGTGCTGCAGTACCTTGAGGGTCATCATCATTATCGGTGATTCCTCTCGCGCTTGTTAACAGTTTAAATTATTGACTGGTAATCAAGCGATGTCTTTCCATGTTCGACTTCAAGAAATTCTCACATGGATCGACTTGTACTAATGTGAAGATCGGACAAGTTTGAAGACCCCGGATCTAGTTTCATCCATCCGGGCTGCGATATATATTCAGGAGATAAAAACATAGACATGTGCAGCAGATGATCATCCTACTAAAAGGATGATAATTAAAAGCAGAGAATTATCCGTCTCTTATCAGACGATCGTCTGTTTATGTACAGCAAATGTATTTATAAAGCTGAGCATGGGAAATGCTCGCCTCAGCTAGATCATGAAAAGAAAGTATGAAAAGATAATGTATTGTATTGTATTTTGTTACAGGTCACCTCCCGACGATTGAATGAACTTCGGATCCTCCTAATAAAGCATTTCACCCGATAAACGACCTCATACGTTAGGGGGCAACTGTTACAGACATTTTTGTGCCTTACAACATGGAGCATGAAATGTCAATAATCCAAGGGATCCAAAGTCCATAAACAAGTTGTTCTTACCCTTAGAGGAACAAGGTCAGCAAACCACAGCACTACAGTTCAGTTCTCCACTGAAAAACACTAAAAAACAGGTCAGTTTTGGATCATTGCAGCTGCTCCACTAGGCATCTGCGTTGCATAGCAGGTACAACAAAGGCTACCTGCGTTGCAGAGCAGGTAGGACAAAGGCTACCTGCGCTGGGCGTACCTTGACATGTGGAGGAATCTTTCTCTCAATGTGCCAACGCCCAGGAAGCTTCCAGAAAGGCACTTGATCATAAGATTCGCCTAATGATGAGTTAAGAGCTTCTAAAACTCCAAGTGGAAGACAGAAACTCCAAGTGAAGAACTGAAGAACAACTGGAGTTGAAGAGGACAACAAGTCACACATCAAGCTGGCTTATCTTCACTCCAAAACTCTATATAAGGATCTCATCCCATGGGATCTGAAGGGCGGAATTCAGTGCAAAGAATCGCTGTTGGTTTGCAGTTGAGAGTATTGGGTGATTGCTTGAGGGAGGTGAAGAAGAGATTTCTCTCCGTCGGGAAGGTGATGCTGGATTGGACCTCGCATGGTTGTATCACCGCCTGAACCTTACTTCCATATATTAATAAAGCATTTGAGGTTCTTCTATTCGCATGTGTTTCAATGATGTATTGTCTTACTTGCGTCTTTGATTTATGCTAATCCTTGAATCATTTATGCATGCATGCCTCTTGTAGTTTCCTTTTCTTGTCTTATTTGCAGGATCTCGTGTAGCTGGGCCCGTGAAAAGACTTGGAGCTGGGAGCAAGCGGCCAACAAAGGAGATAGGATCGACCATTTGCGCAAGACATCGGTAAGTGGATCTATCCTTTTTATCTCTTGCATGTCATAAAGAAGAAACTTTAGATAGCTTTGCTTTCAGCTGTTGCTAAGGAACTGTCACCCTTAGAGTGGGTTAGGGTCATTCCGAGTTGGATACTTTCCCCCACAACAGTATGCCTTGTCATGAGAGTGTTCAGAGCCTCATGGACGCTGGTAGGCCTATAGCATAGGAGCTTCCAGGGGTCAAGTGGTCCAAAATCTCAGTGAGACCCAAGGGTTGGTTGGCAGAAAGGTTGGGTTGGCTCCTGAGAGTCCTAATGTTGATGTTGAATGTCTGTATGGTGCGTTTTTGTCGGTTCCACTTCATTAACATGATTTAGGAGGTAAAATCATATCATAGTGGACTCTCATCGCATATTTACCCTAGCTAGCCAGTTACTTGGGTTGATGTGGGAGGAGGGTGTTACATTATTAAATGGGTAAAGGGAAAAGGTAAGCTCCAAAGCCTACTATTTATCTCAATCATGGACTTAATTAGAGAGACAAGATTCAAGTGTTAATGTATTTCCTTTTCAACACTAATGAGCTTAGGTCATACTTTATTTTTCCCATATGTTTTGCCATCATTTTCTTGTGTTCGATCATTTAAACCTTTCCTTTATGTTTTTTTTGAACAAATTCATACACTTTTATCACCTTGGGGACATTATGCATTCATGCTTGGAATTTTATGTTTAACTGATGACATTTTGCTTAGAATGCGTGAATTTACATGATTGGGATTGTTAGAAATTTTTGTTTTAGGTTACAAGATGATGTTGCTCCTCATTTTTCTGGAATCCAATCATATTTGGAGGAGTTGTGATTAATTTTGTCATCCATTATCATGTTGAAGAGTTACTCATCAAAATGCAAATAAGTTGCTACAAAATCCTATTATATTACTGATGAGTCCATCACTTGCTATTGAGTTGTCTAGTGACATGAAATGATCTCAAAACTAAATAATTTTGCATAATTTCAAGTTGTTTTGGTACACATGTTCCTCCACAATTACAAACTCACACTTCCATGATCCAAATCATTGAATCTAAGGAGAGATTAAACTATCATGAATTTGTTGGATCACAATGCTCTTTTTGAGGAGAGAATCTCTATGCAGTTTCATCTTATAGTTGTAAAGAAAATCTCAAAAATATATGAAAATTGTTTTTGGTAAATGCTACTTGTTTTTATAAAATTGGAGGACCACCTAATAAATTATTTTGAGGAGAATGTATAAATAAATGATCTGGAGAACCACATGGGCTCACTACTAATTTCAATAGAAGAATTAAGCTTTTGAAGCATAGCTACTAGATTAGTTTTTAGGAGATCATCCAATAAGATGCATACCAGGTCCCACTCTTGTAACATGTAATTATTTATGATCTCAGTGATTTTTAGTGTTTCCAATCTTTATTCCATTTCCTACTTTCAACATTGTGATTTATGCATTTTTATTTCTTAATTTTGATAATGCAAGTAGAGTACCAATTTACATTTATGATTTCATTATTTTATGTTGTTTTTCTTTCTATAGTTTAAATTTTTAAACAATTAACTTTTACGAGCCTTGGTTTCTTTGAGTTGGTTCTACAAAGCTATATTGGTAACTTTTGAGTTACCCTTGGTTGAATTTCTCAATGAATCCTAGGATAATTTGACATCTTAGACTCCTTCGGATAGTTCTAAAAGGCAATTAGTTGGTAGGCATTAGCTTACCTTGAGCTAAATTGTATTTGGAGTTTAAAATAATGAGGAAATATTTGGTGATGTCTTGAGTCCAATCAGTCAAGGTGTACAAATTCAAAATTTGTTGCAAAGTGATTTATCTACATCACATAGATTTTTTAGTAGTCAATTTGTCCCGTGGATGAATCTATGGATCAAGGTGTGAAATGTCATAATTCATAACACATGATTCACTTGCATGAATGTTAGAGTAGAAATAGAACATAATAGATTAAATCAACAAAAGAACCCGCAAAGTCATTTAGCAAAATGATGGTAAATCTAGTAATTAAAAGCTATTGGGTATGTGCTATATTCTTTGCACAACTAATCCCATGCATGATTCATTCTGCCAAGTGTAGGAGGGGTCGTAGGGAGGACATATCCCCCTCAAATATTTTTTGGTGAATTTTTGTGTTTGCTTTTGGCAGTTTTCGACAAAGAGTTTTTGCTTTTTGCAGCTTTTTGGTGCATGGTGGTTGAACCCATGGTTTTTAAATTTGGTTAAAGAAAAATGGTTACATTCTAATACGAGGTTAATGGATCCAGGGGTTATGAATGCCATGGGATATACATATTATATTGTAACATCATAAAGATATAATATACTGATTTTTTTTGTTCTCCCAGTTTTGAGTTTCGAGGCCCAAATCTTTATGTTAAAGGTGTGGGAATGCCATTGCATATTTTATGGTTTATTAAGAATTTGTCTGCAAAAATAATGTGCAAGGTTAAAACCAACAAAAGCACTATGAATGCACATACAATGAGTGCGTTTTGTAAGTCTCACTCCTAAGTTGATAAACTAAAGTAACCTCTAGCACATATTAGGCTCATTAATCCCAAACATTATTAGAAGTTGTCATATTTTGGTGTCATTTCCATGGAATTCCAACTTTCATATTCTTTACTATATTTTGGGTCTACAGATCCATTTTTGAAGCTATAGGATTAAAACCCTATATCTAATTATGTTTCTCCAATTGCATGTTTTTTTCCCTTTTGTTTAAGAACACATGATGAGAAGCAGAGATAAGCTTGGGAGGTTTCTTCCCAACCCTCTTTCTATCATAGAGTTATTTTAGACTAATAAGCAAGGAGGGTTTATTTTGACAACCCATATTAGTGTGGATACTCTTTATGAGATAGCAAACTAAGTGGCTACAATTCTTGTAAAGAATGAACCATGAAGTCAATATTGAGAAGGAAACACCTTTTTTTTTCTATTTGGGGGTTCGACAACACTTAAATTAAATTAGAAGATACATAGTCCTTTGCCTTTTGTTATGGATTTGGTCACTTATTTGAATGGAGGATATATGTGGAAATGAAGAAGCCAAGATGAAAAATATCAATCCTTTAGTTCGTCCACACTTCTATAAGCTTCCCATAGAAGACCCAAACAGTTTTATGTTTAGATTTGAAGTGTTGTGGTGAACGTATGAATAAAAAATAGATGTTGAAAAGTTGTGCTTTTTTCCTTCAATATTAAAATATGCAACACTATGTTGGTTCATGGGTCTAGAAGGAGGAAGTATCCATACTTGCAATTAGATTAAATCAACATTTTCAAATAAATACCATGACTATTATAAAGTAAGAGGAACACATGATGAAATATCTGGAAGATTGAATGTGTTGATAGGTCACATAAAAATATGATGAGTGATTTAAATTTGCTTATAAATGATCTACCAAATTTGAACTAAACCCAAAATCATTGAAATTGTCATTGTTAAGAGGTGAATGTGAGGAATGGAAAGAATCTTTGAATTTGATTACTGTTGGGCATATTTATTAGTTCTTTCTCATGAAATATGAGATTTTTTCAAAAAATATTCTATCAAGATGAAAAATTAATTGACCCCATGAAATTATTCTATTACCATTAAAGACCACAAGAAGGATTTACAAAGCTAGATTACGAATTTGTTAGAGGATATGAAGTTATACATATTAAAGTCACTATACACGCAACTCAACAACCTTCACTAAAAGAAAATACAAGATTACATGAACAAGGCCCTCAAAATCTTTCGCCCAAAATGCACCAAAAAATATGCCAGACACAAATGTTCGTTGAATGTGTAATTGTTTGTAACATCCACACAAATAATCGTGATACCAACAATTTTCCTTAGCTACCAGGTTTGAAGGTCGTTTATAAAGCGCATAACATAATGTTGAAAAAACTTATTTTATCAACTAAAGAAGGTTTGGACAACTATGATCTCAATTTATAAACATGAATTATGATCCTTAATGTTTTATATCATCGTGGAATAATAAGTATCTAGTTTCTGACTTGTACCCTCTACCATTTTTAGGCATTTAGCAAATTTGACAAGTACCTTTTTTGACACCAATCATCCTAGCCTTATTTTATGCCTTATGGAAAACAAAGCCATCAATTTCATAATTCCTTGTGGTCAAATCAATAATGTTCTTTTAATCCACCACAAAACTAGCCACCACCACAACAATAAAAATTCCTTTTACCTCGATTAAAAAAACAAGACAAATATGATTCTTTTCGGCCCTGCAACCCTAAGTGTTCCTGATTTCCCCCTCCTCTAGTCCCTGCTATGCTTAGTGGCCCTGAGTACCCCTACTTTTCAGGCTTATTTCTCACTTTCCCTACCCTGTTTTTTACTGATGCATGATGCATTTTGTTGTAGGTGCCTAGATCATTTATGCTCTAAGGTATTTCTCCTAGGCCGGGTGGTCATCCATGGCCAATTTGGCCTGCCCTCCTTCGCTAAATTGAGAGATCACAACCTCCAACTCTTTGGTTACAAAAGGCTCCATGTTTAAAAAATCCACTGCCTCTCGATTTGTCAAGAAGTTGGATGAGATTCCAAAGGTAGAAGTTTTCCCCCTCATGCCCGTCTTGAGGATTCCAACTAGTAGATAGAGGTTTAATGGGTTATTTTATTGAGTTATGGCCTTCCCCTCATTCTATTAACCAATGGATAGTGAACAATTGGAAACCATTGATCAATGGTGAAGTCACCTCCTCCTTTTATGGAAAGGGTTTTTTACTTTCTTCTTTGAGAAAAAATCAGATTGAGATATAATCTTTTGGAGTGGCCCATATTTCATGGGAGAGAAAGGGATTTACCTAGATTAATAGAACTCTAACTTTAATCCTAACTGTGATGTCCCCTCTACAACTCCTATTTGGGTGAAGCTTCCTTTCCTCCCCTTGCATTGTTGGAATAATGCCACCTTTAGAAGCCCTTGGGAAATATATCGACTGTGTTGAACCTCACAATGGGCTCTTCTCTTGTGCTCGATCTACGTTGAGGTATATCTTGACAAACATTTACCAGCCACAATCAACCTCAACCTCGATAACTGGTCTCATATCAAGGAGGTGAATCACGATCAACTCCCATTCAAATGAAAAAGATGTCATGACTATGGACACTTCACTAGAAATTGTCCTAAAAAAACAAAAGATCAAGAAAAATAAGGTGACATCGGAGAACAATGGAAAAAATAAAAAAAAGAAAGGTTCCCATAGACAATAATCTCTAGCAAATAAATAGCTTAAGCAAACCCAACAGAGAGGATTTGATCCTAGCTCCCCAAAACATAATACTAATGTTAGTAGAGAAGGGATGAGAAAATCGACTAACCTTGAAGACACGAGTGATAAGTTCGATGATATCAACATTGTCACAAAAGAAGGGGAAATCCCTTCTCAAGACCTCTTTATTGCTGATACATATAGTAATCAATGCCCCCCCTAAGTTTCTGCAAAACTAATGATTGATACAAAATCCAGTGCATATTCGGAAGCCTCCCAAGATAACTCTTCGGATGAGGAAGAATGCTTGCTTTCGTTGAGAGAAGGAATAATAGGAGTTGCATTTGCAAGATCATCCGATGAAAAATCAGAGGCAAACAAGGCTATAGAGAAGGATATTTGGACTTGTCACTTTAGTATAAATAAAAACAAAGAAATTTGAATAGATCAAACCGAGAAGGAGAAGGAATTTGGACATTAAGCCACTCTAAAAAAAATAGATGAGAGATAAGGGAGGTAAAGGAAATAAGAGAAATACCGGAACTGGCTTCCTGAAGGGGGCACCATATTCAAAAAGTAAATAATGATTGTTCTCTCCTGGAATTGTAGGGGGTTGGGGTTTACAAAAAGAAGATCTGAAGGAAAATCTCTTATTAGAAAATAAAGATCCTCAATTTCCCTACTCCAGGAGACCAAGCTAGTAGGATAAGAAATCTTTATATAGTAGCAGTAGTCATGGAATGGCAGTGGCATTATCTCAGTTAGTGTTAAAGGTGCGTTAGATGGTTTGTGCACATTATGGGATCTGAACCATGTTCGAATTTTAAACTTTCCCTAGAATTTCCATTCACTTGCTACCTATTTTCTAGATCTTTCTTAAAACTAGGTATGTTCAACCATCAATATTGACATGCTAGTTCACTTTAAGGAAAAACAAGAGTCATGGGCCTCTCTTCAAGGTTTAAGGGACTCTGAGTTTGGAGCTTTTAGCATTTTATGGGGGGGGGTTAATACCACAATACATAGTTGGGAAAATAAAGGGGGATTTCCTATTAAAGACCCTTTCCCAGAGCAAATGGAGGATCATATCAGTCACTTCAAATTAATGGACATCAAACCCACAAGATTCAAGTATAGCTAGAATAATAAAAGAGCAGGCCCAAATCACATCACAATCAGGTTGGACCACTTCGTCATATTTGACGATTTCCCGTGCTGTAATCTCAACCTTAAATCTAATATCCTCTTTTGGAATGGTTCTAATCATCTCCATATCAGGCTCACCTTGTCCTCCCCCCTCTTAATTATTGCCATATCCCCTTTAGATGAAAATCTTCTTGGTTTCATATCCCTAAATTTCATAATGTAATCACCCAATGCTAGCTCTCTTGGGTGGAGGGAAGCTTTATGTAGATATGGGAAAGGAAAAGTAAGAGATTAAAGAATTTCATCAAATCTTAGGTAAATTCCTCCCTGCCATCTAAACAAAAATCCATTCAAGAGATAAAACATAAAATTGGTCTACTCCATGCCTCTATGGAGATCAAATTTGTGTCCTCATAAATGTTGAATGAAGATAGATCCACATTTGATAAATATCACTCTTTGTTGAAAGAAGAGGAAGAATACCGGATACTAAAGTCTAGAAGTGTGTGGCTCTAGGTTGGATACATAAACACCTAATTTTTCCACAAATATGCTAAAAATCGGGAGAAGAAAAAGAAAATTCTGAAATTATGGTGATCAACATCAAGGTGAGTGAAATTCATCAAATTAAGGAGGAACCGACAATATATTTCAACAATCTCTACACTAAAAGTGACCCCCCCCCTGAACAATCAAAAGCTTATATGTTGCAGTGGATCTCACAATTGATTTATGAGGGTATGAACTGTCAACTAACTGTCCTTCCCTATGAATAAGAAAATCATCATATTGTTTTCTCCTTTCATTTGGATAAAGCCTCGGGCCCAGATGGGTTTTCTGCACACTTCTACCAACAATTTTGGGATATAATCAAATGAGACTTATGTATAATAAGATTAGATACTCTTTTAAGTAAGGTTGCATAGGAGGCGAGATCAATTCATTATTCCTTTCTCTGATCCCCGAAGAAAACAACCCCTTCTCCTTCAACAGATTCAAACCCACCTGTTTGTGTAATATCTCCTACAAATTCATATCTAAAATACTTGCCAAAAGATTTAAAAACCTTCTCCCTTCCATCATATTAGAGAATGAAGGTTGCTTTGTTATAGGGAGGAAAATCTTTGACAATATCATTCTTTTCCAAGAAGAAATACTCTCAGGTAGATCAAGAGGGGACAAGAGGATCTCTATCAAATTAAATATGTAAAATGCCTTTGATAGAGTCAGGAATAATTTTCTTTTCAAAGTTCTGAGCATATTTGGATTTGATAACACCTATATTTAGTGGGTTTCCCTCTACATTGGCTCCCCTTCGATTGCTCATTTTGCGAATGGCAGGGTCACCAGATTCTTTAAAGCTTCTCGTGTTCTTCGTAAAGGGTTCTTGCTCTCTCCTTTGCTTTATATTTTGGAGGCAGACACTATGAGTTGACTCTTAGAATATGAGCACATAAATGGTGACCTTCCGAGTCTCTATTTCTTTCAAGGCATTAAAAGTGCATACCACTCTCAGTTTTCCGATGAAATTATCCTTCTCGGAGGCGCCTTGGTGGATATAGCTAGAAGATTCAAGGTGGTTTTGGATAATTTCCTAGAAGCCTCAGCGGTTTTGACAAATTATTCCAAGTCCCAGATCTTTAATTAGAATATATCAACACCTAAGATGCTTCATATTGGAGAGGTTTTAGTTTTGGCACTATGGAGAATTGGAAAGAATTAAATACTTGGGTATCTTGATCTACCTCAAATCTCATTCTTCCGAAGCATGGAAAAATGTTTATCCAAAGTTAAAAATAAGTTGGACTTTGGTGTTCCAAATGGCTCACTTTAGTAGGCAGCATTGTTCTCATAAAGGTCATTTTGTCTGCCATTCCTTTGTACCAATTCTTGGCGTTGTTAGCCCCTTAGCACATCCTTATTAGTATTGGGAAGATTATAAGAAATTTCCTTTGTGAGGGAAGTAAATCTTCCTCTAAGAAATTCCACTTGGTTAATTGGGCCCCTATTTGTGCTCCCAAAGATCATGGATGTATGGGGATTAGAGATCTAACCCCGATGAACAAAGAAATGGGCACTAGACTTTCCAAGAAAATTAAATCCAATCCTAAAGTGTGGCGAGCTTAGGTTCTTATTGCCAAATATTCACATAATGACTCCATGCACAGGTTGTATCTTCCCCATCCCTCACGAATCTGATCCACTGTCTGGAAACTTATCTCAACCTCATCTAGTTTGATCAACAATAATATCATTTGGATGCTAGGGAATGCAGCTAGAATAAACCTTTTGACTAATTCTTGACGGGGGCTCCTCTGTGGTTTTTGCAGTTAATTTCACTCTCCTTCCTATCTGCATTATTGTCTTGTTTGATTCATTGGTTTCCTCTCCGCCACTATGTGAGCTCCCAACCTTATTTTCTTTAGATATTGGCTATGAGGTGGATGAAAGCTGCCAATTGAAAATGGCAACAAGAAAGATTCTAATTTAATTTTCCCTTGAATTAAATTAGAAGAAAATTATAATTACACATAAAATGACAACTTGAACGAGTTAACTAAGTTAGTTTGACTTAGTTGGTTCAGTTAATTCGAGTTGAGGGCCTAACTTGAGTCATGTAGAGTGTCTCCTACTTTATTGGAGCCCATGCTGAGTTTATTTTGAGTTGCAACTAATTGATTCAGTAAATCTGAGTTGAAGTAAGTTAAACTAGTTCCGACTGTTGGAGGAACTAGTGGGAGGTCAAGTAGTGGGGTGTGCAATCTATGATCAACCAGTTAATTGATAAATCAGCCATAAATAACTCATGCATGTGTGCTCTATGAGTTACCTAGTTGAGATTGGAGTTCAAGGGAAATGTACTATCAATTGTACACTCATCCAAATTGTACAGGTGGTGCATGTTGTTAGAAGAAGGCCTATGATGGATTGCATATTTATGGATAAGGAATTTCCGTAATTAATAGGGTTTGATTCCCAAGTAACAACGCAAGGAAATAGGAACATGGGAAAGCAGAAAATTGGTTAAGTATTGGTCAAGGCTTGTCTAGGAAGCAGTGAGATAGATAGAGATAGTGGAGAGGTTGCTCAGGCTTGAGCAAAACATTATAATATTCTCATATTTTCTGACTAATGCAATATACAAATAGCAAGGGTTTTTAGCTGTGGCTTTCCCTAGGAAATCATTGTGTAATGTGTTGATTGAATTCTTTCTCTTGTATGATTCGTGATTTCATGATTGTTAATTGTTTCCGCAGTTGGTAGAGTAGATTCAAGTCTATTGTTTTAGTAAATTACAATTACCAGTTTGAATAAACAAGGAATTTCTACATGGCATCAGAGCTGAAATCACTATAGAAAATATGAATACGAAGTTATCTTTATAGGAGGAATGAGTTTTGAATATCTATTCTTCAGAGCTAGCAGTAGGATAAATATGGCGTTCTATGGTCTAAGGCTTGAGCATGCCCTTAAGGGGAAATCGAATTACATTGCTTGGAATGACTTGATGGAAGTAGTCATGGAAGATAATTAGTTGAAGGAATACATTGATAGCAATGTTCCGAAACTAGCAGCTCTTGATGCATAAAATCTAACAGAATGGAAGAAGAATGTAGCCAAGTCAAGAAGGATCTTACTATAAGGAGTTCGAGATCATATTGTCTCGAACCTCCATGGGAAGGAGACTCCATATGCAATGTGGAAAGCATTGACGTACTTGTTTCAAAACAATAGTGACCCCAAGAAGTTGGCACAAAAATACAAACTTCAGAAAATCAAGATGGAAAAGGGAGAAACAATACCACAATACTTGAGAAATTTCATCCAATGTCGAGATGAGCTTGGGAGTGTTGGTGTTACAGTTTCTGAAGATGATCTGGTCAGCATAACACTTTTAGGCCTTCCCAAGAGCTAGCACAACTACCAAGATTCGGTAAATGGGAGGGAGAAGCTACTAGAGTGGGAGCGTTTGTGGTCTGACTTGGTGTAAGAAGAGATAAGGTGGAACACAAGAGATGGAAATTCATCCAAGCATGATGATGAGGAGAACTGGGACTTGGATGGAAAGGAAAATAAAGGGAAAGGGAAGAAATCCCAATCCAAAGGAGATTTTGGTATTGCAGGCAAGAAGAAGGACTTGTTGAAGATTAAATGTTTTCACTTTCATGTGCTGGGACACTATGCCACAAAGTGTCCGCACAAGAAGGCTGACAAGAAGCCCCTAGTAGGAGTGACATTTGAAGCTATTTCTTCACAATTTGAGTTGGATTTCACCATCATTGCAGGCATGGTGACATCGGCGATGGGTAGTGTGTTGTATCTAGATAGTGGAGCCTCATTCCATATGACGAGAAACAAAGAATTTTTCAGCAACTTCGAGGAGAAGGACCTCTAGATGCATATCGAGATGGGAGATGATGGTAGGTATAGAATGACCGATATCAATACTATTACTTTTCAGAGGGAGTTTGGTTCTCCTCTCACATTAAAAGATGTCATGTATGCTCCAAGTCTGAAGAAGAATTTAGTTTCAGTTGCTATGTTGGAAGACTGTGGCTATGATGAGATATTTAGCAAAGGAAAGACTTTCCTTTGTCACATAGCCATGAGACAAGTGAAAAGGATCAGGGTTCAGGTGAATAACCTCTACAAATTGGATGTAGAATATTGTGCTACTTTGAGCACAAAAGTAGAGAAGGTCAGAGCCGAGACATTAGTGAATTATGGCACAGGTGAGTTGGCCATTTGCACCATGGAGCTTTGAAGATCATGCAACATATTTCTACAGGATTTCCCAAAGGTTCCCTTGAGAAAAGAGATACATGCAAAGGGTGTACATTGGGGAAGTACACCAAATCCACCTTTCATGATAAGGACAGTTGAGCGCAAGCGATCCTTGAAAGAGTTCACTGAAATGTGTGTGGACCATTCTCAACAACCTCCACGGTGAAGCACATGTATTATGTGATATTTGTAGATGATTTCTCACGTAAGTGCTAGATATTCTTGATGCAGAAGAAATACTAGACATTCTCAACTTTTTGTGAATTTAAAGCACTTGTTGAGAAAGACACAGGGATAAAAGTGAAGACTTTGAGGAGCAATAACGTAGAGAATATGTGTTGAATGAGTTCATGAACTTCTATGCATTAGAAGGCATTCAACGAGAGTTAATAGATCCCCATAACCCACAACATAATGGGGTTGCTAAAAGGAAGAAGATAAGTATTGCGAGAGATGCATGAACGATGTTGCATGAATAGGGCCTACTGTTGCACTTATGGGTTGAAGCATGCAACACAATGGTATATGTGCAGAACAAGAGTCCTCATCAGATTATAGGGATGAGTACACAAGAAGAATATTTTTTAGGTAAGAAACTAGATGTGGCGCACTTCAGGATCTTTGGTTCATCATTTTACTATCATGTTTCCAAGGATGCAAGGAAAAAGCTAGAACCAATAGCTGAGTTAAGAATATTTCACTAATACACCTCACAACTATCAGGTGTACCTGCCATCTCACAAGATGACAGTTGTTCATAGAGATGTGAACTTTGATGAAGAGAAGGCCATGAGATGTTCCCTTGATAGGAAGCTTCAGTTGCATGTAAATGAGGAGCTTTTAGCTCCAAAGGAAGAACCTTAGGATGTTATGGAGGAGCCATAAGCAGAGGAGAAAAGAGTGGAAGCACCCACTCGTGTAGAGACATCCATAGATGGAAGAAAGTGCACCAAAGAAGTTTTCATATTGATGCATGATGCTAGAGAGAATGTGTGAGCACCCATATCACAACGTAAGCAGAGAAGGTCACCAGATCGATACACTAGCTACATGGCTATAACGAGCGAGAGCGTAAAGACTGAGCCATCATCATTCGAGGAGGCAGTGAAACAACCAGTATGGGTTGATGCCATGGTAGAGGAATATGATTCGATTATTAGAAATAGTGCTTGGGAAGTGGTCCCAAGTCCAGAGGACAAGTCAATGGTAGATTCTAGGTGGATCTAGAAGGTGATGCAAGCAATAGATGGGAGTTTCAAGAAACACAAGGCCAAATTTGTGGCCAAGGGGTTCTTTGAGGTGGAGGGAATTGGTTACAAGGATACCTTTTCTCCAATAGCAAGGTATTATTCAATCGGATCAATTCTAGCACTTTCAACGTAGATGTGATGGAAGATACTTCAAATGGATGTGAAGACAACCTTCCTCAATGGAGTGATTGAGGAAGAGGTGTACATAGAGCAATCAGAAGGATTTGAGACCTTCAATAGAGAGTCGCATGTTTGAAGACTCAAATGAGTGCTGTATTGATTGAAACAAGCACCTTGTGCTTGGTACACCAGGATCAACAACTATTTCACCGGGTTGGAATTAACCAAAAGTGAAGCAAATGCAAACATTTACCATATTGTGGTTGAAGGTAAATTATTGATTATATTATTATGTGTTGATGATTTGATTCTAACAGGTGATGAGAAACTAATAAATCTTGCAAAGAGGATTTGGCAAGAGAATTCGAGATGAAATACATGGGGCTCATGCATTATTTTCTTGGTTTGGAAATCTAGAAAGGATATGGGGAACTTTTTTTCTCTTAGGGATAGTATGCCAATGAGATACTGAAGAAGTTTCATATGGAGAGCAACAAACCCATGGATACTCCTCTAATAGGGAATTGGAGGAATAAATATGTTACTTCATGCGAAGTGGTAGAAGCTACCATTTACAAGAAACTTGTGGGTTCACTTATGTAATTGGTGAACACACAAACGAACATGTGTTATGCAGCTTACCAACTTATTTAAGCAATGGTTAATCCAACCAAAATATACATGAATAGCACATCAAGAGGAATATTTAGTATTGGGTTAGCAACAGTTTCTTGGTACAACATGAAACAAATATCAGTTGCACTGAGTTCAATAGAAGCAAAGTACATGGCTTCTAGTCAAGCAACTTGTGAGGCTATATGGAAGAGGAAGTTCCTTGTTGGGTTATTGGTCAGTAGATGGATCCTACAATGATTTATTGTGACAACCAAAGTTATATCAAACTCTCCATGAATCCAGTTTTTCATGATAGGTCTAAGCTTATCAACATCCGGTACCAAAATCTCGGAGATTGTGTGAAGAGGCAGATCATGTTGCTAGAGTAAATTCCTACAAAGGAACATGATGCAAATATCTTGACTAAGGCACTATCAAGAGGAAAATTTTAGTTCCATAAAGGCAAGATTGGGGTATCTGATAATCCCTTTCTTTTTGCTAGGGAGTGTTGAAAATGGCACCAAGAAAGATTCTAATTTAATTTTCCCTTTAAGTAAATTATAAGAAAATTGTAATTCCACATCATAAGACAACTTGAACGAGTTAACTAATTTAGTTTGACTTAGTTGGTTCAGTCAATTCGAGTTGAGGGCCTAAATTGAGTCATGTAGAGTGTATCCTACTTTATAGGAGCCCAGGTTGAATTTATTTTGAGTTGTAATTAATTAATTTAGTAAATCTGAGTTAAATTAAGTTAAACTAGTTCCAATTGTTGGAGGAACTAGTGGGAGGTAAAGTAGTGGGGTGTGTACTCCGTGATGAACCAGTTAACTGATAAATCAACCATAAATAACTCATGCATGTATGACCCACAAATTACCTAATTGAGATTGGAGTTCAAGGGAAGTGTACTATAAGTTGTATAATCATCCAAAATGTATAGGTGATGCATGCAGTCAGAGGAAGACCTATAATGGATTGCGTATTTGTGGATGTGGAATTTCCCTAATTAATAGGGGTTAATTCCCAAGGAAACAATGCAAGGAAATATGGACTTGGGAAAGCATAAAATTGCTTAAGTGTTGGCCAAGGCTTGTCTAGGAAGTAGTGAGATAGATAGAGATAGTCGAGAGGTTGCTCGGGCTTTAGAAAAGCATTGTGATCTTCTCATATTTTCTGACTAATGCAATATATAGATAGTAAGGGTTTTTAATTGTGGCTATCCCCAGGAAATCATTATGCAATGTGTTGATTGAATTCTTTCTCTTGTATGCTTCATGATTTCGCGATCATTTAATTGTTTCCATAGTTGGTAGAGTAGATTCAAGTCTATTGTTTTATTAAATTACAATTAATAGTTTGAATCTACAAGGAATTTCTACATGACCTTGTGCAGATATTCATGCCCATTTGAGACTGCCATGGTTTTGTAAGTACCAAATTATCAAATTTTAATTTCAATCATATTTATATCTATCTTGTACTACTTTCAGCTTATTGTTGAGAATTTTCCTCTACATGTTTGAGGAGACTCTTGCATTTCGTCCAGTATAACCTTCTCTTATAGCCGATTGCCTCTTCTTTTGGACCCTTAAACTCAATTTCATGGCCCAATTTTTGTTCGAAAGACAACCCCTATCCCTTGGTTGCTGTGGAGAGAAGTAAGTTTAACCCAAATAAATCTAATTCCAACAGTACTTGTATTAGTCCTTGGAAACTCTACTCGCATCCCCTTGAAAATTCTCAAGTTGCAAGCAGTGACCTTCAAAGGAAGATTCTCCAATAGTCCAATTCAATTTTGTTCTTGATTAAGGAAATGTAACATCTTCAAGCTCAAGAAAATCGCTAGGGAGACGAGATTGATGCCTTTCATAGTCAATTGGACAAGTTTCAACTTTAAAGGAATGCTGAGGTGATCATTGAAGCACCACGAGAAATTCCCTTGGTGGGAAATATGACAAAATATCAATCGATTCCCCCTTTGGTTCATGACGTAATTTTCTAAATGTGTGTTTTTATTTGGTCAATTTTTTCATGTGTATAGTTATTGTCTAGTTGGAAAAATGTATGTAAGAGATAGTAGGCTTGTTGAAGATTTGGGTTCTTCTCTTTTCTCTTCCCCTGAAGAACTTGTCTCTTGGATTACATTGTAAAACTTTTCGAGTATTTTGCTAGACTGGATGCATATTTAATGGAAAAATTACTCATTACTGTAAGAAAAAAATAATTCCTTTTACCTCCTCCTCCATATTAGGATAATTGACCACATGGAATGTAGCCTCAATTACCTACTTGACTTGCTTATGATCCAAGTAATAAGAAAACTCAACTTGTTTGTAGTATTGAGGTAAAAGAACACCATCTACTCTTGATTATGAAACCACGTGCCTTAGGTTAGGGAAAGTTTTAGCAGAACCAAAGTCACCCATGGTTAGTGAACCCAAGGGGGGAAGAAACTACATAATAATCACACCTCACACAAAATTCACCAAAATTGAGACACTCTTGTACGGAAACTATTGTTGAACTCCCACCTTCTCAAGAGAAATTAAATCAATTTGAACCCTAGAAACATCTTTCTTTTGACATTATAGAAGAGTTGAAGAGTATGCATATAAAAATTCCTTTATCCCACACCATTAAAGTTGATCCATCTACAACAAATCCATACAAATATCTATGCCTTAGGAAACTTAATAAGAAGAATTAGGATCCAAAACTATTTAGGAGTGGTTCAACTTCTTGATTTCATGCTAAGAAATGTTGTCAATCCTAAGTATTCTTATTTGGGGAGATTTTTCTATATGTTTTTATTTTTAAAATCCTCATTCTACATGGCTTGATTTATTTGGAGGTAGCACTTAATGTGAAGACTAAGGAGGCAATGGAGAGGCTAAAATTTAGAGTCTTTTATGAAATACATCTATTGTATTGTAGATGGCCAATACGTCAATTATTAAACTAAGAAGAAAGGTTAAATATTAAACTAGAGGACATCTTAGAAGTGGTAATTGTCTCTCTTAATTCCTAGGAACACCTAGTAAACTTTATGGTTTTGCACATAGAGATCAAGGATTTGGGGTTATTCTCTTATTCTAGGATGAACTTGGTTAGTAACTATTAATGCTTCTATTGGGTGTCATTTTGGTGATATGATTATTTACCATGGTAGCTTATTGAAGAAATTTACATTGTACCCTCATTCCAAATCCATTTTGGACTTGGAAGAACTTAGTTGGTTGACCCATGATGATACAAATATTTCCTATGATATCATTATGCAATTAAACTTGACTATGGAATGAGCCCTGACAATAAAGTAACCCACATATGATAATATGAATTTTCACTTTATGCAAACATGTATGCCCCAAATGTTTAGATCAAGGATCACACCAAATAACTTGAAGATGAGACAAGTTCCTCTACAAACCATAAAAATTCTATTGTCCCTCACTTCAATAGGAATGTTTCCTTTAGTTATCAATATGATTCTTTTGTACCTGTAATACCTCCCACCCCATCAAAGTCATGTTGGGCTATGGGAGAGTTACTATCTTGTTATGATACCAATCTGTAATAGCTCCCACCCCCTTGTTCCATCTTGAGCTATGGGAATGCTACCATTTTGACCAGATCTCTAAGTTCTGTTATGAATATGGGCTTACAACAACCTCTTTTTCTCAAAGTCTCATGATCTTAAAACTGATGCCACCATTATGTTCAGATCATCGAGAACTTTCTAGATATGGTATTTTATCTCAATTTGAGTCATGGTTAGAAAATTACACCCTTTAGAAGTTTATCACATTAAAAGGGACATGTTAGCACTAGAACACCATGTGGCACCCACTTGGCCCCTACCTAGACCACATGGTGCTATGTCACCAATAACTGGGATCTGCAAGGTAACTATTCCATCACAGTTTAGGTTCCTTAGTGTGTTAATTTTCTGGATATGTGAAATGGATGATGTGGGAGTCCACATATATACATCATGCTGGATTGATATACCTATTGGCAGGATCTTTAGTTAATTCATCTAAAATCCTGATGGCTCAAAGGCCCAAAATCTTAGTGGGTCCACCTATTTATGTCATGTTGGGTTATGTTCTTGCACGAACTCCTCCATGCAATTCCTCTTAATGCTTAATGGCTCAAAGGCCTGACAACATGGTGGGGTTCACCCGATTACGTCATATCAAGTTGGGTTTTTTCAGTTGCAGCTCACCCATGCAACTCCTCTGCATGTCCGATGGCTCAAAGTCCTGGTGGGGTCCACAAGGCATAGTTTCGTTGGGCTGTGTTCCACCATCAGACCGACACACTTACCTCCTTGTGCACATACATTAAGTTATAGTATAGGGATGATATGGTGATGGCTAATGGCTAGTGTGGGGACCACATGGTACGGTTCCATTGGGATGGGCTTCCACCATTGGCCCGTTGGTGTTAGACTCTTCCCATATACATATAGGGATGATATGGTGATGGCTAATGGTTAGTGTGGGGACCACATGGTACGGTTCCATTGGGATGGGCTTCCACCATTGGCCCGTTGGTGTTAGACTCTTCCCATATACATATGTGCATTGTACCATACTACTATGATGGTCTAGTGACTGATAAAAACACCAAATTTTGCATTTTTACAAAACAAAAAGGGGCAATTTCTCCATTGATCTGAAATCAATCATAAACTAAAACTGAAGTAAAATTGATTCATTTCCAAAAGTGAATTTGATTGTCAACCTTAAGTGCTGAATGTGGAAGACTAAAGGAAAAAAAATTGATTTAATACTGAATTAATAACTTAAGAAACATAATTAATCTTGAATTTGCAGAATAAAACAAATATACCAAACAACAATATTGATTACGGAGTTTGTCCTTGATAGACTATGTCTTCAGGTTCGCTTTCAAGATGGGCGACCACTTTATTAGGATTGAATCCGAGAAGTTTTATTACACAGAAAATGAACCAAAATGAATGTGCACATAGGCTCTTCTAGTCTCTGTCAAAAGAAATATCTCTGAAATAGCTTTCCAATGCCTATCACGGTTCCCAATTCTGACTCTGGATGCTCCCGTTACACTGAAAACAAATCATCCTATTATCTCTAGAATCTGCATACAAAATTCTAAAATCACTCATGATCTCTTCAATGTTCGAGTTGGTGACTTTATAAAGCATTAGATGCATTGTAACTCCTACTGCCCAAGATTGGCATGTACTAGCTGAAGTTAAGGGTTCATGTGCTCAGTCTTATGCTTGGTTGACACCTTAGGGAGTGGTTACATGGTATCGAATTAACTTTATGCCAAAAAATAAACAAAACCAAAATTTAGACTTTGGGTTAATCTGGCGGTCAATTAATGATGCACGCTAGCTAACTGCCCAGGTGAACAAGCACATTGTAACTGTTTGTGGCCACCTGCATGTTTACCCTCGCGGTTCCAGCTGACAATGCGGTCTGACGGTTGCATGTGACAACTTCCATGAATAGTTACGACTTACATCCGCGGTGGTATCAATAGGTTTCTCCAATGTAGTCATGGTCTTCCTGCTGGCTGTAAGTTTGTTCACATGTCATCGATTCTGTTACAATCTCTACCACGGTTAGAGCCTGTTTGCCACAGTTAAGGACTATGTAACCTCCGCTTGTTCACATGCAGTACGGTTTCGATGTGGTTAGCCGCTGTAGTTATACTGTGTTTGCATTGTAATGTTTATAATAGTTCGAATGTGGGTTTTATATTATAGTTTAGTGCATAGGTTTTTAATTAGGGTTTTTAACATGTTTGACACCATAGCTTTAGGGCTAGGTCTTAGGTTTAGCCACTTAGGTCTTTAGCATAGGTTTTTTTACAATGACTTAGGTCTTTAGCTCCACCATTAAAAAAAACCCATTACAACATCTTTGTCACAATGCAACATTAAACACCACATGACAATAACCATGAATCGAAACACCATGAAGAACTGAATCAACACTGGATACTGCTAATGAACTGAACGCTGACGATGAACTAAACACTGTGCAATTGATCTGATGAGATCCTCCTATATCAATCCTCTCCACTTGAAAGCTTTTGGACCACAAAAGTTTGATTTAAGAAGATATCAAGTGAGGGTACAACTCCCTCACTCTTCCAATCTCCATCCACCTTTCCTTGCTCGGATCCATGCCCTTGAGTTCTACTAGAAGATATTCAACATCACCATGCCTTGAAGATATAATATTCCTGTCGAAGATGATATCTTCCTACAACTCACTCATATACTCAAGTGCCAAATAATCAATAGTCAGAATCTGTGTATCTTCCTCGGGATCCATGATCATCAAATGTTCATACAGTTACAGATTTTCCACATTTGGAACTGAGTAAATACGTATATAAGGAGGTAAATTTAATCAAAATTCATTATTTCCAATCTTTTCCACAATCTTGAAAGGGCCATACCTGATAGGTTTCAGTTTCTTACCTTCTCCTTTCAACCTGTCTTTACTGATATACAACCATACCTGATCGCCGACTTGAAAATGATGATCAACTCGATGCTTATCATGACACATTTTATACTTTTCCGACTCTTTTCTAACTGATCCTTCATTGGTTCATGTATCTGCTGTATCCGTTGAATGAACTTAACTGCTTTGTTAGCATCATCATGTTCACCCACTTTATCCTCTTCATTGAACATGAAATCCATCGGTGACTTTGGCAGATACCCAAAACATGTTTCGAATGGCAATCGATTAGTCGAAGAATGTAAGGCTCGATTGTAAGCATGCTATACATAAGGTAAAGATTCATCCTACAACTTAGGATGTTTACTGCAGTAACCTCGGAGAATATGTATGATTGTTTTGTTCACCACTTTTGTCTGTATGTCGATATATGGATGAAAAGCTGTGCTCTTCTTCAGCTTTGTGCCCATGAGTCTCCACAAAGTGGACCAAAACTCTCCTACAAAACGAGTGTCTCAATAAAAAATAAAGGAACTAGATAACCCAAAATGAACCCATACCTGTTCGAAGAACATATTTGTAGTTTGTTCAACTGTCACTTTCTTTTTGCATTGAACAAGAATTCACATCTTGCTGAATCTATCAACCACAACATACATATAATCATGCCCTCTCCTAGACATAGGAAGACCTCCAACAAAATCCATGGAAATGTTGTCCCATGGTCGTAAAGGAACTCAAAGTGGCATGTACAAATTGATATTTCAATTGCTTGGCTTGCTGGTTGAACACATCACATGTCCTTTAATGTATTTAGCAACCGTTTCATAATATGAGGCCAGTAACAATACCTTTGAACTTGTGCCATTGTTTTTCTTACCTCAAAATGTCCTGAAATGCGAGAAGAATGTGCTTCCCGAATAACATGTGCTCTTTCTATCTGTGGTATGCACAACTTACCCAGATGATATAACAACCAGTGATGAATATGATAATTGATTTATTCCACCTCGGCACCATGAGTTAGTGATTCATAAATATATTTGAAATCAACATCTGTACTATATTGTTCTATAACTTTCATGTTTCAAAGAATTATTCTGTAGCACTACTGAAGCATTCAAAGATGGTCTATACAACATATTAGCTACTTTTCTTATGACACCTTTCTTGTACTTAATTACTAAGTGAAATTGCTGAAGAAATCCCGTCCATTTGTAATGACGAGATTGTTGCAACTTAGTTTGAGACTGAAGGTACTGAAGTAGTTGATGATATTTGTGAATCACTGTTTCCTTACCTATTAATTAATGTTTCCATTTATTAACACTTTCTACCAAAGCAAACAACTCTTTATCATATGTCAGATAATTCATTACTGCCTTAGAAAAAGTTTCAGAATGAAAACAAATTGGTTTCCCTTTTTGAAGTAAGACTGCACCCATTGCATAACCACTAGCCTCTGTTTCAATTTCAAATTACTATTGAAGATCTGGCAAAGCTAAGATTGGTGCTATGACAATTTTCTGCTTAAGTGTATCAAAAGATTTTTGTTATTTTCCTCCCCACTGAAAGGGAACTTTAGAACCTGTTAAAACATGTAACAATGAAGTAATCAAAGAAAATTGAGCAATAAATTTCCTCCAATATTGAATTTCACCTATAAAACTTCTAACTTTAGTCACATTTTTTGGTCTTGGCCACTTAACAATCACATCGATTTTAGCTGGATCTATTTTCAAACTTCCACCTCCAACTATGTAACCAAGATAATTCAGTGAAGTTTTCACAAACTCACATTTGGAAAGTTTAAGGTACAATTTTTACCTATGCAATACTTCGAAAACCTGCTTAACATGCCTAACATGCTCTTCCATACTGGAACTGAAAATCAGAATATCATCTAAGTAGATTATGACAAATTTATCAATGTATGGGAAGAAAATATCATTCATAAACTGCATGAAATTTGCTGGTGCATTACACAAACCAAAAGGCATCACTAACCATTCAAATAGTCCCTGCCTAGTTTTGAATGTAGTTTTCCAGATGTCATTTTATGCTATGCGAATTTGATGATACCCACTTCTTAAATCTAACTTAGTGAAATAGACAACATTTTTCAGTTGGTCAAGTAAATCATCTATTCCGGGAAGAGGATACCTGTTTTTTATTGTGATCTTGTTTAAGGCCCTAAAGTCGACACACATTCTCCATGTCCCGTCTTTCTTAGGAACTAAAATTATGGGTGAGCCACATGAAGATGAAATGGGCCAAATAAAACCTTTTTCAATCAATTCCTGGATCTATTTCTTTATTTCTTCGTTCTCTATAATAGACATGCTATACATTCTGATATTAGGAAGAGGGGAATCAGACATCAATTTCTCCCTTTCGAGGAAGATGTTTTGGTTCTTTAAATAGACTTGGAAAAGATTCTACCACTTTAACAAAACTATCTTTAAATTGAGACTTACAAATTGAAAAAGAATCTTGTTGATCCTTATATTTTTCTTTTACAACCATGAGTACATATTTCTTACTTGAAATTATTGATCGCTTCATCTGATTAACTGAAACTAAATCCAAGTGTGATTTGAGTTTATGTGCCATGAAAATAAATTCAATCCCATATTTCTTTAGGTGATATTTATCCTTTTTCCTATGAAACAATGCATCACCATCATAGAGATAAGGACTTCCTAACACTACTCCACATATGTCTGCTGGGATCACATCTAAATCCACTTCATCAATGTAATTATTTGTTATGGAAAATTTTAACCAACACTGTTTTGTGACATTAGTATGAGTCTCTTTATTTAGCCAACCCAGTGGGTATGGTCTTGGATGATTTTGTGCCTCCAAACCCAATTTCTTAACTAAATCTTTAGGTATTAAATTTGCTTGTGATCCACTGTCAAACAATGCATCTATTTTCTTGTGCTTAGAAGTTATCCTTATATGAAATAATTCAACCCTTTTATCCTCATTTAGATGATTTATGTTTGAAGAAGATGCAAAAGTACTAGAACTTGAACTAGTGTCAGAAGTTTTACCTGTCGAAACCATTGTGGTTATTTTACCTTCATCCCCTGAGTTGGAGCCCAAATCTTGTTGGATTGCTGCATTAGCCTTGTTTTCACCTTTATTCTTCTGGAACTTCTTTGGTTTGATTTTTGGGTGAAGTTTCCAACATTTGGACTCATCATGTCCGATCCTCTGGAAATGAGTACAAGTAGGTCTCTCACTTTCCTTCTGAGCTATCACTAATCTCTTTCCCTTCAAATTTCCCTTCCTCTTACTGTCTTTGGAATCCTTGATTTCCAACTGTTTGGATGGTTTCTGTGAAAACTTGAATAGTCTGCCACCTGATTCAATATGTATGGCTTGAACACACACTTCATCAAAGTCATCAGGATTAAACATCAATAATGTATGCTGTAAATATGAATGTAAACTTCCAATGTACTTTAATAAAGTTTCACATGTATCCAATGGAATACCAAGCGCCAAATCTTTCTTCCTGAATTTCTGAGTAAACTCTTGAACATTCTGCCCCTTACCTTGCCTCAAATGCTGCCAATCAAATACATCTTGCTGCATGTGTCCCAAAGGATATAATTGTTTCCTAAGAGATTTTAAAAAATTAGACCATGAAGAGATGACTTTACCTTTCTACTTTACATCCATTTGAGTTTTACTTTCCACCAGATTAAAGCTGTTCCCCTCATTTTAAGTGTAGCTAACTGAATTTTTGTTTTATCGTCAGAAATGTTTTGAATATGACAATACACTTCTATAGCAGAGTTCAGGCTTCTGTGATCCATATCAAGTTTACAAAAGATTTTTCGGCGAAGATCACATGAAACATCATTTGTTGACGCGTTTCAAACCAACCAGTGTGGTTCATCGTCAGGACAAGTTTACATGCTTAATACACTTCTATCTGCTTAATCCAGTTATCTAAATTTTCAGGATTCGTTTCGCCATCATAAACAGGGAACTCAAATTTTACATCAAGTTTCAAAAGAGCTATTTTCTTAGGTTTCTTTTCTGTTTCAAATTTTGAACTGGAAGAAGAAGAAGAAGAAGATGACGATGATGGAGATGATGGAGGAGAAGGAGGTTTATCAGCCTTGCCTTTACACTTGTCCTTCTCGCCTTCTTATCTTTGTAGATTTCTCCCAACATTTTCTACATGCTCAAAAACACTTTCTGAAACTGTTCCTCGCTCATCTTTTCTTCAGGAGTTTCACCTGCATCAGATCCTGTCATGGTCGATTTATGAGCGACTCTTCACTTTCCAATCTCTGGATCAAACTCGAGTTTTCCTTCTCCACGTTGCGACTTTGACCTGGTTAACATTCATTGGAAAGATTCTATGAACACAACCTGCTCTGATACCAAATTATATGATCTGAAATCGATCATAAACTAAAACTGAAGTAGAATTGATTAATTTCCAATAATGAATTTGATTGTCAACCTTAAGTGATGAATGTGGAAGATTAAAGGAAAAACAGTTGATTTAAGACTGAACTAATAACTTAAGAAACATAATTACGCTTGATTTGTAGAAAAAATGGAGTTACCAGACAATGATATTGATTACGAAGTTCGCCCTTGATGGACTACGTCTCCGGGTCCACTTTCAAGATGGGCGACCGCTTTATTAGGATTGAATTCAAGAAGGTTAATTACACAGAAAATGAACCTAAATGAATGTGTACACAAGCTCTTTTGTTCTATGTCAAAAGACAACTATCTGAAATAGATTTCCAATGCCTATCACGGTTCCCAATTCCAACTCCGGATGCTCCCGTTACACTGAAAACAAATAAGCCTATTACCTCTAGAATCTGCATACAAACTTCTAAAATCACTCATGATCTATTCAATGTTCCAGTTGGTGACTTTATAAGGCATTAGATGCAATGTAACTCCTTCTGCCCAAGATTGGCATGTACTAGCTGAAGTTAAGGGTTCATGTGCTCGGTCTTATGCTTGGTTGACACCTTAGGGAGTGGTTACATGGTGGTCGAATTAACTTTATGCCAAAAAAACAAACAAAAACCCAAATTTAGACGTTGAGTTAACCTGGTGGTCAATTAACGGTGCATGCTGGCTAACTTCCCATGTGAACAGGCACATTGAAACTATTTGCGTCCACCTGCATGTTTACCCCTGTGATTCTGGCTGACAGTGCGCTTTGATGGTTGCATGTGACAATTTCCAACAACAGTTATGACTTACCTCCGCGATGGTCTCAACAGGTTTCTCCGACGTAGTCACGGTCTTCCTGCTAGTTGTAAGTCTGTTCACATGTCACTGATTCCGTCACAATCTCTGCCACGGTTAGAGACTATGTAATCCCCGCTTGTTCACATGCAACACAGTTCCGACGCGGTTAGATGCATTGTACCATACTACTCTGATGGTCCAATGACTAATAAAAACACAAAATTTGGAATTTTTACAAAACAAAAAGGGGCAAGTTCCCCTTGCCCAACACTTGAGTGTTATGGCCCAAGGGTCTGAAGTCATAAACCTCCACACTCTATGTAATGGCCAGTAACAAGGGCAAGGGCCCTGCCAAATAATCGTTTCTAAAATATGAAAGGGGCATGGTCCATACACCAAATTCACACAATTTTCAATGCTACATAAGGGTAATTGTACCAATAAAACCAATTTTTCTAACCTGTTGCAAGTTGGTTAAATTTATTCAAAGATTTTTGACTTATAAATTAACTTCACAAAAAGAGTTACAATCCATCTATGAAACATCATAAATCCTCTAAGAAATTGAACTACTACATTCATAATCCATTGCTATCCTCATGAAACATGATTAAACTTATTCAAAGAATTGTTATCATCAATTAAATGAGAACACACAAATTCATTTCTAAATAAAAAACATAATGTTGAACAACACAGTCCAAACAAACTAAGCATAATCATAAACATATAAGATATCATACTAGTCATAAACATAACGTTGAACATATGCAATTGTAATTTACTTATCTATTTGTTTTAAGATGGCTAGCAATTGAAGGAGATATTTCCACTCTCCAACCAACCATAGGCCAACTACACCATAAATTTCTCGCAACTCACCAACCCCAAGCCAGATCTAATGTTCAAGGAACGCTTACAGAGGGAATTCACACCAAAGGCTTGGTTAAACACTCAGAAGGTGAAGTACACTGTTTAGGTGGTTTATCAAATTCCCTATACCAGTAAGCACCACAATGACCCACTCTATCCTCTAAGTTGATTCACAAGGATTCATCCAAGGTCTAGATGCGGTATTTCTCACTCAAGGAGTTGGAATCCGTTGTCTTGGTGGTTTATCGACTACTTAATTACCCCCACAATGATCCAAAATGCCATGTGTAGGTAGTTTATTGGCTATACAACAAGCACCACAATGATTCAGTCATCCATTAAACCTCATGCTGAGTCTCATAATTACCATCTTTTCACATTCTTTTTGGTATCATTTCACAACCTTTCCCTTTATTTTTAATCCATTTTATGCCTTTCCATAACCATTTCTTTTTCCACTTCAATGTTTATATGTGGGATTAGGCTTAATATTTTCCAATGATTTTTTTTTGGTATTTTAAGTGAATTTATGACTAAATATTAGAAAAATAACACATTCTAACTTATACTTGAAAGATGGTTGAGTTTGGTGATGTGTACAGATAAAATTGGAGATTCTAATAATGCTAAATTTTAGCATTAAGGCTCAAATTCGATATTCTTCTTCATTCTTTGGATATTTATTATGGATTTGGGATGATTACTCAAGCATCTTAGATAAAAAAAGAATTATGGAAGATCTCCTATCAAATATCTTGGAGATATTTATGAGAAAATATTTAAAGATAATTATCTTCTAATTATTAGTAAATGGTTGTAACCACATGAGAAATATGTGGATATGAATTTATTCGCTTCTTATCTTATTCTCAAAACAATGTTATGTATAAATAAGAGTACCTTCTCCATTTCGAAAGGATATATTTAGAGTTTGTAATTATAATGCTTGTAGAAATATCTCTGTAGCCTAGATTTCAATCTTTTGGAGCTTGCTCCAAGCTTATTTCATTTAATATATCTTGTTGTTTTGATTTTCAATTTCTAGTAGATAATTTAGAGTGCTTGTTGAGGTTTGGAGGCCCCTATAAACCAAATCTTGTGCATTTATTTCCATGTGTTGTTCATTCATTTAGTATATGCTCCAATGAACCATGTATATATGGTCTTATATGCTCATACTCTTGTATATTTTTAATTCATTGTTCATAATAATTGTTTATGCTTATGTGAGCTCACTAGTATATTCATTGCCATAACATTCTCTATAGTTTATATAGGTGTTTACATTTGCCAATTTTAAGTGTGATTTATGAGATTTATTTATCACAAGGTAGTTGTTTCTTATGAGGATAATCTAATTGACAAGGTTGAGAAAAGCACTAGAGTTCCATTCACCACTCTTCTTGGTGGAAAATGCCCCAATGCTTTTGAAAACTTTCTCACTTAGCATTATATTCATCAACACCATTGTTAATTAATTTTAGTCATTTGTTTCTTCCTTAAACTAGATCAATGATTTGGGTACATACTAGTTAAGAAGATGAGTAGAAGACTTTGAGTGACCACCCATTTTCACTCTCATAAATGGAGAAGGTCGTAGTGCATTCTCATATTTTCAATTGGTATTGGGTTAAAGTCTATTATATTGACTAAAGGACTATCAGAGTGTCCACTTGATTCTATTAGCAAGAGAGGCCCTAGTGAATTACCAATCTATTAAACCAAAACCCCTTTTATCATTGTTTCAATTTCAGTCATTTACAAACATTTGAGTGGGAGAAACTTGACATTCTTGAACATGATTGCTTAGAAGACTATGACCTGTGGGAGAGGTCTTAGTGCATTCCCAGTGAAAAGTGTTCATGATTCAAGTATGTGTGCTTTACATTTCAAGTAGTGTGATTAGATTAAGTTTTGTTTCATTATTTCTTAGCTTTGCACTTTAAATTTTGTTAAAATAGAATTCTAGAGCTTGACCTTCATTAACTAACTTCAGTACTTAATTTAGATGTGACAACCAATCTAGCCTAGCTCTCCACATATTGTATTTTGCTTCCAAGTTTATGAACACTTGGATTGATATAAATATTATGTCCTAATTTAGGAATCTAAATTAGCCCAACACCTCCCACTGACTAAACAAGCCTAGACAACATAGTTCAATAACCTCAAATGCAATTCACAGGGGATATCACCCACAATTTACAAAGATGTGGCTTAAGGTCCAATATTCAGGGTATTGGTTTCCAACTTCGATTTCATAGGCTCTATATGCCAATTCGAATACCACTCCACCTTCTATTGCCAATACTCACAGTTTCCACATGCTCCTCCACGATCAGAAGAGTGCACTCTAGGGAAAAGGATGACCCTATCCATGATATAATTCAGATGAATTCTAATCAATAAGAGAAACCGCTAGGGTGCAGGGTTCAACCAATGACAACCACCAACTTAGAACCAACCAATAATGATCAAATGTAAAAGATAAGTCCCATTCTCTTCATTTATACATATATAAATTATTTCTAGCATCCCCTCATGCGTTTGAGAGGCTCTTGCTTGGCTCTGCAATGCGCTAAGGGAATGGGCACCATCTCGCATTTCCAATACTCCCAATCCAAACTGATAAATTTTTGCTAGGAAGTAGTTAACCTATAAACATGTCTCATAATTAACTTGTTAGTGAGCGACTTGTTTAGGTTTGCATATGATTTCAACATTTAATTTTAGGCCTTTCAAGACATGCAAGCTCCCTCAAAACATTGGATTTGTAAGGTTGTCATTTCCTTCAGCCAACAACCATGAAATTTAAATTAAAATGTTAAACCACATCATATAAACTAGTCGTGGCTCCCAAATTGGCATTATAATCATATTTTTAAATTGTAAAAATAAGGGTTAAATCAAAGGATATTACAAACCCCACCCCCTGAAAGAAGCACCATCCTCGTTGTTCTATAAACAAAAACAAAAACTAAGTTTTATAATTAACAACTCTTACATTATTTTATTCATTAAACAAACATGGGAAGAGCTCCATCATTTCGTATTCCAATTCCTAGGTTTATTCATCTGGTCTAAAGTGGTTCCATTGCACCTTGACTTGCTTTATTACTCAATTTAGGAGCACAGTCTGTCTCTGGTCTAGGACGCATAGTGGTTTAGGTTGGAATTATCCCTTGGATTCCACCTGAATTATAGACCAATAAATCACATGATTATTGTCACATACATACTTTTTAAGCAAAAGAAATATGAAATACATCGTGTGATTTCACTATGGGTGGCAAGGCCTGTCTATCAGTTACTAATCGCATGTGACACCCCTTTTATTACCCCAAATTTTGTAATGTAAATAAGAAAATATAATGTTTGGGTGCCATTATGGATGCTATGAGGTCAAACTCTATTATATGATGTAATGATTATTTTTATTATAAAAGTGCCAGAGTTGAAGAAATGGGACAATCAACATATTATGATGACTCGGGGAGGGGGAAAACTTGACTTAAGAGGAAAAATATACCTTGGGTAAATATTTCCTTTTGATTTGATGGCTACTCTTCCAAAAAAACTGAACGTTTGGGAAGACCAAGGGTTAAGGTCTGATTATGAAAAATATGAGGGAGGAGAACTTCTTCTTGGTTATCAAGCTTCTAGTTTTTCTCTCTTTTATTACTCTCTAATACATCTCTCTCTCAGTTATAAAATTTGAATTGAAAAAAGGATTAGTGATAGAACCCATAGAGGTTTAGACCTTATGATTGGTTAAGAGTTGTGAGTGACAGTTTATGTGACATGAAATGAATGTGTTGCAATGCTTTTTCTTTGGACTAGATTGCTCTAAGGACTGGGAATGGTCTTGGTTGTGTGTGGCACATAGAACACTAAAGAGGGGAGCACTAAGGGAATGCAAAGATCAAAGAAGGAATCCCTTGTGCTATGTAGACATGGATGGCATTCTAAGGAATGTGAGCTTGGTCAAAGATGGAAAGGTTGATCATCGAGTTTTATTATGTGTGTGAAGGAGAATGGATTTCACTTATGGTGTTAAAATATGGTCTGAATCTAAGCATGTGAAATACCCTCAAGTTAAGTTCTCCTCAAGGCATCAAGGTATTCCACCAGGGTGGAAAACTGTGAGAAAAATTGTAGCACACCTAAGCCTATCATGGGGTGGAACGTGGCTAACCTTACTTCAATTTCAAATAATTTTCTGCCTGCAATAGATGAATACTTATTTATGAGTTAATGATATTTATGGCATATATGGTTTAGTGACATGCATGGTTATTTTTTCCTGTTATATCATTTAATTTATTGGTCTTGGTGTTGATTATGACAATAAAGGTTGAAATCATATAAGTGCAATGAGTTTGAATTCACTTGGACATGGAATTTAAATGAATTGGGATGGATGGGAAATGCATGGTAATTTTGGTAACTGCATGCCTTCCCTATTAATTGTGTGCTTCATTTTATTTAATTTCCTCTATAGGCTATAAGTCCTAAATTTGTCTTCTGATTTAAATAATATGAGGATAAGATTTGGGATCATTCTTGGAGTTTAAAGGTGGAATCCAAAATTTTATTTAAGGGGTAAACATGTCATGTTGGAATTTTTGCTATAATGTTTCTTCTGGGAGGTTCTTGAAGCTGAAACTTGGACCATAGCGAGGGGAAATCCTGCTAATCGTCCGGTCCAGTTTTCAGTTCTTGGGGTCGTGAAGTTTTAGGAAACATGATCAAAGGAAGTGGGGCTTCCTAAATAAATATTTAAAGAGGTCATGCTAGAATTTCTACTATAAATTTTCTTCTAGGAGGTTCCAAAAGTTAAAACTTTGACCATAGTGAGGGGGAATTCCACTGATCATCTAGATTAGTTTTCAGAACTTGGATTGCTATAATTTAGGATATATGCCTTGAGGAAGTTTCTATATTAGTTTGCATGCAAAGTGTTTGAATAAATATTTAAATGGTTTAATGATTCATTGCATACAAATTGTTTGATGAAATGCGCTAGTGAAAATGTTGTTTTGTGGATGGGGATAGTATTTTTGTATGTTATCATTATTGTATGATAGCACTTCTATATTTGATCTATGCATATTTGCATGCAAATCATTTGAAAAAATGTGTTAAAGGTGTTTTATTACAATTTTCATACGAACTATTTGATAAAATGCCTCAAAGAAAAGTAAAATCAAAAGTTGCATAATTGAATGGTATATTTTAGTCAGTATGTTACAAGCGAAATTAGAGCAATGTTTCTTATTTGATTTCATAAAAATATGTTTGCAAGGAAAAATACTTAATTGGTTGTATACAAAGTATTTGAAGAAAGGTTTATATGTAAAGTGTTTGAAAAAATGTATGAGAGGTGAAAATCAAGTTTTTGCAAGTGTGCTTAGGATAAATTTAGTAGGGGTATGTGAGAAAGTGGTATCAAAGATGATTGTGTAGCTAGTAAAAAAAAGTAAAAAGAAAATTTTGGGTACACCATAACCTCTATAACTCATTGAGGGAAATGGGTATGTTACAAGTGGCATAAGGGTTGACTGTTAAGCCCATGAAGAAGAAAAAGATTTGATACATTGTACCCTTAATCAAGCATTAAGGAATCAATTATGTTACAAAGTGGTGTCAGAGCATGGTTCAACATTAGACCTAGATGGTATCAAGAACATATGAAATGAGAGCTCTAATACTATGAGAAAAAGTGGTATTAGAGCTAAGGTTTAACACTAAACCTGGATCAATTGCAAAATTTTATGGTCGAGGGGTGCAACAATAAGTATGAGGAGAAATCTCTTAACTTATCTCTTGCTAGTTCTAATACTTTTATTTAATGGTTTGAGAAGTTGGCATATGCTGATGAATAATAACATAGACATGATAAAAATTAATAGATGAAATAATTCAAAGATGCATGTCCATTGAATAAATATTAAATAATGATATGTTAGATGCATGAATATATGCTAGGTGCATATAGTAATGGATATGCATGCATAAATGATTAGATTACTATGATATCAGAACATGATTTAAATTATTAATAGTGAACATGTAATTGGGGACATGTTGACAACATGATTGGGAAGCCAATGAAGGTGCTACATGTAGTATTGTGGAACCAAGGCGACGGAAGATAAGGTTTTGGTGCGAGAATGGTACAAGTGGCACCTATGCATGTTGTGATAGTGTTATGAGTGCACTTCTCCTTGGGTTTCCTTATGGAAGGGTGGAACCCCAAAGGGAGGAGTGTACAAACAAGAGTTTGTGTGTGGGCCTTGAGAGTACCTGGAGCCTTGAAGGCATATGAAACTCTTATAAGCCACAGGGCATTGTGGCATCCTTGGCCAACCAAGTTGGAGACCATAGAAGGATAATGACATAATCCAAGGGACTGTTGTGATTAGAGAAGGGGGGTGCACTACCTTGGGTTGAGTGGGCTGATGGGGGATGTGAGACTGTTGGTTAGAGGCTGTCAGGGTTGGTACCTTGATATTGTTTGTGCTCAACTTTTTTTATGTATCATACTTGGCTCTTGGTAGGCCAATGTCTTTTTGGATTCATGGCCCAAGTTGAGAATGACCCACTATTGAACAAAATAGGAGCAACAAAGCCAATGGCTAAGGGAAAATAAGAGGCTTGCTACTAGTCAATGGTTTTATCTAGATATGTGTTCTAAGAATTATTGATTATGACTCTTGAATTTTATTCACACTTAAAGCATTGTTTGAATGCATAATTAAGTGCATGATATGAGTATATGCTATAGAATTTCTTGTAGATTCACAACTCATGTAATGTACTAAAACGAAAGACAAGAGTCTACTATAATCTTTAACAACAGAAACCAATAGTTCGATGAAAAATAATAATCAACAAGAAAAGTTAATCAATGGCTCATAACACAATATTTCTCTGGGCAAAGAAAATGCTCAAAACCCCGACTATCTATATTACATTAATTAGAAATCTGAGTGAAAATACAAATCTTGTTCTCACAAGAACAATCCTAGCACAAGTATGATCAAATCTCTGCTTCACAAGCCCGCTCTAGCCAACACTTAGCCAATTTTGCTGCCTTCCAAGCCCCTATTTCCTTGCGCAATTCCTAGAGGAATCAACCCATATTTAATTGGGAAGTCATTCTTCCAAAACCGCACAATCCAATCTTAGGTCCTCAACTGATTGCATGCATGATCTGTACAACTAGGGAAATCATATAACTGATAGTACATTGTCCTTGCACTCTAGTCTCAACTGGGTCTTTCTATGAACTAACATGCATGAGTTTGTCTTGAGTGAATATCCAAAAATTAGCTAGAGTAGCACTGAGGATGCACTAGTGGACCAACTCACTACTAGACCTCTACTAGTTCCACCAACAATTAGAACTAGTTTAACTGTCTATAACTCATTCAAACTGATTTATCTAATTACAACTCAAATCAACTCATCCTGGACCCCTAAAATTTAGGGATCACACATACATGACTACAAAGATACTTCCAACTTGAAATTCCTAAGCTAATTAAGTCAATTAAACTTAATTAACTATTTACAAGTTGCTATGAGAATATAATTCGATTTTAATTCTCAGTTTATTTCAAGGAAAAATTAGATTGGAATTTCTTGTTGCCATTTCTCAACACTCCCTCTCAACAAGAAAGGGATTATCAGCTACCTCGATCCTGTCTATGTGAAACTTGAATTTACATCTTGACAATGCCTTTGCCAAACTTTCAACATCTTTCTCCTTCGTGGGAATGTACTCCAACAACATAATTTGCCTCAATACACAATCTCGCAGATGATGACATTGGATATGCTTGGACCGATCATGAAAAACTGGATTTTTAGAGTGTTTGATACAACTCTGCCTATCGCAGTAAATCAAAGTTGGATCCATCTACTGACCAAACAAACCAACCAGAATCTTTCTCATCTAGATGGCCTCACATGCTGCCATGTAATCTGCCTCTGCCGAACTGAGTGCAACTGATCTCTATTTCCTGCTATACCAAGAAACTGATGCTGACCCAATAATTAAGATCCCTCCTGATGTGCTCTTCGTATCGGATGGAATCCCTGCTCAATTTGCATCGGTGAAGCCTTGAAGCTTCACTCCCTCTTTCTGTTCGTACCATAATCCACACAGTATTTCCTTTGAGGTATCTCAACACATGCTTGGACGCCTTCCAATACAGCTTGGTAGGCCTAACCATCACTTGAATAAGTTAGTTAGCTACATAGCAGATGTCTAGTCGCGTGTTCACTAAATACATAAGTGAAACCACAAGCTACCTGTAAATAATAGCTTCCACTGCTTCACCCGAAGTAGCATCCTCCTTCCTCTAGTTACCTGCTAGAGGAGTCTCCATGGGTTTGTTGCTCTCCATGTGGAACCTCTTGAGTATCTCATTGGCATACTTTCCCTGAGACACAAACAATTCCCCATCACCCTGCCATACTTCCATGCCCAGAAAGTAATGCATGAGCCCCATGTCCTTCATCTCAAACTCTCTTGCAAGATCCTCCTTGTAAGACTTGATCAATTGATCATCACCTGTCAGAATCAAATCGTTGACATATAACACAATGATCAATAATTTACCTTCAACCACTATGTGGTATAGGTTCACATATGATTCACTTTTGGTGAATCCCAACCTAGTGAAGTAGCTATCGATCCTGGTGTACCAAGCACGAGGTGCTTGCTTCAACCCATACAATGCTCTCTTGAGTCAGCACACATGCAACTCATGGTCGAAGGTCTCAAAACCTTCAGGTTGCTCTATGTACACCTCTTCCTCAATCATGCCATTAAGGAAGGTTGTCTTTACATCCATCTAAAGTATCTTCCAACCCATATATGCTAATAGTGCCAATATAGATCTAATCGATGAGTACCTTGCAACAAGAGCAAAGGTCTCACCATAGTTAATCCCCTCTACTTGTGAAAAGCCACGGGACACAAACCTAGGATTATGCTTCTCCACATTACCATTTGCAACTTTCTTTACCTTGTAAAGCCATCGAGACCTCACCACTGACTTTCCCTCCAGTCTCGAGACCACATCCCAACACTGTTACAAATTATGGAGTCATACTCCACCATGGAATCAACCCAAATTGGTTGTTGCACTGCCTCCTCAAAGGAAGATGGCTCTGTCTCAAGACATCTGATCATAAGAGCCATGTATCCAATCTACCTCTCAAATGATATCCTCTTCCTGTGCTGAGATGTGGGTGCTCCCACATTCCCCCATGCATCATGCAATAACCTATCAGCCTCTCTAGTGCACCTTCTCCCATCTCTGGAAGACTCTTCCTGAGTGGTTTCCTCCACTCCCGAATCCTCTACATGTGGCTGTTCCACATCAATCTGAGGCTCCTCAACCTTAGGAGCCAAGAGATCCTCAACCAAATGTAATTGAAGATCCCTCTCAAGGGAGCATCGCATGGCCTTCTCCTCATCGAATCTAACATCCTTGTGAACCACTATCATCCTGCGGTCGGTAAGTACACCCAATAGTTGTGAGGTGTATCAGTGTACCCCACAAATATCCCCAATTTTGTTGTTGGTTCAAGTTTCTTCCATTCATATTTGGTCACATGGAAATATACTGATGACCCAAAAATCCTTAAGTGACCAACATCTGGTCTCTTACCGGAGAAAGCCTCCTCTGGTGTTTTCATCCCAAGTATCTAATGCGGGCTTCTGCTATGAAAATAAACAACTGTGTTGCATGCCTCGACCCAAAAGTGTAATCGTAGGCCTGATCACGCAACATCGCTTGTGCTGCCCCTATAATACTTCTTTTCTTCCTCTCGTGCACCCCATTTTGCTGTGGGTTATGGGGTGTTATCAACCCCCGTTTAATCCCTTATGTTGCACAAAAATTCTTAAACTCATTTGAGACATACTCACCACTGTTATCAGGCCTCAGAGCTTTAACCTTCTTGCCAGACTCTTTCTTTTTCAATGCTTTAAATTCACAAAAAATTGTGAAGGTTTGATCCTTCTTTTGTATGAAAAAGATCCAGCATTTACGAGGAAAATCGTCAACAATTATAACTTAATACCAGTGTTTCATTGTGGATGCTATCGATAATGGTCCACACACATATGAATGGACTCACTCTTGGATTAACTCTCCTCGACTATCTCTGTCGTGAAAGGAAGCCTTGGTGTATTTTCCCAAAGTACCCTTTGCATGTATCAACTTTCTCTAATGTACCTTTGGGAAGACCAGTAGAGATTTGCGGCATAATTTTCAAAGCCCCATGATGCAAGTGACCCAATCTCCTGTGCCACAACTCACCAATGTCTCATCTCTACACCATCTTTTCTTTCGTGCTCAAAGTAGCACAATCCTATACCTCCAACTTATAGAGATTCTTAACTCAAATTCCAATATTCTTTACCTGACCCGTGGCTATGTGTCGAAGGAACGCCTTTCCTTTGCTAAAGACCACGTTATAGCCTCTATCCTCCAACATGGTGACCAATACTAAGTTCTTCTTCAACTCGAGCACATCCATAACATCTCTTAAGGTGAGAGGAGCACCCTGCTCCCTCTGAAAATTAACCGTGCCCAATCCAATAGCACTATACCTCCCGTCGTCACCCATCTCGATATGCATATGGAGATCCTTCTCCTCCAGGTCACTGAAAAAATCCTTGTCACCAATCATGTGGAATGAAGCTCCATTGTCAAGGTACCATACACTACCGATCATTGATGACACCATGCATGCAATGAGAGTAAAGTCCAATTCAAATTGAGAGGCCAAAGCCTCACCCATCGTTCCTCTTGAGGACTTCGCCTTAGACTTCTTGAGCAGAAAATTTGTAGCAAAATGTCTCAGATCATGATAATGAAAGGACTTAACTTTCTAAATGTATTTATTCTTACCTCCATGGAAAGAATCCGATTTCGAATGCGATGCCTTCCCTTTCCCCTTCTTTGCCTTACTCGCTAAGGCACAATTTTCCTCATCATCAGTGTTTGATGAGAAACCATCTCTGGTGTTGTTAGGTCCCTATAATACTAGTGATTCCCCCATTACTATTGTCATTGTAGTCCTTATTTTTATTATTTTCCCCTATTTTCCCCATATTATTATTAGTGTGCCCCATAGAAGCCCACTATTGTTATTGTTGTGCCCTTATATTATTATTGTTATGTCGGCTTTGATTATATTGTGACCCCTTAGACTCCTATATATAGAAATGAGGTTTAGTCATTTGTATCATCCAAGAATTGTTAATTTGTGTAATGTAAAGGAGGTTTCCCCCTCAAAGAGGCTGATTTTGAAGTCGTTGATCTATTTTTTCTATCTTTTGTGAGCTGGTTTCATAACATTTGGTATTAGAGGTTTAGATTCTAGGGTTTCGCTGCTCCAAAACAGGACATCGTGGCATGTTCGCTATAATTTTTTTCTGCAATGTTTGGGAAGCTAAACAAAAAACCAATTTGATACTAAATCTCGATGATCCTCTGTTCTGAATTTTAGATCTTGTATCACTATATTTTTGGATATATGATCCAAATAAATTAGGGTTTTTGCAGGCTCCCAAATTACATCCCAAACAGGCGACCTTGGGAAAATCGTCATAATTTTCTCTCTGAGTATCAGATTAAAATTTCATAAGAAGTTACAGAAAGAGGATGGACTGTAGTTTTCTGTGCATCATTTTCAGGTTTGAAGGTTGAAACAGTGACACGTGGAACTTCGTACAAGTTCGCTCTACTGAAAAAGTGTATAATCAGGTCATCTTGGGAGATTGGGCATAACACTTTCTTGGAGAATCCAATTTTGATAAGAATGGTGGCATTGGAAAGAGGAATCAGAGGGATACCACAGTTCGTAATTTTAGACCTTGGAGATCTGAAATTTCAGAGATACATCAGATTCAATATCGAGCTCCTACAAAGTGAAAAAAGGTGTGTAGTTTTTTTTAAAATTTTGCATAAGTTTGGTTTGAAAAATTAGTTTGAAGGAATTTAAAGGGCATAATGAAGAATAATTATCATTAATTGATGCCCCGAATAAAGAAAATGGAAACACCTATTAAGAAACCTGAAAGCTCTAGCATGACTCATGAAGAAGAGGAAGAAATGCAACATGATATATCAAAATTACGAGACTAAGTGCAAAAAATTTCACTCTCACAAAAAGTAATAGAAGCTAAGATGGATGGTTTAAAGAAAGGCGTGGAAGCTAAGATGGATGGTTTAAAGAAAGGCGTGGAAGCTAAGATGGATGGTATGAAAGACAACATTGAATATTTGAAGAAGTACATGGAAGGTTTGAAGGAAGGTTTGACAAAGTTGCTACAAGAAAGGCTTCCTAATGGCGAAAAGGTAATAGAGAAAACCCATGATGAGAACAAAATAAATGTTAATCATGATTTCATAGACTCTAACGATGGATTGAAGACCCACCATGTTCCAAAGATCGATATGAGGAAGTTTGATGGCAAGGATCCTGTAACATGGATATTACAGATGGAGAAATATTTCGATCTCCATAATGTGCAAAACACACAAAAGGCACATATTGCAACTTTATATTTGGAACCAAATCAATTTGTATGGTATCAATGGCTTTGCTCTCATAAACAAATTTTAACTTGGGCAATTTTTATGGAAGAAATGATAACACATTATGAGGATATAAAAAGAAACATTTTTTTTAGCCAATTGATAAACTCAAACAAAATATTCTTATGGAATTGCACACTTCTCCCTTAGGAGGGCACTCAGGATTTTTAAAAACTTACCACAGGGTTAAGAAAGAATTTGTTTGGGATGACCTTAAATCAAATATTCAAAAGTTTGTGGCAGAATGTTTGGTTTGCCAACAAAATAAAGTTGAAACAATTAATACCCGAAGTCTATTACAACCTTTATCCATTCCAAGCCATCGTTGTGAGGAGGTTTCAATGGATTTTATCACAAATTTACCCAAGTATGAAGGAAAAAGTGTCATCATGGTGGTAGTTGACAAATTTACCAAGTATGCACACTTTTGTGCATTATCTCATCCATTTAAAGGCAGTACAATTTCTAATTCATTTATGGAAACAATTCAAAATCTACAGGGAAACCCAAAGATTATTGTAAGCGACATAGATCCCATTTTCACTAGAAATTTTTGGACAAAATTATTTTCTTGTCTTGGTACTCAATTAGCTCATAGCTCATATTATCATTCTAAATCTGATGGGCAAACTGAGATAGTAAACAAATGTTTGGAAGGATATTTGCGTTGCTTTGTCTCTGATAAACATAGACAATGGGTGAAATGGTTGCCTCTAGCTGAATGGTGGTATAACACTTCCTTCCATACTGCAGCAAAAATGACCCCATTTATGGAACTTTATGGATATCATCCACCATCCAACAGATCATATTTAAGATAAAATTCTAAGGTTCAAGCAGTGGAAGATCACATCGAGCGTCAACAACAAGTTCTCCAACTCTTAAAGGATAACCTCACTTTGGCGCATAATAGAATGAAACAACAAGCAAATCAACATCGCAATGAAAGAAGTTTTGATGTAGTTGACTGGGTATTCCTACAGATACAACCATATAAACAAATGTCCCTCAAGCAAGCTAAGAAGGATAATAAATTATCACCAAAGTATTATGATCCATACAAGGTGTTGCAAAATATTGGTACTATGGCATACAAATTGGAGCTTCCTGCAGCTTCCTGAGTGCACCCAGTTTTCCATGTTTCATGTTTACAGAAGGTTATAGGTGAAAATATCCCAGTTCAAACAATATTTCCAGAACTTGACCAGGAAGGAAAAATCATATTGGAACTTGAAGCAGTCACAGAAACAAGAACTCGATAGCTATGAAATTGATCAATTTTGGAGTATCTCATCAAGTGGAAGAACTTACCCGCTGAAGATTCCACATGGGAGGATGAGAATTTTATGCAAAAGCATCCATAACCACTCAAGCGTTGAGGAAAACACTTTTTTGAAGTAGAGGGGCATGTTAGGTCCCTATAATACTAGAGATTCCCCCATTACTATCGTCATTGTAGCCCTTATTGTTATTATCGTGCCCCTATTGTCCCCATATTGTTATTGGTGTGCCTCATGGAAGCCCACTATTGTTATTAGTGTGTCCTTATATTATTATTGTTATGTCAGCTTTGATTATATTGTGACCCCTTAGACTCCTATATATAGAAAGGAGGTTTAGTCATTTGTATCATCCAAGAATTGTTCATTTGTGTAATGTAAATGAGGTTTACCCCTCGAATAGGTTGATTTTGAAGTCATTGATCTATCTTTTCTATATTTTCTGAGATGGTTTCATAACATGCGTTCCTTCTAATCTCCTCCTACATCAAATCTGACCATAGTCATTCCCAATCTGGCAGCTTCTCCCTCCCATTGACAGAGTCCTGATAGCTATTCCAACTCTTGGGAATACCTAGAAGAGTTAGGCTCATCATATCATCCTTGATGACAATTATGCCAACACTTCCAATCTCATCACGATAGTGAGTGAACTTGGTCAAGTATTTTGGAATGGTCTCGCCTTTCTCCATATTGATTTTTTGAAGTTTATCTTTCAGTGCCAACTTCATATGGTCACTGTTTTTTTCCCCAAAAAAAATCTTAATTTCCATTATCAAAAAGAAAATTACATGTTGTATCATCTGCATAAAGGGTATGAAAAATATCAGAGATGGACCAAGCCATCTATCCAGTGTCATGTTCAAATAAGTCCATAATATATACATAAAAGACATAAATATATACATGTAAATAAACTCATAAACCAATCATTTATTTCAAAAGATATAAAAAATGATATAAACCACTAAATGATCATGACAGATCATTCAAAATCTCCTCCATCCTGTTTGATGAAAGGTCGATGGAAGAATTGACGGTGTTCATGAATTATCCACTGCCCCCTGTGTTGTTGTGTGACCTCCTTGGAAAGAATCATATACCGTATTCCTTTCCCTGTATATATGAGAGCATACAATAAAATCAAAATGTTATTTTAGTGTGATGACTTCATCTAGTAATCCCCCAAGTGTGTGCACGTGGAAACAAAATGCATAGTTGATCTAATTGATAACTAGTTTTGAGTCCCCAAAGATCTAAATCCTTTTGCAGTTTTTCTCAAGTGCAAAAATGAGAAGGTGTCTGAGACTGCTGACTTCAGAATAATTATTGGTACCAATCCCTAATCCCATTTTGAGCTTGGAAAAATGTCTTTCTGTTATGTATAGTACTGCTCCACCCCCACATCTAGTGCCTTGTGCCGATCCATCAAAATATGCCCATGGGAAGCTACGATCAATTATTTCAAGAGCAATGACACGGTTGGGTTTTGATGCCAGTTCCTCAAGAATCAAGTGACATAATGCGACAATGTGATTGCAAGTCATTGTCCATTGGAAGGGAGAGTCCCGGAATATGGATCGATTCCTAACTAACCAAATACCCCAACATACTAGCAGGGGGAGATTTCTAATTTTTTGTGATGCTGTTGAATTCCACCAAGTTTTCCATTCCATATGATCTTGATATCAAGGGAAATATATATTTGATGCCACACCTAATTCGTCACTGGGTAGTGTAGGAAAATATGGTCTATGTTTTCATTCCTTGCACAGAGAACATCGAGATGGTCCATGAATGGCTCGACGATTGAGATTATCATTGGTTGGTGCTTTGCTTGGTAATATACACCACATGAACAATCGAGCCTTATGAGGTGCCTTAAGCTTCCAGAGAGTTTGCCACCACCAATTTGCCACCACAGGTTCCTGTTTCGATATAAGGAAAGTGTATCCATCCCAGGGAGTGTAACGACCATGAGGTGCTACAGCCCATATGATTTCATCCTCTCGGTCGGTAATCCTAACATGTGACTCTTCTAGTGCCCCTATGAATCTGTTCCAATCCATACTCCATATCTCCGGTAACATGAGATCCTATGCAGATAACCATTCATGTGAGAGCCATGATGTGTTCCTCCCATCTGCAATATGAGAGAGCTGTGTGATACCTGCCAGTTCAAGATACTGTCTGAGCTCTAGTGGTAGTATGTGTGCGTTTCCACATCCCGACCAAGCATCAATGCCAAGTCGAACGATCTCACTAGTTCCAATCCGCCATGCTAATCCTCGCTTGATGAATAATATGGAGTGAGTGATGGCTTTCCATATGATGGAGGAACCAGTAATACCCCTGTTCGACCTACGAATGCATTCCATAACTAATAGTGGGTATATATATTTGTGATAAACCGTCTCTTTCCATAAGCTATCAGATGTGATAATCTGGCAGTGCATCTTTGTTGCAAGTCCCGATGCAAATATATTCAGATCCTTTATGCCCCATCCTCCCCATTTCTTTGGTTTTCCAATTCTCTCCCATTTTACCCATGCCAATGTCCTACTAACATGTTTCCCTCTCCATAAAAATCTACAACAAATTTACTGTATTCTATTGATGATGGCTTTTGGTATCCAGGCCAAAGCCATCCAATATATGGGTATTGCCTCCAATACAGATTTTATAAGTGTCAATCTGCCTACTCTAGATAACCATCTTTGCTTCCAGATGTTGATGTGTCCTTCAATTTTTGTAATGAGCCATGTCCAGTCCGCTATGCGGTAATCATTAGGCTTGAGTCTGAAGCCAAGGTACTTGAGACCAGCCTCCATGTCTTTTCTCGTGAATTGAAATTGATGAAGTGTAGGTGTTTTCTCGTTTAGTAAACATGACATGTGCATAATGGTTGATTTGCTGTAATTGGGCAACATACATATAACTTTACAAAACAGGGATAGTATATTGTTGAAGTAAGTGGTGTCACAGATAGATCCATCTAAAAATATAAGTACATCATCTACAAATAAAAGATGCATTAGATAGGAAACATCTGTCATCTTGACACCACATAAAGACCCATCAACTTGTGCATTGGATATGAGTCGACTTAACCCTTCCATGATCAGGAGAAATAATAGGGGTGATAAAGGACACCCTTGTCTAAGTCCACACTCAGCATGGAAAAAATTGGATGCAGCCCCATTGATGAGTATGCTATATGATGCAGATGTAAAACAACACATAATCCATTTTATGAATGAGTGTGGAAAGCCAATATGGGTCAGTATAATATGAAGGTAAGTCCAACTAGCTTTGTCAAATGCTTTTGATAGGTCAATCTTGAGTATGATACTCTTAGTGTTCTTGAGCTTAATGGAATGGATCCCTTCTTGTGCAGTCCCAATGGCTTCATGAATTTGACGATGATTGAGGAATGCAAATTTCTCCTTGGCTATCATCTTGGATAAGATGGGCTTGATGCGGATAGTAATGATTTTAGATATGATTTTGTATATGCAATTGCATAAGGAGATAGGTCGATAGTCATCAAAATTTTGTGGGTTATCAACTTTGGGAATGAGTGCAATAAATGTAGAGTTCAACCCCTCATGCATCTTCCCCGAAAGTCTGCAGTCCTCAATTGCTTTGAGGAGATCAGTTCCTATATGTTCAAAAAAGGTAAGGTAGAATTCAATAGGCCATCCATATGGTCCCAAACTTTTGTCTTTTTTGAACCAATTCAGTACAACTTCAATCTCCCCCAGTGTGACCGGCTTATTTAATGTCTCCTCATCCTCTTCCTCCACAATTCTAGGCATTGTCCTGGCTATCCAAATTACTTCTGCAATGGAGCTTCTCTAGGTGCTCTAAACATTTGGGCAAAATTTCTAGTGCCCATGTAGGCAAGTTGATTGAAAATATTGGATTCCCTTCCATTATGATCTCTTAAGCTCCAAATCATGTTGATTAGTTTCCTCCCCCAGGGACATCGTTGAAAGAATTTCGTATTTTCATCCCCAACCTTTAGCCAAATAGCTCCACTCTTTAATCACCAAGTACCTTCTTGCTGCCTCAAGAGTCTAATCTTCTCTATTTCCAACCTTATCAATGTTCCTTTCTTTCAATTGATGTATAACCTGCATTACTAGTGCCCTCCATCTCCTTTATATTTGATTCAATTTTCAGTAATGTAGCTTCATCCCTCATCTTTTTCTCTTTTGCACATATTATAGTCTTGTGCTTGATCCGAGATAAGTTACTGGCTATCACCTCAGCTGGTGTGGAGTTGTTATCTTGTCCACAGTGAATCCAGGATTCCATTACTATTTTGTGTAATTCTTCTTCCACCAACCAAGCCGAGTTAAATTTGAAAGGATAATTTGGCTTATAATTGGAATTCATAATTTCTAAATATATCGGGAAGTGATCTAATATACCCCCCGATCCCACCCACCATCTTATTCTGTCAGTCCTATCCACCAATAGTGCTTTAATGATAAATCGATCCAATCTGTTGGCTAGTACATCCACGCCTATTCTCCTATTCTGCCAGGTAGGTTGGATCTTGGTCGTGTCAATATTCATGAGGTTATTATTATCCAACAGGTGCTCAAAATACTACATTAGGGGATCAGTTTGAGCCATATTAGCCCAAGGAGTGTCCAAAGGAGAAGTTAAGATCTCCTCCAATAATGATATTGTCATTATTCATAAAAGATGTAATCATCAGGTTATCCCAGAATCCCACCCTATTATGACAGGGTCCATATATATTAATCAATCTGAGTTATGCATCAAGTTCAATAGTTGTAATGTCAGCTCCCAATACACCTTCACATCCCCATATATTTTCTATCTTGATAGTCCTGTTATTGAATCCCATGGCACATCCCCCAGATCTTCCCCTCACATCAATTGTATGGAATGTCCAACCAGGGAGTATGGTCGTCAATATAGTGTTGATAGAAACACCCTCTCCCAATGTATCTTGTAGGAATACATCATCAATCCTTTCAGTACCAAAAATTCTTCTGAGTACCAGTTTCTTGTAAGGGCTGGAAAAACCCCTACAGTTGAAGGATAGACACTTCATGGGATAAGCCGATTAGGGTTGTCTTGTGCTCTAAGAACCCGATCAATGGAAATATGAATGCTAGTCACCACCTCGATACCAACCCTCTGGATGGCCTTAGATATGTTGGATTGCCGACCCCTGGGAAATTTTTAAGCTTTTGTGGGAGGGTCATCACCCAATCGTAGGTGAGGGGTTTGGGGTGGGCTAGCGATCGGAGGTTATATCTATGAGAGCTATTTCCCGATGAATCCTCCCATTCGAGATGAATTGAAGGTGAACCCACAATTATGGAAGGATCAGTAGCCAGTGCAGTGGGGAGAGCCGATGCAACAAGACAAGTGATGGGACTCAAATTACATGCATCTAAACCTAAGCCCGATTCTTCTAATGATAACATTGCATTTCCAGAATTCATAAAATTACAAGAAGAGGGAGGAGAGGATATGAAAGTACCCGGAGTCAGACCAAATCCTGATGAGTGTGATCAAGTGACCTGAGCATTAGGTTTCTAAGCGTTCACATGAATATGATCCTTCTTAGTCTCTCTCCACCTTCTTAGGGGTTCCGTAGCTTTGTTCTGTGTAGCTTTCGAGTTAGCGTCCACTTGAGTCTGAGTTCCCATCGTAACTTATATTCTCGGGGACTCGATGAACACATTTGTAATCAACAAACAATATTTATACAAATTCCCAACCTCATGACACCTTCTGCACCGAAATGGTGTCCCTTCATAATCAAGGATCTTCCATCTCATTATCTCCCAAAATTGTAAACAAAGGCTTTCAACTAATCCTTCTTTGGTATTGATATGTACCAGAGTCCCAGCAATGGCGATATTTCTGGTTTCGTATATGATCTATTATGATCGAGATATATGCCCAGGTCGTCCCCAATGCATCTGAAAACATCATTCGAGCAAAATTGCAGGGCCAGTCCCGGTAGTCTAACCCAAATAGGACCTGTCCTCAATTTCTCTTTCTCCGGGTCGAATAGTGGTGTCCATCGTTTGAGAAGGACCAGAGTCATTTCAATGTGCCAATACTTGGATAGTACCTAGTTAGCTTGGTCTAGTTGCACGAAAATAAGGGCAAACCAACCGCTCGCCATTGTAAGGATTACCGAACTAATCTAGTATATGTCCTCATATCTCCATGGTCCAACACTTTAACCTAGCCGGGGTGTAATTCCAGCCTCTGACACGGCCAACAATCACTGTGCTTTTTGTATCCATTGCTTGTGCCATACTAGTGCCCTCTCCAAATACAATTAATCGCCCCCGTTCACGCACCTTGGTGCATTTAGATTTTTTACCCCTTAACCTCTGTGTGGTTTACCAACTTTTTGTCAGTCTCCTCAAGAAAATTCTTGTCAGAATCTAAGATTCTGTTTTCCTCATTTTCTGGTTCCTGTTGTGATATTCCTTCAAAGAAACTAGATATGTGAATCGAGTTCTAAGGTTGCGAGCCTCGTGGGTTGGCACCTATAGTACCTTGAGTGATATGCCCTAAATTTCCAATGCCAATTGTGTCTTCTCCAAATAGCAGGGTTCCATCACCCGCCATGGAAGTCTCACCATGAACAGTTGTCTGCTGCACCTGCTGTTCGTATTCCCAATATTGGAGCTCAAATGGAGATGATATTTTCGATATCGGTTGTGGTTGGTCCTCCTGGTAGTTGTGATGGTATTCCGCAGTCGCTGTTGGGATTAGGTGTATAAACCCTAGTTCATTGATGATGCCCACAACATCTTCCATCTTTGTTAAATATTCTTTGACTTGGACATATGGTGCCTGGGGGTGCTCCGGTGTACACCTTGTTGGTTGCTGATGTGGATCCTTCACCCAAATCTGGGAAGCATCCATTGAGTCGGAAGAATAATCAACCAGATCCTCTCCCATACAAACAACATTCTATCAATCGTCATTCCAATGACCCTACGCACTGTAGTTCACTGCAACCTCCAAAAAACACTAGCCCAGTGAATATTCAAAAGCTACGTCCCACTGTTCGGTTCTTCCGCTGCTTGTTGACCCGTCTTACCTGCGGTTACATGTGATATTCCCAACCGCCGCAGTCATGTGCCCCTAGTGCTCTGTCCTTTGTCTACGTCGCCATTGTTAGTTATTCCATATCACCCATATGCAGTCACCGTGATCTAGGGTTCACCATTAAAGCACTAGGGTTTGGCTTCAACATGGTAGCATTTCAGACAAAATCGATGAAACCCACTTTCGCATCGTCCAGATCAACCTATTCACGACGCATCCCTTCTTCCATGAAACCCACAAACAAGAAAGATGAGTCATGACAAAGAGATATGTGAAAAGTTGGAGAACCTACCTGAGGTTCGCAACCTAAACCCATTGCAGGAGAACCCGAGCCCTTCGAATACCTCCACAAAATCAAATTTTCCATCTAAATATCTTCACATTGTCACTGTTATTCCATATTTGAATCCAAGTAAAAGAATTATAAAATGTATATATTTGGCATGCAAAATAACAACGATATAATTTGGGAGCGGATCTATTGACAAAGTTTATTTGCAAAGTGTTGCTGGAAACCTTATGGGCAACCAGGAAACCTCAAAGTGCAGTTAGTTTGAAGTAGCATGAAGAAGACCTGGAAATACAACCATTCCTATGGTCACTGTTGTTCTCGAATAGATCCGTCAATGCTTTCCACATAACATACATATTTTCCTTCCCATGGAGACTCGAGACAATGTGGTCCCAAACTCCCTTAAGGATTATCCGCCTCGTCTTTGCCACACACTTCTTCCATTCGGCCAGATTATGTGCATCCGATGTTGCTGGCTTAGGAATGTCTTGATCAATGAATTCCTTGAGGCCATTATCCTCCAACACTGTGTCCATCCTGACCTTCCAGGCTATATAATTCAAGTTTCCTTCCAAGGCATACTCGATCCTCAAACCGTAGAAAGCCATTTTTCAATCCTGAAGTATGTATTGCAAATTCAAATTTCACCTATAACCCCAAACTCAAAACTTCGAAATATCCTCTAGTATACTATCTTCAGCTCCGCTAGCATGTAGAATTTCCTATAGATTCAAAGCTCATGTAATGTACTAAAACACAAGACAAGAATCTACTTTACTCTTTAACAACGAAAACCAATAGATCGATGAAAAACAATAATCAACAAGAGGAAGATAATAAATGGCTCATAACAGAATATTTTTATGGGGAAATCAACTACTCAAAGCCCCGACTATTATATTGAATTAATAAAAAATTTGAGTGAAAATACAAAGCTTGTTCTCACAAGAACAATCCCAGCACAAGTATGATCAACTCTCTTCCTCACAAGTCTTCTATAGCCAACACTTTGCCAATTTTGCTGCCTTCCAAGCCCCTATTTCCTTATGCAATTCCTAGAGGAATCAACCCTTATTTAATTGGGAAATCCTTCTCCCAAACTATGCAATCCAATCTTAGGTCCTCAACTGATAGCATGCATGATTTGTACAACTTGGAAAATCATACAACTGATAGTACATTGTCTCTGCACTCTAGTCTCAACTGTGTCTTTCTCTGAACTAACATGCATTAGTTTCTCTTGAGTGAATATCTAGTTAGCTGGAGTAGCACTGAGGATGCACCAATGCACCAACTCACTACTAGACCTCTACTAGTTCCACCAACAGTTAGAACTAGTTTAACTATCTATAACTCAGTCAAACTGAGTTATCTAATTAGAACTCAAATAAACTCATCCCATACCCCTAAAATTTAGGGATCACACATACATGACTACATAAATACTTCCAACTCGAAATTCCTAAGCTAATTAAGTCAATTAAACTTAATTAACTATTTAAAAGTTGTTATGAGAATATAATTTTATTTTAATTCTCAGTTTAATTCAAGGACAAATTAAACTAGAATTTCTTGTTGCCATTTCTCAACATATGCATATGATATTGCATGAAGGAATGATCATGTTTTAAGACAATTGTACTGATATAATGTTTGTTGAGATAGATGATATGCATAGGAGTGCAAGGGGGAGGGACCCCATAGTTGTTATAAGGAATAAATTTGGGATGTGAGCCCGCTAAGAATTTGAGAAGAAATATTTCTTTATTTATCAAAGGTGCTATGTTTATTTATGTGATGAAATTCCTCATGAATTTGGAAGCTTGGCTTGCAGAGTTGCATTAGAGGGAAGACTTGGATAAAGGATTAGTGAAGGGGGGATTAATTGTGTCAACATGAACCACATGTACAATGAAGTCACAATTGTTAAAATGGCTTAAGAAAGGAGTTTCACTTAATTGAAAATTATGGTTGACTGATGTACTTTATTGCTGAAAATATTATGACTGCATGAATAGTAAGCAAATAGAATTTGGTACTTGATATGTTTTGGGTAATACAATAATTTTACCTAATGAATTCCATTTGACATGGAATGTTCATATGGAAAGTGTGCAAGAGTGGTCTCTAGTTGTTAACTACCACATGAAATAAAATGGTATGCTTATGCTTATGAGACTTGTCATGTGAATGATTGAAAACAAGAGAGGTTGAAAAATAGATTTAAAAATAAATATATATGAATAGCATGGAATATGTGCAAGTATGGAACATGCCTGATAATATTTATATTATATATTAGGGTGCGTGATTGAAGGAATTGTTTGACTATGTAAATTGGATACATAATGCAAATGTCCTTGATGAATATTCATTGAAACTTGTGTGTAAGTAGATGAAATGATATAGTTGTCACTAATATGTGAGGTCAGAGAGAGGCTTAGTGGATGAATGAATCATTTTGGTGCTTGTTATATAGATGATAAACCACTTATATAGGGAATTATGGGTCACTGCGGTGCTTATTGAGTAGATGATAAACCACATGGACAATGGGCTATAGACCCCTGTGGTGCTTGCTATGAAAATATAGTTGATAAACCACATGATCAATCGATTCCATCTCCTAAGATTGAGTAATGCCCCATCTGAACCTTTGTTGTATCCCTATGAATGAAATCAAAATAGATAAGTGAACCACTGTGGTGCTTATTACTGGGAGACAACTAATAAACCACCCTGGTGCTTGTTGTTGGTATAGTTGATAAACCACCTTGGTGCTTGCTGCTAGAGAGTAGTTGATAAACCACCTGGAAAGTGGTCTTCATCTTCTGAGAGTTTAACCAAGACTTCAACATATAAATAATGTTAGAATCTAGGTGATGCATCCATGAGTCACTATGGTATGATTTGGTCATGACACTCAGATTATGAATCATGATGGTACATATGCTTGGCGCATTAAATGCATGCATGATTGTATGAGACAATCAATTTCATGATTGAATCTCCTGAAAATAAATAGTTTCTAATAATTTTGAGGAATTGTTGAATAGTAGAATGAGTGGCATGAATCCCTCATCCCACAAAGCAAAGTGGAAACTAACTACTCATGAATTTAAAGATATGTATCCTTCAACTTTGAACCTTTGGTTGTGGGAATAAATGTTTGAATGCATTATGAAATGTTTGGATTGATTGTGATGCAAATAAATAATGCAATGATAGCTTCATTTCAATATATTTTTAAATCAATTGAAAGTGATTGTATTATCATGTGTATAATAATTCTAAGATCGCATGAGGGGATGTTATAAATCTTGCAATGAAAATATTTTATGTATGAATACTTACCACTGTTTGGATGATTGTAAGTATATATTAGAGTTGAAATGGCCTTGGTTATGATAACGAAGTCTGAATACTGTCGTATGCAAGAGTCAAACATCATGAGAAAAATATCATATTTATGAAATTTGATTCCAATATGAAGAAAATAAAAGGAAGAGACAGAATATTTAATTTAATTTATTATGATTAATATCATAGAAACTATATGCTTGTGATATGGGTGAGATGATGATCTATTTAGGAAGAATAGATGATGGTTGTGAAGCTGAAAATTCTAAGGACAAGGCCATTGTGGTGAAAATTGAAGCCTATGACATACATTCATCACCATGAGTTATGTTATGAAAAATGTGTTCTGTTATTTAGAGCAAGATAGAGTGATGCCTTGGTTGTAAGACTCCACAAGTCTCAATACACTTCCCATGCAAGGAAGCCTTGCCAAGGAATGGATTTCCCGAAGGACCAGGGAGACAAAGAAGGGGATGCCTAAAATTGGAAGGTGTGTTATTGCAAGAAGAGGAGACTCGAATGAAATGGTTTTCAAAGATTGATGTACACACGCATTGGGATCATGAATGCATTGGGTGCTTCCAAGAAAATAATTACATAAACTTGTTCCCTATGGAGACTTGTGAAGCAACAAATAACCATGTAGGAATGTGCTAGAATATCATGAGGTCTAGAGGTAACCAGACCATGAAAAATGAATGACATTGCTTGAAGCATCAACTATGGACATCGATAATGCCATTGATGTGAAAGTGGCATATCCCTTATTCTGCATGGAATGGTTCTATAGATCGTAGAACACCGAGGACGATGTCCCTTAAAAGGGGATGGGATTGTGAGACCTCTTTCATTGCCATAATTTTTGTAATGTAACGAAAAACATACAACCTTGGGGTGCCAATATGATGTCAAACTCTATTATATGATGCAATACTTATTTCTATTAATTAAAATGCTAGAGTTGAATAAAGGAGGAAACAAACAAAGTATGATGCCTTAGGGAGGGGGAAAACTTGACTGAAGAGGAAAAATATACCTTGGGTGAATATTTCCCTTTGATGTGATAGTTAGTATTCCCAATAAGTTGAAAGGTGGAGAAGATGAAGGGTCAAGGCATGATTATAAATTTAAGAGAGAGAAGATATCAAATGATTCTTCTTCTTGCTTCTTAAGTTTTTAGTTTTTCTCTCTTCTATTACTCTCTCATATATCTCTATCTCTCTCTCACACTTAAAAAATTTTAATTGGAAAAATGATTCATAACAAAACCCAAAGAGGTTTAGACCCCATGACTAGTTAAGAGTTGTAAGTGACAACTTATATGACAGGGAACGAATGCATTGCATTGTTTTTTCTTTGGACTAAATGGATTTGAGGACTAGGAATGGTTTTGGTTGTATGTGGCACATAGAGAACTAAAGGGGGGAGGGCCTAGGGACTATAGAGATCATATAAGGAATCCTTTTTTCTATGCATACTAGCATGCTATTTTTGTCAATGTGAACTTGGTCAAATATGGAAAGGTCGATAACTGAGTTTTCTTATGTGTGTGAAGGAGTATGACCTTCATTTACGGTGTTAAAATTTGGTCGAATCTAAGTGTGTGAAATACCCCTAAGTTAATTTCTCTTCAAGGCATCAAGATCTAGAGTGGGGTTGGTTAGTTGTGAGAAAAATTGTAGCACAATTGAGCCTATCGTGGGCTGGGACGTGGCTCACCCTACCTCAATTTCAATATTTTTCTGGCTACAATAGATAAATATTTATTTACGAGTTAATGATATTATGGAATAGATGGTTTAGTGACAATTATTATTATTTTTTGTTGTTATATCATTTAATTTATTGATCTTGGTGCTGGTTATGAAAGTAAAGTTTGAAATTAGATAAGTGTAGTGGGTTTGAATTCACTTGGTTAGGGAATTTAAATGAAATTGGATACATGGGAAATGCATGATAATTTTGGGAATTGCATGCTTTCCCTGTTAATTTCATGCTTCATTTTCTTTAATCTACTCCACAAACTATAGGTCCCAAAATTTTCCTTCAATTTAAATAAGTTGAGGAAGAGTTTTGGGGTCATTCTTGGAGTTTAAAGGTGGAATCCAAAATGTGATTTATGGAGTAAACAAGTCATGTCGGAATTTTTGATATAAATTTTCTTCTAGGAGGTTCCATAAGCTAAAACTTAGACCATAATGAGGGGAAATACCATTGATAATATGGTATAATTTTAGGATCTTAAGTCATGAAATTTTAGGAAATATGATTAGAGGAAGTTGGGCTTGCTAAATGCATCTTTATACAAGTCATGTTGGCATTTCTACTATAACTTTTCTTCTGGGAGGTTCTAGAACCTAAAACTTGGACCATAGTGAGGGGAAATCTCATTGATCATATAGTTTAGTTTTCAGAACTTGTACTACTATAATTTAAGAGATATACCTTGAGGAAGTTGTTATATTAGTTTGCATGAAAAGTGTTTGAAGAAATGCCTAAATGGTGTAATGATTCATTGCATACAAATTGTTTGATTAAGTTCCCCAATGAAAATGTTATTTTGTGGATGGGGATAATATTTATTAAGTGTAGTGGGTTTGAATTCACTTGGTTAGGTAATTTAAAAGAAATTGGATACATGGGAAATGCATGATAATTTTGGTAATTGCATGCCTTCCCTATTAATTGCATGCTTCATTTTCTTTAATTTCCTCCACATATTATAGGTCCCAAGTTTTTCCTTCAATTTAAATAAGTTGAGGAATAGTTTTGGGGCCATTCTTGGAGTTTAAAGGTGGAAGCCAATCTGTGATTTATGGGGTTAACAAGTCATGTCATAATTTCTAATATAAATTTTCTTCTAGGAGGTTCCATAAGCTGAAACTTGGACCATAGTGAGGGGAAATCCCATTGATCATCTGGTCTAAGTTTTTGATCTTAGGTCATGAAATTTTAGGAAATATGATTAGAGGAAGTTGGGATTTCTAAATGCATCTTTACACAGGTCATGTTGACATTTCTACTATAAATTTTCTTCTGGGAGGTTCTAGAACCTAAAACTTGGACCATAGTGAGGGGAAATCTCACTAATCATCTGGTTTAGTTTTCAAAACTTGTACTACTATAATTTAAGAGATATAACATGAGGAAGTTGTTATATTAGTTTGCATGCGAAGTGTTTGAAAAAATTCCTAAATAGTTTAATGATTCATTGCATACAAATTGTTTGATTAAGTGACCCAATGAAAATGTTATGTTGTGGATGGGGATAATATTGATGTATGTTAGCATTGTTGTATGATCATATTGTTGTAATTGATCTATGCCCATTTGCATGTAAAGAATTTGAAGAAATATTTTAAAGGTGTTTTTGATCCGAACTTAAATAGGAATGCAAAAAAATAGAGATATAACCATAAATACAAAGATGCAGCATAAATAACACTCCATTTCATTAATATGAGAATACTGAAATATGCTTGAAAACATAATGGTAGCTTATCTTTGAGAAGAGATGTGTTAGATACATGCCATTGAATTGTGTTACAATGAGGCTCAAGGGCATATTTATTATTGAACAACAAAAGAAAACCCTAAACAACCAAAACCCAACCCCACGAGATGTAATACCAAGAGTTTGTGGGCCCCATTGGGGTTAGTTGTGCAACCAACTTCTCAGGGTCGTAACTTGGTCATATCATCTCCGTTTGGTGCGTACGATACCTTGTTGGAAAATTATCTCCAATTACTACAAGATTTGCTGGCATGAGCCTGCATCGGACCTCAAAAAAACGCCGTTCAAAACTGCTCAGGAAGTTCAGGACCCGAAAACTACTAAAAATAGTAAACACTGAAATAAATAAGGAAACAGATGAAACTCATTGGAGGTCTAAGTGGAATAGGTGGGTGGTCACCAATATCCACCTGGATCATTCCCCCCCCTTAGGAAGCAATGGTTCCCATTCCATGCAGAGCCTCCATGAGGTGAGGAAATTTTTGCTGAACCTGGTCCCAGGTGAACCACTTGCCTTGGTGAAGGAGTTGACCTACTTTGACAACTTGATATAGCTAGGTCCTTTGTTGGTGAGTGTTCTTGATCCATGTGTCCATGAGATGATCAGTTGTGGCCTTTTTCATGCAGTCCGAGTTGAGCTCTGTTGGTGTGAGTTGTTCTGCAATGTCAGGTGTGTCCAATAATGGTGGAAAGTATGGCTGAAGGCGGCCTACATTGAACACTGGGTGCAGACCAAGGAACAATGGGATGCTGAGCTCGAAGGCATTGTCACCGACAACCTTGGTGATGGTGTATGGACCATATTGGAGTGGGCAAAGCTTGCGGTGGGGTCCAACGAGGCTCTCCTTCAGCAAATGTAGACAAAATTTGTCACCCACCTAGAACTCGTGCGACACTTGATGATGATTATGGCGTTGCTTGTACTTAGCATTGGGTCTCTCTAATATATCATGGAATTTCTGGTGTATGTGTTGAATGCACTCAATGAAGTTGTTAGCCTTGTCGGCTTCAGACTGGACGTGAGCTGAATTTGCCTAAGTGGCTGCAAATGATATGGGCACATCAATTGTACATAATGGCTGAAATCCCAGCCCTACCTGAAAGAGGTTGTGGAAAATTGAGTTGTGGAGAACTATGTTGTATCTATGCTGGACATAGGGGAGACTTTCATCCCATGTGCGGGATGCTTTGAGCTATACATGCACAGAATGTGTACGATCATCCTGTTGACAACCTGTGTTTTGCCATCCGTTTGGGGATGGAAATTCTTGGGCTTAGTAAGTTTTGTATCTAGCATCGAACAGAGACTTAGCCAAAATGCACACAGGAATCTACTATCCCAATATGAGACAATGGACTGTGTAATCCCAAAGTGTACTTGCACTCGCTCAAAGAAGAGCTTAGCAGTGGCCTCTGCTGTGATACTCTTCTTGCAGGTCACCATGATGGCCATCTTAGAGAATCTGTCGATGACCTTGAAAACACAGTCATTGTCATGCTTAGTAGCAAGAAGGCATGTCATGTAATCAATGGAAATAGATTGCCAAGGTCGACTAGGAGTAGGTAGAGGAGTATATAGGCCTTGCTTCTTGATGGTTGGTTTGGCAATGGTGCGGGCAGTGCAAGATCAATGTACTTCGTAACATCCTGATGAAGTTTGGGCCAATAAAAATACTTCTACAATAACGCCACTATTTTCTCTACTTTGAAATTTTTAGTGACTCGGCTGTAGTGTTCCTCCCAAACAATCTTGGCATGCTCGCTTGAAGGAACATAGATGTGTCCCAGGTGGCATAACAGTGCATCCTGAAGGTGAAAATTTGGAACTTGATTCCCTTCCAGGAGTGTCTGGTATGCGTTGCCAAATTCTGGATCGCTCTGGTAAAGATGCGACCACCTCAAAGACTTGTGCCCACAGGAGTCGAACACAGCGATTAGCGCCATGATTGGTGGTCGACTAAGGCAATCTGCAACATTATTGGTGCGACCCTTATTGTACTTAATGTTCAAATGGAACTTTTGCAGGTAAGTGAACCATTTTTTATGGAGATCGTTGTGAAACTTCCCTTGTGTCTGCATGAACTGTAGGGTTTGGTGGTCTGTGTGGATGATCGTTTCCTTCCCCAGAATGTAATGCTTCCATTGATGGAAATCCTGCATAATGGAATAAATTTATTTGTTGTAAGTGGGATAATTTTGGATTTTGTCTGAAAGTGTGTCATTGTGGTAAGCCACTGGATGCCCCTGCTAAGTAAGAATTGCACCAATAGCATAGTCAGAGGCATCTATCTCAATCTCAAATGGTTGCTGCAGGTCTGGTAATGTGAGCATTGGTGCAGAGCAGAGGCGATGCTTCAACTCAAAAAATGCCTTCTATTGGGTTTCAAACCAAAAAAACTTTGCTTTCGCTCCACCCTTGTTGACTTGACTTAAAGGCCAAGTGATATGAGAGAACCCCAACACAAACCTGTGGTAGAAATTGGCAAGACCCAAAAGCTGTAGAACTATGTTAGAGTAGTTGGAGATGGCCAATCATGAATGAATTGTATATTTGCTAGGTCCACATGCACACCCTACTCATCAATGATGTACCTAGATATTGAACCTGGGTCATGCCAAAAGTGCATTTCTCCAAATTAGCACACAACTTGTGTTGTCGCAGGGTTTCAAGGACCTGTCAAATATGGTGGAGGTGCTCTTCCCAACTCTGGATGAAGATCAAGACGTCATCTAAATACACCACCACAAATGCATTGGTGAAGGGTCACAAGATGTCATCCATCAATCTCATCAAGGTTACTAGGGCATTCATCAACTTGAAAGGCATGGCCAACCATTCGAAAAGGCCCTCCTTAGATTTGAAGGTAGTCTTCCACACATCGAAGGGTTCGATAGGAACCCAATGATAAACCGAACTTCAAGTCAATTTTTTCTGAAATATTTGGCCCCCTTAAGTTGGTCCAGAAGGTCATTAATCCATGGGATTGGGTACCTATTCTTGACAGTGGTCTTGTTCAACGCCTGATAGTCAATATAGAGTCTCTAGGTCCCATCCCTCTTCTGTACCAATACAATCGGGCTCCTAGAAACATCTCCTGAATCTGCCTCTTAATATCATCGCTCTCTAGAATAGAGCGTCAATAGATCCATCCATTGGGTAGTGGTGCGAATGGGGTGAGATCAATGGATTGCTTGACCTGACAGTGCAGAGGTACCCCTGTAGGTGAGGCGAAAATGTCCCTGTACTCCTTCATGAACTTGTCCATTTGTAGCTGCTGTGCGAAGGATCCTTTTTTGGAATCTGAGGCCACAAGTTTCTTCTTGCCCTCAGGGTGAATCATAAGGAAAACACATTTCCTAGTCTAGGAAATGATCTTACTGCATTACTTTGCAGTGATAAAATACATGACGGTAGGCGCGGCTACCTGTGGTATCCTATACAACTTATTTCCCAAAGTAATAATAAAAGAGTGAGGTCTAGATTGATATACAACATGTCCCTTCCACAAGTATGGTTGTCCTAATAATACATCAGAAACTTCAAGAGGAGAAACATCACATAGTACGTCATCGTGAAGGGCTTGAATATGTAGGGAAGGCGACACTGCTAGTTGATGCAGAGATCTCGTCCTTGGTGAAGCCATGAGATGGTGTATGACTGTAGATGTGCTATCATCAGTAGGCCCAGTTGCTTCACGACCTTTGTTGAAATGAGTTTCTTTTGGCTCCCACTATCGACAATGAACTGCAGCAGAGAATCCTTCACCCACACCTGTGAGTGGAAGAGGCATTCCCCAGCCTCTGGATATTTAGGCTCATTCTTATGGATCTTGGTGGTGGGCACGGTGGCATTGGGCTCTGCATCAATGGTCTTCTTCCCTTTGTTATTCCCCTTGTTGGGTTTTGATTCAGAGTCAGAACATGTGTCTGAATCGGAAGCCTTCAACACGACCACCAGTGAATGCTTGGCTCAACACTCACTTGTGTTGTGAGTGGAGCTCTTACGGAACTCACACCATTTTTACATGTCCTTCTTTGTCTTCGTTGTGTTGTTATTTTCTTACAGCTTCAGCGGGTTGTCCTAGGCCGCCCCACCTTGGCTTTGGCCTTTGATTTTTGGTTTGGGGGTGCCTTTTCCTTGCTTTAGATTCTGAAATCCAAAGTCTCACTTCTTCTATTTAAACTTATGCTCAATCTTGACAGCATATCGATATGCCGTGCCAAGTGAGGAGATGTCCAGGAACTCCATCTCATCCTGGATGTATTTGTGTAGACAACCATGGTACTTGAGTACCAAATTCCACTCAAAATCCTTGATACCCAACTTTGTGTGGAGGGTATGGAAAACATTTGTGAACTCTGACACATCTTGGTCCCTTCCCTGCCATAGTGTGGTCCACTTTATGTATTTATCTTCATAGATCCCAATAGGGTAATATTGTTCCTTGATGGCATCTTGGAAAGAATCCCAAGTGGGTGCGGCTAAAAAAGTGAGGATTCCCTCTCGTCCTTTTGTTCACAGTAGGTTTCCCACCAATCCTTGACGTGTGGGGCAGATTTGAGAAGTGAAAAAGTAATCTTTTCCCAATTGGAAAAGTCATGAATTGAAAAATATCCTTCCAATAGATTCAACCATTTATCTATGGTGTCTGCATCTATCTGGCCCTCAAATATGGGAATGTCAAAGTTAACTTGTACCTTAAAAGGAGTGGCACCTCCAGAGTAGCTTCTGGATGAATATGTGTCACCTGTGGGTAATAGTCGAAGGATCTAGGAAAATCATCCATCATCGTGTTCCTTTGTTGCTTGAGGGCTTCCTCAAGCAATATTTTGATAGGATATCCTGCCCCCTCATCTTTCTTTTCTTCTACCATAGGAGGTCGTCAGGGTTTGCGAGGCTGGTCTTGCAAAGGTTCAACCAGATCGAGCCCTAACTCCTTATACGCTGACCTTGTTGGGGACATGCAAAGAAAAATAGAGAAAAAGCAGACCGCTCTGATACCACTAATTTGAACTTAAACATGAATGCAACAAAATACAAATATAACCATAAATATAGAGATGAAACAAAAATAACACTTCATTTCATTAATATCAGAATACTGAAATATGCTTACAAATAGAATGGAAATAAACTAGCTCAGGTGATGGTAGCTTATCTCTGAGAAGAGATGTGTCGGCTACATGCCTTTGAACTATGTTACAATGAGGCTCAAGGGCCTATTTATTATTGAACAATAAGAGAAAACCCTAAACAACTAAAACCCTAACCCGAGGAGATGTAACACTAAGAGTTTTAGGCCCCGTTGGGGTTAGTTAGGCAGCCAACTTCCCAGGGTTGTAACTTGGTCATATTATCTCCATTTAGCGCATACGATACCTTGTTGGAAATGTCTCTTTGAGTATTAAAGGATTTGAAACAGGCGATAGGCATGCATCAGACCTCAAAAAAACATCGTTTAGGGGGTCAAAACTGCTTCGGAAGTTCAGGACCCGAAAAACTGCTAAAAATAGTAAACACTAAAATAAATAAGGAAACAGATGAAACCGATTGGAGGTCTAGGTGGAATAGGTGGGTGGTCACCAATATCCACCTGGATTAGTTTTATTACAATTTTCATACAAACTATTTGATAAAATACCTCAAAGACAAAAATCAAAAGTTGCATGATTGAGTGCTATATTTTTAGTTAGTATGTCACAGGTGGAATTAAAGCAATGTTTCATATTTGATTTCATACAAAATGTTTGAAAAAATGCCTATAAGAAAGAGACTAGTTAATTGGGTGTATACAAAGTATCCGAAGAAAGGTTTACATGTAAAGTGTTGAACAAAATTTACGAGAGATGAAAATCAAGTTTTTGCAATTGTGGTTAGGATAAATTTAGTAAGGGTATGTGATAAAGTGTTATCACAGCTTATTATTAAGCCAGTAAAAAGAAAAAGGAAAATTTTGATACCCTATAATATTTGTAAGTCATTGAGGTAACTACGTATGTTACAAGTGATATCAGAGCTAAATTTTAAGCTGGTGAAGAAGAATTTTTTTGATACCCCATATCCTCAATGGAGAATTAAGGCACCAGGTATGTTACACCTCACTCTTTCCAAAATATGAAATGGTCCACAAAATTTGGGTGCTAATTTAGCACATGATCCCACTTTCAATGAGCTCTTAATGACCCTAATTGAGGAGATACACATTCTCTCACACTTGGAATTCTTTATGCAATATTTGCTAGTTTTCATAACTTTTTTGCCTATCCTAGGATGTTTTCAACTTCTGCTTGATATTAATCACTTCTTGTCCATTTCTGTTAGCATTTTAGGTCCAATTACCACTATGTTCACTGGGTCATTCTAGCTAATGGGAGTGTTGCATTTTCTAACATAAAATGGCTCAAAAGGACTCATCTTCTGTGACTCTTGGTACCCATTGTTGTATGCAAATTCAACTGTGTTAGGCCCCTATACTACTAGTGTAACCCCTTATTGTTATTAGTACAACCCCCTTATTATATTGTTGTACCCATGTAGTCCCCATATTGTTACTATTGTGCCCCATAGAAGACCACTATTGTTATTATTGTGCCCTTAAATTATTATTGTTATGTCGGCTCTGATTATATTATGACCCCTTAGACTCCTATATATAGAAAGGAGGTCTTTTCATTTGTATCATCCAATAATTGTTCATTTTCACTACGAAGTTTCTGAAGCTAAAACAAAAACCCATTTGATAAGAAATCAGTCTGAACCTCGGGTCCGAATTTCAGATCTTTTCTCGCTACATTTTTGGATATATGATCTGAGGAAGTTAGGGTTTCTGCAGACTCCTGAATTATATCTTAAACACGGTGACCTTGGTAAAATAGTCATAACTCTCTCTGAGCATCAGATTGAAATTTCGTAAGAAGTTACATAAAGAGGATGGACTATAGTCTTTTCTGTGTATGTTTCAGATCCGAAGGTCAAAATAGTGAAACATCGCACATCATACAAGTTAGCTATTATGAAAAGGTGTATAATCAGGTCATCTTGGGAGATTGTGCATAACTCTTTCTTGGAGAATCCAATTTCGATCGGACTAGTGGCATTGGAAAGAGGACGTAGAGGAATCCTGCAGGTCGCAATTGCAGAAATTAAAGATCTGAAAGTACAGAGTTATAGCCGTTTCAAGATTGAGCTCCTAAAATCAAGAAAAAGTGAGATGAGGAAGTTTGATGGCAAGGATCCGGTAAATTGGATACTACAGATGGAGAAATATTTTGATCTACATGGTGTACCCTATTACAAAAGGTGTGTATTGCATCTTCATATTTAGAACAATATCAATTTTTATGGTATAAAGGGCTTTGTTCTCGTAAACAACTTGTTACGTGGTCAATTTTCATGGAGGAAATTATAGCATATTATGAGAATACAAAGAGCAAAACCTTCTTTAGAGCAACACCACAACAATTGGAAGAAAAAAGAGGAAAAGGGCTTTGTTACAAAGTGGAAAGCAAAATTATGGCAACAAGGAATTATACCCCTCACAACTATAAAGATGGAAGTGTTGTTTCTCCTAGCCTTCCACAACCTACAAGGGTTACACCACAACAATTGGAAGAAAAAAGAGAAAAAGGGCTATGTCATAATTGTGATAGAAAATGCACTAAAGGTCATAAGTGTGCTGAGAAGAAATTATTTTACATAGAGTATGAAGAGGAGGAAGAAAAGGATCAAGAAACATCAAAAGAAGAGGATATACACCAGGACTCAACCCCAGAGAAAGAAGAAATGAATCTGACCATATCTTGTAAAGCATTGGCAAGAATTACCACTCCTCAAACTCTCAAGATAGAAGGACATATAAAGAGGAAAAAGGTTCAAGAAGTGAAAAATCGCATCAAGAAAGAAGAAATGAATCCAACCATATCTTGTAATGCATTGGCCAGAATTACCACTCCTCAAACTATCCAGATTGAAGGACATATCAAGAAAAAAATGTTTAAGAAGTGAAAGATCACATCGAGCATCAAGAAATGAATCCGACCATATCTTGTAAAGCATTGGAAGAAATTACCACTCCTCAAACTCTCAAGATAGAAGGACATATCAAGAAGAAAAAGGTTCAAGCAGTGAAATATCACATCGAGCATCAACAAGAAGTTCTCCAACTTTTAAAGGATAATGCCACTTTGGTGCAAAATCGAATGAAACAACAGGTAGATCAACATTATAGTGAAAAATGTTTTGATGTAGGTGATTGGGTATTTTTACTGCTACATCTCCTATTTATGAGAAGGAAATGTTGGCAATACTACATGCACTTAAGAAATGTTGACCTTACCGAATGGGAAGACACTTCAAGGTAAAAATGGATCATGATAGTCTTAAATACTTTTTAGAACAACTATTATCTTTAGAAGAACAGAAAAAATGGGTCAAAAATATGTTGGGTTATGACTTTGACATCATCTATAGAAAAGGGAAACAAATTTTTGTTGCAGATGCACTCTCAAGAAAGGATGAGGATGTGGAAGCGTTGTTTTGTGCTATTTCTATTATCCAACCAGATTGGATAAACGAAGCAAGGGATGAATGGAAGAAGGAAAAAGAATTATGGCACTCATTCAAAAGTTGCAGAAGATCCCAATTCAAATAATATTGCCAGAACTTGAAGAGGAAGGAAAAATCATATTGGAACCTGGAGTAGTCATAGAAACAAGAACCCGATAGCTACGAAATCAATCAATTTCAGAGTATCTCATCAAGTGGAAGAACTTACCCGCTGAAGATTCCACATGGGAGGACAATAATTTTATACAGAAGCATCAAGAACTACTCAAGCGTTGAGGACAACACTTTTTGAAGGAGAGGGGCATGTTAGGCCCCTATACTACTAGTGTAACCCTTTATTATTATTAGTACAACCCCCTTATTATATTTTTGTACCCATGTAGTCCCCATATTGTTACTATTGTGCCCCATAGAAGCCCACTATTGTTATTATTGTGCCCTTACATTATTATTGTTATATCGGCTCTGATTATATTATGGCCCCTTAAACTCCTATATATAGAAAGGAGGTCTTTTCATTTGTATCATCCAGGAATTGTTCATTTGTGTAATGTAAACGAGGTTGCCCCCTCGAAGAGGCTAAATTCTAAGGCGTTGATCTATATTTTCTACTTTGACTTGTTTTCATTCAAGGTGTCTGACAATATATTCAATTATTTCCTTCTTCATTCATGGCCATTAATATGATTTCTTTATGGTTGTTATCATTTTCTAGTAACCATGATGACCTGAATAAGGTATTTTGTGGAATTAATCCAATATGAGCTTCTTCAAATCAATTACACATGGTACATACTATTTTCCTTTGAACATCAACATACCATCGTTTGTGAGCTATAATTCTTGCATATTGTTCCCTCTGGTTCATGTTGTAAGCATTTCTTCCCATACTACAAATGCTCATCATGTAGCAATGCCTCTTTGATCATTCCTTTGGTGTCAATTTCACAAGTGATCATGATAGGTAAGTGAGATACTTGTAGACTTATACTAAGTGAATATGCTACTTGGTTTTCCTTGTCCTTAATATGATTGATTTCAATACCAAATTCACTAATTTAAGCCAACCATTTGGCTTGCAAAGTATTTAACATAATAGGTAAAAAACAGTATGTCAATCCTCCATGATATGACATCAACACAAATATTCTTCCAAGCAAGTAGTGCCTCCACATATTCAGTGCATGAATAATTGCTGCTATCTCCAAGTCATGAGTGACATAGTTCCTCTCATGCTCATTTAGTTTCATTAATTTGTAGAAAATTACATGTAAATATATCAGGACTCCACCTAGTCCTTCATTACATGCATTTGTGCAAACTAAGAATCCCTCCCTAGGCGCGTTATCCTCAGAACAGGTGAATGTGTTAGCAAGTGTTTGAGTTCAAATCTAGTTATGCACTCTGAGGTCGATTCAAATTTTAACTCCTTTCTTATGTAAGGTTGTGAATGAATGTATAATATTTGAAAAACCTTGAATAAATCACCGGTAATATTTGAGAAATCCCATGAAGGATCTAAATTTCGTAACATTTCAGGGAGTGGGCCACTCCATTATGGCCTGGATCCTTTTTCAGGTCCACAACTGCTCCTTCCTTTGAGATGACATGTTGTAAATATTGTACCTATGTTTGGAAGAAATCACATTTTCTAAGTTCGGAAAACAATTTGTGTTCCTGTAGCAATTGCAATACTACCTTCATGTTCTCTTCATGTCCTTCTTTGGTTTTTGAGTGAACCAAAATATCATCAACAAAGACTAGCATGAGCTTGTCTAGATACTAGCTAAGAAGATATTTCATCAAGAAATGAATCTGAATGGGGAATTTGTGAGCTAGAATGGTACCAACACAAATTCATAGTGCCCGTATATTATCTTGAAAGTTGTCTCGCGAATGTCTTCATATTTAATTCTATCTTGATGATAGGAAGATCTCAAATTTATCTTGGAAAGATAAATGGCTCCTCTCATCTCATCAAATAAATCATTAAATATTGGAAATGGATAATTATTCTTCACCATAGCTTTATTTAACTACATGTAATCAATGCATAGACACAATGTGCCATCCTTCTTTACAAATAATGTTGGGGATCCCTAAGGAAATGCATTGGGTATGAGGTACCCTTCATCTAACATTTCTTTTAGCTATAGTTTTAATTCTAACAACTCTAACGTGCTAATGTATTATGGGGCTTTGGAAACTGACACAGAACTAATAATAAATTCAATGGAGAACTTAGTTTCTCTCCTAGGTGGTAGTCATAAATACATCAATGTATTGCTTCATAATGGGGTGATCTTCAATTTTGAGTTTCTATTATCTGTTACACTGGTTACTTTGATCATTAGAAGGGAATTCCATTTTTGGATGCATTTCTTCATTTGAAGCATGAAAATATACCTTACTAAAACATGCTTTCTTATCCGTTACAATACCTATTGCTCTCCTTCACTGTTGAGGCATTTTCATGATTTCTCATTGTAGTCAACTTTGGTACTATGGGATGACACCTAATTCACGCTAATTGAAATATCATATGAACCTAATGGAAATATATTAAGTGTGGGTATTGTGGGCATGCCTCTTATTTCCAAGTGACATGACTCCACAAAACCAATCATTTTTTTTTAACTCCAGTGGCTAGTTGGACCAACCACGATTTAGCATGTGGTTTCTTCTGCAAGTAACATATATCTCCAATTTTGGGACTGACATGAATGAAATTAGAAACTGGGTCAAATAAAATTGAAACAGTTTGGTTGAAACCATAACTTCCATTTAAATCACTGAGGCTTGACGATCTTCTTTTCTGTTTTCCAATGCTTTACACGTAAATCCAAGGCATGCTTTGAGCCATATCATTCATTATTGTTTCCTATTGTACATTGTAAAATTTTTGTTGTTCTGTTATTAGTGAGAGAAACATTTTAACACGTGGTTCTCTTCACCTCCCCAATAATGCAATCTATTTTTATTAGGTTACTTTGCCTCTTCCCCTGCTGATTTGATAGGTCAATCTCTATTTGGAATAGGAAAATTCCATTGGAAAATACCTTTAGCAGGTGTATTGAACTTGAAAAATTTCCCCATTTTCTTGTAACTTGAAGATTGTGGACCTTTCCCTTTAAATATGGCTTTGTCTTTTTTGTTCCAATATATTTGGAATTCGGCCTTATGCTTGTATTGATCATAGTGATACTTGGCCTTCCTGATAATGTGCTCTAGTGTCTTTGGTTCATCAAATTCAATGTTGTCTTCATAGGACTGCAATAAACCACTGATACATCTATGAATCTTCACCTTCTCATCCTTGATGTGGGGAACATACCTCATTAGTTCCAAAAATATATCACTGTAGGCATCCAAAGTGAGTTTTCCTAGCTTATTTTCATGAAGCTATTTTATTTTGCTGTCATAGTACCTCTTAGACAAGTACTTTTTCCAGAATTATTTCTTAAATGTTTTCCTAGTTAGTTCCTTTTCTTTGATGCCTTTGAAATTTCTAAGATATTCCAACCATATGTCGACGTTTCCTTTCATGTTAAAATTGGCTAGCCTAGCCTTCATATTTTTAGAGTTGTAATGGACTCTGTAGTACTTATTTAATTCCAACAACTAGGCTTGTGATTTTTCACTCTTCTTGATCTCTCCATCCAAGGTAGGGGCTATGCTTTCGAATTCTTCTGGCTTTGTGTTTTTCCGACTTGTCCTTTGTTGATGTTGTCTTCTTGTCCTGTTTGTAGCACTAGATAGTTGGTCATGGCTATCTATTTCTCTTTTCAGAGTGTTGAGTGGAGTTCCTCCTCTCATTGTGTCTTCACTTGTTTGTCTCTGTCTTTTCTTTGACTTGCTACCTTCTACCTTATTGGTTTCCAATCCATGCTTCCAAATTTCAGATGGAATTTTCTTGGATTTATGCCTATCCAGATAACTAGCACCAGGTTCATGTTTCCTTTATATTTGTAGATTTGATAAGCTTTGCAATGTCATCGCATTCACCTCTTCTTGCCTTTCCTGGGCTTTGAAAATAATTTCATTATCAACCTTGTAGCTTCTAAGTTCAACTCTCAAAATTCTCAGGGTATCCATATAATCATGGGAATTTTTTTTCTGGCCTCTTTCCAAATGAATCTTCTTCCTAGTTAGGATGGGTTCTATCCATGCTGCACTGTACCATTTTGTTGTTCATTTCTCTATTTGGCCAAAGGGATACCTTTCGAGGATCTGTTTTTGGCCCACAATATTCTAAATATGAGTTTACTAATTTTCTGAAGGATACTTTTTGGGATAACAACAATCAATTTTAAGTAAAATGAGATTATTTAGAGCATTGATTTAACCAAAACTAATCAACCTCCCCTCCATATAAGTATGTTCACCCATATTGATATTTTGGCCTTAATATTCTTAATAAGAAAAATCCAATCCACGACCTTGTATGCATTAGGATTATGGAAGAAGCACAAATATTTGAGGACTTCTTGTAAATATTTATACTGAAAATAGAACAATTGATTAAGAAAAGTCTTAACAGGAGCAGGTAGATTATATGAGGTAGTATTAAATTTCCTTTCATTAATTTCCTACCTATTACTAGTTCAAATTGAGAGAGTATTATTTTTATATGTGAAATATAAGAACATGAGCTACAATAAAAATAAGTATATCATCAATGAATAAGAGGTGTAAAATGGTCACTAGATTGGAGATCTTGATGTCCCTCAGATCACCTAAAGATGTAACACATTATATAAGGTTACTCGGGGCTTCAACATATAGAAGAAAAATAATCTGTAACAATGGAAAACCTTGTCTAAGGTTTGTTGTTGCCTTGAAAAAATTAGAAAGGCACCCCTTTATGAGAACCTGTTGACAGTGCTAGACCCGCCAACATTCAAGGGATCTCCCCGATATGAAGTCCCAACTAGACCTCAAACCGTTTGGAGTAGGAGTCCCAATAGTGGGTGGTAGTGTAATGCCTTGACCACAGTAGCGTGCAAAGGTAAGTAAGATAACTTTGGGTGAGAGCAAGTGTGTGACCCTGTGGAGAGTCAAGTGCGATGCATGGGGGTTCTAACACACAGAGGGGAAAAGGAAGTGCGCCCCTTAGAAGCCTATAATAGTATGCAGCTTGAAAGGAACACACGAGTGAAATGACATCACAAGATAAAATGCAGAATAGTCCACAAATTAAAGTGACCGGTTATTCCAACAACACACATTCAACATGATTCATACAATTGCATACAATGTAGTTCATAAGAAAATGCCTAAGTTAAAAACCATACATTGCTAAAGAAACCATAATAGCCCAACGACAATAAAAAAAGAATGCATGAAAGCATGCTAGTTCTATTATTATTACTATAAGTGAAATTTCCATCCATACATACACCATTGACGACCACTAGCCCCAATAGTGGAACATTACAGTCAAGAACACCTGCTCCTCCAAAGAAGTATACTCACTCTATGCTGTGGAGAAGCCAAAGCTCGTCACAATACTCCCAAGCCTAGCCAAAATCTTAGCTCCCAAAAGGCCTTTCTATGAGTTATGAGGTTCTATTTATTAAAAAGAGTGGGGTGACCCTTGACATTCCCCTTTGTGACTCTTTGACTACCCTCATGAATCTTCAACTTATTTACAAATAACTCATTACATAACATGATGACCTTTCACATTCCACTAATGCCACTTGGAATTTCACTTACAACATATTTACAAATAATATTACATTTTACACATGTACCCATGTGAGACAAAATAGGCTAGAGACAACCCAAAAAGACAACACATTATGAATCCAAAGTTTGGGGGAAGACCAACTTGACAACATCCACTTGGTGCTTCTCGGTCAAATAATGATGCCAAGATTGGTACTGTGTGATGATGTCCCCAAACTTCTTGATGGTGTATTTCTGATAGCGGAATCTTGCCTCCATAACATCTGGGTATATGGTCTTGGAATCTATGTCCAACTCGTCCTGAAGCATGTGCAGCATGGTGTTAACCATGACAAGACCACCAATGTACTTCTGCATGTTATGTGAGCTTAGTTCCAAGTCATCCCTAGTGGCCTCTCACCTTATCTGCTCCATGTACCCATCGATCTCTAGCCAAACTTATTTCTTTGGTCTAGCGTCAGTGAGGGAACCGATTGAAGGGATCTTGTGCATTCTCACCATGACATCCAAACTCTTGTACAACTGTGCATATGAGGCCCGTATGCTGCTAACGAATGAGGCAAGCTACTCATATTCTCTTTTGCCCTCTTCAACTCCTTGTCATTCTGATCTGTCCATACACCTGATCAAAGGCATCAAGACTATTGCCTACCTCGCCCCAACTCGATCTCTGCAAAAATCTGACCTCAATCCCCGCACCCAAAATTGGTTTTCCCATTTCTCCAACAAAAAACTCAAAAAATCTAAAACAAGCTTTCCTATCTCTTTACTAGCCTAACATCAGTATTCCTTATTGGTCATATCAATCCCTTTTGAAAACCTTTTACCGAGATAGACCCGGAGAGAGCCCTCTCCTGTCCTCGTAGGGCTAGCTACGAGGCTGAGCGTGGTTTGATGTGGCCTCGAGTTTTTCCTTTCTCAGCCTGAGGCAGATTCGAACGTTAACATAGTGGCAACCATACTGGGGAAAATAAAAAATTGCTATTGTTTGCTAGATGATGTGTTTGTTTCATGAGTCTTAGATGGAGTCTGAAGTCATGCTAGGTAGCCTTCGAAACGCTTTTGCTATGCATAAGCGAAAGTAGATAAACGCTACTTCAGTCGATCTCCGGTGAGCTTGTGAATGTAGCACTTCATTTACAATTTACCCCAGTACACTTATTTTTATTTGTTCTAGACCTTGGATGGTTGAGTCTAGCAAATTGATAGGTTGAAATTTGTTGTGTCCCTTTAATTGTTCAGAACAATTCGACACTGGCTTCTAGAAGATACACGAGATTAAATCCCAATCCAGATCCACCTCCGGTATATGAGAATCCAAATCTGATTGCGAGAATACACCGACGAGAAAGTTCCATAATCCCTTTGTTTAAGTCTCATTCTTGTCCTGCAATTTTTAAGTATCTTGAAGAACTTGACTTTGACGAGAAATTTGAATTGTCGCTGTTTAAAACTGAATCCGAAAGTGCACTTGATTCTCTCGTTCCAAATCCTGACTTTGCTGCAGCTCTTAAAGTTGAAAAACATAATAAATTAATTGAAAATTTTATCTTGAGGCACCTTTAGAGTGACATTCAGGCTGCAAATCTTGTTGATTTACTAGAAGCTGCATCTGCGAATATTGGATCTGCTGTCACGGCTTCCGCTTCGAAAAATACCACCAAACCGCCTTTCATTCCCACTATTCCCCTGCAACCTATAATCACATATCAACAGTCCACAGTGAATTCTCCATCCTCATCTCACATCGCCTCTCCTCCACATACACCTCCTCATACTCCTCATACTTCAGTTACATTGATTCCAGAGGGTAATGTGCCTCGGAGGTCTCGCAGAGGTGGCAAAGGTGGAAAGAATCTCAGAGAAGAGCCCACTTCTTTAGCTCAATTGCAGGCTTGCCCGCTTGCAATGGATTTTTTTCGCCACCAGTCATGCTATCACTATTGTGATCTAATTTCACAAATTCACCATCATCGTGAATTAGCTTGCTTGTTTGTTATACATTTACATGATGGCCATGTAAACCTTGCTAGAGTTAATTTCATTCTGTCACCAGAGACTATTGCAGAGGCCATCGGGATACCAAATATTGGAGAGCAATGGAATAAACATCAGCAACTAGAGAAATCCTATTATGAGCCATACATCAAACCTGGGTATATGAGGCACTTGAGCAGAGTTTTTCCTTTCCAGTACTTGAATGATCAGTTTGCAGCCTTGATGAAGCTCATCATTCGGTACTTCAGTTGTGAGGGCAGATTCTCCCGTCTTTATGCGTACCATGTTCGTTTGTTGATGCATTTTACAAGGGTACGTCTGATGAACATTCCATACTTCATGTTTCGTAACATAGAGAGGATGGTTGTATTAGTACAAAGGAAGACCCCAGCACATCAACACAGGAGTATTTATCATTATGCGCTGATCAAGATCGTAGTGGTTCATCAGTTGGCACAACAGGGTATTACTTGGGAGGATTTCATTTCTCGCAACTTTTTCACAGTGCCACAGCCACCTCCCGAGATTGTTCGTGATGAGGGAGGGCCTTCACATCAGTTTGACATTCCTGAGACCGAGCATGTCAGCGCTCCAGCATGTGTGACATATCAGCGAGGCCACAGGGCCTTATTTGCAGCTACACGGCGAGTATTATCTCCACATAGTGTGGAAGGGGTCTCACCTTCTTCTTCAGTACAGGTACAGGTTCAGGACAGAGGCAAGGAGCCAATTTACGAGGAGGGCCATTCCGGTGGTCATGATATTGATGTTGCATTGAGTGATGTGGATAGGAGCTCTCCTAGCTCGAAACAGAAGACCGAGATTGATAGATTGAATGAGAAGTTTCTGAAGGAAGAATGTCGGATCAAATACTTGGAGCAGTGCAATAAACAGTTAGAGGACGAGCGCACACTTATAGAGCTGCAATGAATCCGTGAAGACCGTAGGTTGGCCCGTAAAAGACCGGGTGATTTGACACCTGTTGCGTGGAAATTTTTGCTTGAGAAGGTCAACCGACATTTGGAGGGGTTGTTGGCGAAGGCCAATAGAGACAAAGACTTGCTTTGTCACATGAAGAATCATTACTGGGCTCGCATGCATGTTTGCAAAGCAAAAATGAAGATTTTGCAAAGGAGGTTGAGCAAAGCACTAAAACGACAAAAGAGGCTAAATCCGCTTCGAGTTTTGGCCGAGGCTTCGTTGGCTGAGCATGACACATGATGGAGGGTCTTTGCTCCGAATTTGAGCAAATTCGGAGAAAATTTTGTCATTTTGAAATTTTTGGTCTCAAAAACAGTTTTTTCCGCTCAATGGGTAGCGCGCCCACGCACTCGCTTTTGATTGGGGCACTTGATGGAGAAAAACCTTATATTTTTGGGTTTTTCATGATGAAATATACATGCTCATTTATTGCCAAGGCATTTCATCAAATTCTGGGTGATCAAAAGGCCTAAAAACACCATGAAAACCACCTTGCTGCCACCTTTTGCAACAGCAGGAAGTACTTCTGGGAGAATGCAGTTTTTTTGGGGGGGGTGGGCAAATGAGCTCCAAATTGGAATATTCCACTTGGGTTGGAAAGTGGACATCCAGGGCATTCCAACGAGCTATAATGAGCTCAATTTGGATGTCGGGAAGTGCCCCAAAAACAGGCTGAAAGGTGCGCTACGCATTGGGATCAGGGCGCTACGCATTGGGTTTTTGGTCCAGTTTTCATCCTCCAGCTCAGGAATTCGGCCAATTTTCACCAATTTCACTCCTTGATGTAATTTTTGACCCAACATGATGTAATTTGATGTATGTAAGGTAACATGGCACTTATCTACCTTCTTCTAGATGATTCATTCACAAATTAGCAAGCAATTAATGTAATGAATCAGTTTCCTTCTTTTTAGAGGCAGGTTGTTTTGGTCACCTAGATTCCTGCTCCATGTTTAGAATTTGTTGAAACTACTCTTAGAAGGAGGAGCTCGACCCCTAGAGGTTAGGGAATGAGGTTAGCTTGGTCTATATATGTAAATTTTCATTCAGTATCACAGGTTGGACCCTTGGGAAGATTTTGGACACTATTGTACATATTTTTTCATATTTTGGCTAAGGAAAGATCAGAGATTTTGCAGCACCTGTTGGGATCCTTGTGGCTTTGTGTTTTGATGGTGTGTTTCTTTCTGTAATTGTAATTTGTTAATGTGTATCATTTTCCTTCTTTCATCTTCTGCAATTGAACAAATGAAGTGTTAAGGTAGAATCCATAGATTGTTATGCTCTGCCTTTAAGTTTGTTTGATTTTCCATGTTTTCGTCAGTTTGAAGAGGATCCATAATCTCTTTTTCCCTCTTCAACTCCTTGTCATTCTGATCCATCCATACACCTGATCAAAGGCATCAAGCCTATTTCCTACCTCGCCCCAACTCTATCTCTGCAAAAATCTGACCTCAATCCCCGCACCCAAAATTGGTTTTCCCATTTCTCCAACAAAAAACTCAAAAATCTAAAACAAACTTTCCTATCTCTTTACTAGCCTAAAATCAATATTCCTTATTGGTCATCTCAATCCCTTTTGAAAACCTTTTACCGAGATAGACCCGGAGAGAGCCCTCTCCTATCCTCGTAGGGCTAGCTACAAGGCTGAGCGTGGTTTGATGTGGCCTCGAGTTTTGCCTTTCTAAGCCTGAGGCAGATTTGAACGCTAACATAGTGGTGACCATACTAGGGAAAATAAAAAATTGCTATTGTTTGCTAGATGATGTATTTGTTTCATGAGTCTTAGACGGAGTCTGAAGTCATGCCAGGTAGCCTTCGAAACGCTTTTGCTATGCATAAGCGAAAGTAGATAAACGCTGCTTCAGTCGATCTCCAGTGAGCTTGTGAATGTAGCACTTCATTTACAATTTACCCCAGTACACTTATTTTTATTTTTTCTAGACCTTGGATGGTTGAGTCTAGCAAATTGATAGGCTAAAATTTGTTGTGTCCCTTTAATTGTTCAGAACAATTCCACACTGGCTTCTAGAAGATACACGAGATTAAATCCTGATCCAGATCCACCTCCGGTATATGAGAATCCAAATCTGATTGCGAGAATACACCGACGAGAAAGTTCCATAATCCCTTTGTTTAAGTCTCATTCTTGTCCTGCAATTTTTAAGTATCTTGAAGAACTTGACTTTGACGAGAAATTTGAATTGTCACTGTTTAAAAATGAATCCGAAAGTGCACTTGATTCTCTCGTTCCAAATCCTGACTTTGCTGCAGCTCTTAAAGTTGAAAAACATAATAAATTAATTGAAAATTTTATCTTGAGGCACCTTCAGAGTGACATTCAGGCTGCAAATCTTGCTGATTTCCTAGAAGCTGCATCTACGAATATTGGATCTGCTGTCACGGCTTCCGCTTCGAAAAATCCCACCGAAACGCCTTTCATTCCCACTATTCCCCTGCAACCTATAATCACATATCAACAGTCCACAGTGAATTCTCCATCCTCATCTCACATCGCCTCTCCTCCACATACACCTCCTCATACTCCTCATACTTCAGTTACATTGATTCCAGAGGGTAATGTGCCTCGGAGGTCTCGCAGAGGTGGCAAAGGTGGAAAGCATCTCAGAGAAGAGCCCACTTCTTTAGCTCAATTGCAGGCTTGCTCGCTTGCAATGGATTGTTTTCGCCACCAGTCATGCTATCACTATTGTGAGCTAATTTCACAAATTCACCATTATCTTGAATTAGCTCGCTTGTTTGTTCTACATTTACATGATGGCCATGTAAACCTTGCTGGAGTTAATTTCATTCTGTCACCAGAGACTATTGCAGAGGCCACCGGGATACCAAATATTGGAGAGCAATGGAATAAATGTCAGCAACTAGAGAAATCCTATTATGAGCCATAGATCAAACCTGGGTATATGACGCACTTGAGCAAAGTTTTTCCTTTCCAGTACCTGAATGATCAGTTTGCAGCCTTGATGAAGCTCATCATTCGGTACTTCAGTTGTGAGGGCAGATTCTCCCGTCTTTATGCGTACCATGTTCGTTTGTTGATGCATTTTACAAGGGTACGCCTGATGAACATTCCATACTTCATGTTTCGTAACATAGAGAGGATGGTTGTATTAGTAAAAAGGAAGACCCCAGCACAGCAGCACAAGAGTATTTATCATTATGCGCTAATCAAGATCGTAGTGGTTCATCAGTTGGCACAACAGGGTATTACTTGGGAGGATTTCATTTCTCGCGACTTTTTCATAGTGCCATAGCCACCTCCCGAGATTGTTCGTGATGAGGGAGGGCCTTCACATCAGTTTGACATTCCTGAGACCGAGCATGTCAGCGCTCCAGCATGTGTGACATATCAGCGAGGCCACAGGGCCTTATTTGTAGCTACACGGCGAGTATTATCTCCACATAGTGTGGAAGGGGTCTCGCCTTCTTCTTCAGTACAGGTACAGGTTCAGGACAGAGGCAAGGAGCCAATTTACGAGGAGGGCCATTCCGGTGGTCATGATATTGATGTTGCATTGAGTGATGTGGATAGGAGCTCTCCTAGCTCGAAACAAAAGACCGAGATTGATAGATTGAATGAGAAGTTGCTGAAGGCAGAATGTCAGATCAAATACTTGGAGCAGCGCAATAAACAGTTAGAGGACGAGCACACACTTATAGAGCTGCAACGAATCCGTGAAGACCGTAGGTTGGCCCGTAAAAGACCGGGTGATTTGACACCTGTTGCGCGGAAATTTTTGCTTGAGAAGGTCAACCGACATTTGGAGGGGTTGTTGGCGAAGGCCAATAGAGACAAATACTTGCTTTGTCACATGAAGAATCATTATTGGGCTCGCATGCATGTTTGCAAAGCAAAAATGAAGATTTTGCAAAGGAGGTTGAGCAAAGCACTAAAACGACGAAAGAGGCTAAATCCGCTTCGAGTTTTGGCCGAGGCTTCCTTGGCTGAGCATGAAACATGATGGAGGGTCTTCGCTTCGAATTTGAGCAAATTTGGAGAAAATTTTGTCATTTTGAAATTTTTGGTCTCAAAAAACAGTTTTTTTCGCTCAATGGGTAGCGCGCCCGCGCGCTCGCTTTTGCTTGGGGCACTTGCTAGAGAAAAACCTTATAGTTTTGGGTTTTTCATGATGAAATATACATGCTTAGTTATTTCCAAGGCATTTCATCAAATTCTGGGTGATCAAAAGGCCTAAAAGCACCATGAAAACCACCTTGCTGCCACCTTTTGCAACAGCAGGAAGTACTTCTAGGAGAATGCAGTTTTGCGGGGGAAAATGAGCTCCAAATTGGAAAATTCCACCTGGGTTGGAAATTAGACATCGAGGGCTTTCCAACGAGCTATCATGAGCTCAATTTGGATGTCGGGAAGTGCCCCAAAAACAGGCTGAAAGGTCCGCTACGCATTGGGATCAGGGCGCTATGCATTGGGGTTTTTGGTCCAGTTTTCATCCTCCAGCTCAGGAATTCGGCCAGTTTTCACCAATTTCACTCCTTGATGTAATTTTTAACCCAACATGATGTAATTTGATGTATGTAAGGTAACATGGCACTTATATACCTTCTTCTAGATGATTCATTCACAAATTAGCAAGCAATTAATGTAATGAATCAGTTTCCTTCTTTTTAGAGGCAGGTTGTTTTGGTCACCTAGATTCCTGCTCCATGTTTAGAATTTGTTGAAACTGCTCTTAGAAGGAGGAGCTCGACCCCTAGAGGTTAGGGAATGAGGTTAGCTTGGTCTATATATGTAAATTTTCATTCAGTAGCACAGGTTGGACTCTTGGGAAGATTTTGGACACTATTGTACATATTTTTTCATATTTTGGCTAAGGAAAGATCAGAGATTTTGCAGCACCTGTTGGGATCCTTGTGGCTTTGTGTGTTGATGGTGTGTTTCTTTCTGTAATTGTAAGTTGTTAATGTGTATCATTTTCCTTCTTTCATCTTCTGCAATTGAACAAATGAAGTGTTAAGGTAGAATCCATAGATTGTTATGCTCTGCCTTTAAGTTTGTTTGATTTTCCATGTTTTCGTCAGTTTGAAGAGGATCCATATTCTCTTTTGCCCTCTTCAACTCCTTGTCATTCTAATCCGTCCATACACCTGATAAAAGGCATCAAGACTATTGCCTACCTCGCCCTAACTCGATCTTTGCAAAAATCTGACCTCAATCCCCGCACCCAAAATTGGTTTTCCCATTTCTCCAACAAAAAACTCAAAAAATCTAAAACAAAATTTCCTATCTATTTACTAGCCTAAAATCAATATTCCTTATTGGTCATCTCAATCCATTTTGAAAACCTTTTACCGAGATAGACCCGGAGAGAGCCCTCTCCTGTCGTCGTAGGGCTAGCTACGAGGCTGAGCGTGGTTTGATGTGGCCTCGAGTTTTGCCTTTCTCAGCCTGAGGCAGATTCGAACGCTAACAGTAGTCTCAAGTGTTGATACTTAAGTAAGTATCACTTTCCTCATCTCTACCATTGCAGAAGCTACACTCTATTTCCAAATTTATTCTGCCTCTTTCCTGACAGCCTGCAAGCTCTTTGCCATTTGTTCATTCTCGGTCAACATGAACTGAAAATTTGAGCTCGTTGCTCCTGCATAGGCCAAGGTGACATCAGCAAGGGCATATGGATGCTTTCTAAGATCTGAAACTATCACCCTTTCCTTCATGAATGTAGGTGATGTGTGATCATCTAGAAAGTGTTTCCTTTGCGCCTATACAATCTTCTTCTGTAACTCATCAAATGATGGATTGTACACATCCGTGACCATATCATCATCAAGGAGAATAATTTCTCCTTGCTTGCTCTGGTCTGGTTCTGACATTAGAGGTGGTGCTCGTGGCATAAGGTCAGTGTCTTCGTTCTATGGCTCCTGATCCAACTCCATGTTTGTCACATCAATTGATTTCTCAATCTTTTGAGAAATCTCCCAATCTTGCATCTGTTCATCGTCTTCCTCAGCTACTACTTGTTCTGACTCCTCAATCTATATTGGCACTGTTTGCTTCGTCCTTGCACCTTGCATTTCTTCTTCTCCCTACTTCTACTTATATTCTCTTTCTCTCCTCCTCAACTCCTATTAGTCCTTCAACTTATTCTCCATCTCTTACAGCTTCATCTTCTTCCTTTAGCCTCTGCTTTTCTCTCTTCCTTCGCTCTGATCTCTTATCCACTATTGCCTCTTTGCCTCTGCTGCCAAAGCTGTTTTCTTTGTGATTAGATCCGCTGTCATCTTGTAGATTTTTTCTACTTATGGATTCTCAACAATCTTCCTCTTGCCTTTTCTCGCACTGCATTGCTGCTTATTGATGTTGTTGTTCTTACTTCCTACGCTACTGCTTCCTACAGAGTATCTTTCCAAGTTGTTGCTATACTGACTGGATCGTGGAGTTTGGAGATATTGTAGCAGTACCTCCAAGGGTCCTCCTCATGCTAACGAAATGTCTTATGGATCCATGGACAATAAACCTTCTCACAGTGGTTCTTGCAAATACCGTGGGGATCATATAGATTGAAGTCTTTGGTGCTGAACTCAAATTTCAGTATTTCCTTGGCTTCAACATCTACATCCTTGAAGGTCTTAATCTTGTATAATCTGATCCACAAAGGAAGAGTGAGCCATGGTGCTTTCTTATTCCTATGAATTCTTGCTGATAACCCTGTGGAGAGGTGATATGAGATCTCTTGCATGACTAGCTTTTCTGTGGCATACCTTGGTAGAACATGCTTAGGCTTCTCTTCGCCAAACACTCTGATGAAGGTGCCATTGAGTGAGGCATACCAATCTGCGATGTTCACTATCGCCTCCATTTCTTCTTAGGACATGAAAGGTGGATCCCGCTCAAAGATAAGTTTGTACAACAGGATGGTGAAATGGTCAATTAGCTTTTCCATTACTCCTCAATAGCTGTAGTTAGAACAAACCTTGAAATAAACTTTGACGACAATCTCCTTAGGTGTCCATGTCCAACTCATGCCAGCAAACTACTACTGTGCACAAATTGCATCTAGTAATTATGCAAACATGTAGAGTATTGTTTGTGCATCCTTAGGCAAATTTCAGGCATTAATCACATGGATATTCAACTGATGAGCCAAAAAATTTGACTAGTTGAATGGATTCCCATCATTCACCAACTGGTCCAGCACAACTACCCAACCTTTAGGAAAGATCTCTATACTCAACTGTATATTTAGCATGAAAAGATGATTAAGAATTGGTAAGCCTTCCTGAGAGACTTTGTCTTGTAAATATGATTGGGTGTCTGTTTGAACTTTGACGGCTCTTTCACCCAGCGCTTGATAGTATCCCTAGTATTCACAAAATTGTGGGTGGCATATAAAAGTGTGTCCATGTGCTTCATCGGTTGAGGTAAATGATACATCTGTTAAAAGTTCTCCTCCTTGAAGTTGGAAAGCTCTATCCCACTGACACTGCTCAATGTCATAATCTCTGGATATGCGTGTGTAGATTCCGAAGATTGTCCTACCATGACATCCATTTTTGCCTAATATTCCTCTCTTTTCCTATATATCTACCACCTAAATAAAGCCATATCCACTAGGTTTTGATGAAGGTATGCAATAATATGTATTCTTATTCATGTTTGACTTTATACCCTATTGTTTTGTTAAAGAATGTAATTAGCTACCGAATTGGTTTGTTTCCGCAGCTAATCCAGATTTCTGTAGCTGCCTCCATTGTTTCCTAGGTTTGGAAGCTCTAGGTCAGCAGTGAAGGATGCAGATGGATAGGGAATGGTTTCCTTATGGATTCCTTCGTATCCCCTTGAAACTGTTCGTTAAGATAAGTGTAGGAGATCACGGTCAAACTCCAAGTCAACTGTAGGATTGTCGCCAAAACAAAATCTGAGTTCAATCGAAATCTTATCAATTTGTTTTCGGAATAGAAAATTGAAGATTTAGTGATATAGTTTAGCTAAGATAAAGATAACAGGCTTAAATTACTCATGTTTTTATGCCAGAGACCTATTATAAAACTTATGGCCACACTGTGATTTGGTTGCGCGCCGGATGATGTAATTTTGAAACAGTGTGTGAATTTTGTTTTCCAGCAATAGAATTGGGTTTGTGTGTATGCATTGCGTTGATTGAAGATTGTGAACTGATCTGTGGAGGGCCCCTACGAACAGTGATAGGTCTTAACCAATTGCAATTCGATTTCTTTTCATTCCTTGAATACTCTGTTTTGTGTGAAAATGCAGCATAATGAATTCGTTAATGAATTGTTATTTGCATAAGTACTTTCATCTGCTTCATACCTAGTTTAGTTTGTCATTTGAATTGATTTATACCTGGTACAACATGGTTACTTCATTTTCTTATTATCTAGCATAGTTCAAGTGTGTTTACTTCATAGTATAGATGTTGTTTGAAATATTTAGTTTGAATGAAAATTGAATAAGTAAAAGTGTGAGAGTTTTCTCCTAAACAATTGAGTTCAAACAATATTTCTTCACAATCGATAGAATAGATTTCTTTTTGTACTTAGTGGATTAGAAGCTGCAGCATAAAGATTCAAGACCAAAAATCTCAATTTTTTTTAATAAAAGTAGGATCACTCTCATATCATCCATAAACTAATTAGATAGAGGATAACTCCTAAGAAATCAGTTAACAACTCTAAGGATTGTAACTCTGATATAATTAACAGACACCACCTCCATATTTATGTTAAATTTAAATCCTAACAAATACATAACGATATACCGAATAACTTCTAGCACATATTGTGCACCTGTACTTCAATAGTCTACGCACCCTAGTTGACAATTTATGATTGACAATTTAAAGACATTAAATTGGCCAAACATTTTGGAGCTGTTGCTGGGGAAGTACGAATAGAAGTTAAAAAAATAAAATCGAAACATGATATGCATAGGGATAGATACTCTAGAGGTAGATTTGTAGGGAGAGGAAGAAGTTTAATTCCCACAAATCTACTCACTTCACCTAGACTTCGAGAATCCACACCACCTACTCAAACCTAAATTCCTTTTAGAGGTCGACAAAGGCTTCCTCAAATCTCAAGATCAGAAATCCAATCCAGAACTTCACCCACTTCTTCTGCTGAAGCTGTAATTCAAGAAAATCCTACATCCCTAACCATAGAAGTAATCTTTATATCCTCCACTGGTGAGAAATTTTGGGAGAAAAATTAGAAGTTCCTAGTGAAGAAGAGGAATTGGAAACTTATTCTAAGCAACCATTGATAGAGGAACCATAAAGATTAGAAGAACACTATATTTGCTCTGAAGAATCTACCATGGCTGAAGAAGGGGAAGGAGAAGTACACAATGTCCATGGTGAAGAAGATAGGATTGGAGGAAGAGGAAGAGGTAGAGGTAGAGGAGGGGGTAGAGGCAGAGGAAATAAATATCCCTCAGGATTTCCTATTCTTCATGAAGATACAACCCTCAAAATGAAAAATATATCACCCTCGATTCTTCCTAATTTCCATGGGAAAAGAAACAAAGATCCGGAGACATTTCTCTTTGAATTTGAAGTATTATGCAGATCGTATGACTATCTACATGATGCTCAAAAGTTAAAAATTTTCCCAGCCACATTAAAAGACTCAACATTAAAATGGTTCATCAGTCTAGGAGTGCATTCTATAACAACATGGGGACAAATGAAAGAGGATTTCTTAGGCAAATATAGAGATTATTATATGCCTAGTAACCTTAAACATGAAGTCTTCAAAATGACACAAAAAGAAGATGAAAATCTTGAAGACTTGGTAGAAAGGTTTGTTTATAATGTTAAAAGAGAAAAAATGGATAATTTGGATGAAGAAACCTTAAAAGCTCTCTTACTCAGAGCTATTAAAGATGAATGGATCGATCTCCTTAACCTAACTGGGAAAGGAGATATTTCCCAACTACCATTTGCAGATATTTGTGATTTATGTGTACATATCTCAAGGGGTAAAGCACAAGTTGGAAGGAGTCCTAGAGACCCTCTCTTGTCAAGAATTAACAAATCTGCAACCGGGACAGTCAGCAGGGCAGAAATAGGAAATTTTCTTGACACCTTCAAAACAGATATCTTAGGGAGCCTAAGTGAGCAGATAGACACCCTTAAAATACAAAACAAGCAAAATTCCGAAAATGCTACATTATCTATCTTCTATCCCAAATGTTGGAAGAAACATGCTCTAAGAGAGTGTCCCTTAGACTCAAAAGCCATAGAAACCTGTGTCATATGTGCAGATAATCATGATACGAAGGAATGTCCATCCTAACTAGGTCTTAAGGCTGTATTCAATGATGAAGGAACCTTAGAACCAATATAACCTCTCTACTTTATAGCCAAAAGACCATGGAAAAACTCCCAACCAAATCAATCAGAAGGATTTAGACGACAACAATTTGCCCAGTCTTCACAAAATCATAGGAATTCAGCCTGAAAACCTTGGGCTCTGCCACTTTCACAACCTTGGAATCAAGGATGGAAAAATGCTTATGGAGCCTATGCTCAATATCAACAATACTCGCCATCTTACCTTCCACCACAATTCTTATCCCCATCTAATCAAATTGCTCAAGCTAATCAATTTCCACAAGTTCTAGTTCAGAATCAAAACCCACAACTTTCCCTACTATTTCCACAAAAATCAAATCAACTACCCGCTCAACCACTTCTGAATCCTAATAATAAAATACCACAACAACCAGTGTAAAACATGGAGGGTCAGAATCCTAAAACTTATGTAATAACTCCACTAGAACTAAACAATGTCCAATTAAGGTCTAGAAGACTATTACCAAGAAAACCTCCTGTTGTCATTCAAGAAACAAGATCTGATCTTCAAAAACACAAAAATCAATCAGAAGAAGGGAATATTTCTCTCCCTCAAAAAGAAAATAAACAAACAGAAGAAATTCCAATAGATACTCCTATCGTAGAACAACCCTCGATATCAGTTAAACCACCTTTCCCAGAAAGGTTGAAAATCGATGAAGGAGTAGAGAAACAAATTGTCTTGCCTGATTACAATATGATGGATGAATTGAGAAATGTTTGTATTAAGATTCCTTTATTACAATCCATAAAAGAAATACCAATTTTTGCAAAAAAAATTAAGGAATTAAGTACACAAAGATCAAGGAGAAGAAGAAAAGATATAAAAAGAATTTAGTTAGTCCAAAAAATTGCAGACATTATGACAATTCAAAAATATTTACATCCAGGAAGCCCCATTGTAAAAATTCACATCAATGGAACTTAAATACCAAAAACATTAATTGATCTAGGAGCAGTCATAAACATAATGAGTAAACAAGTTATGTACACACTTAGGCTTCCTAACCTTCAGTACACACCAACCTTGTTGCAATTAGCAAATAGTTTTGTTATTAAACCAGATGGTGTGCTGGAAGATGTTTGTGTATCCTTAGATTCTTGGGAATATCCTGTTGATTTCATGGTCTTAACACCCAAGAATAATTTAAGAGGACATCCATTAATTCTAGGAAGGCCTTGGTTGGCTATAGCTGATGCTTTCATCGGCTGTAGATCAGGCAATATGTTTATCTCAGATGGAAATTCCACAAATAAATTTACATTATATCTCCCTGCAAGAACAACAATAGATACAGAAACTGAAGAATGGATAGAAGATGAAGAAGATATGTTTGGTCAATTTAGTGTGTCCTAAATTGCTACATTAATTATTAATCCGAGATTCGTAAATTGATGAAGTGTGGCGCACTATATGTGCAAGACAACGTCTTTCTCACTTCTTGTCAATTTTATCTTGTTTTTGGGGGTTTTATCTTGGTTTGTCTCCTAATGCAATTGATAATCCTATTCCTAAGTTTTAAGAATACTCTAGAAGGCAAGTTTGGGCATATATTTTAAGGCAATTATGTCCTCTATAATGAGTTCCAGAACTTAACACTTCAGAAGGTATAACATACTAGTGATGAAATTAATGCTTGAACAAGAATGAAAATGTGCTACTATTCAATCAAACAAATAACGAAGTATTGATCATGAAACCATTATCTCTGCTGTTTTCTAAATACAAAAAAATGAATTAAGCTACTATACTCAAACAAATAAAAAATTGGAACCTAGTAAAAGTAAAATCAATTCACATCATTCATAGTCCGATACCTCGCCAGGTAGTCTAAGCTATGGCTTTCGGAGATAACATCAATGATATGAGCAAGTTGATGTCTAATTGCAGGAAAGTAAAACTAAAATCAAATCACATCATTCATAGTCTGATACCTCGCCAGGTAGTCTAAGCTATGGCTTTTGGAGATAACGTCAATGATATGAGCAAGTTGATGTCTAATTGAAGAAAAGTAAAACTAAAATCAAATCACATCATTCATAATCCGATGCCTCACCAGGTAGTCTAAGCTATGGTTTTCGGAGATAACGTCAATGATATGAGCAAGTTGATATCTAAACTTAACTAATCAAAGCAAGTGAATAAAACTAAAATCAACAAAACAGAACTGGAATTAAAAAAAACTAAGAAAAGCAAAATCAGCAGAGAGGCTAATCCCATGTCACTAGTTATTGCGAAAATTGTTTGAAAATGCTTGGGCCTACTCTATCCTAAAACATACACACACTGATAAGCGTTAACAGCAATATACAAAGCTTGTAAAATCATGAACAAGAATGAAATGTTAATACCATAACAGATGAAATATATACACAGGTGGATAACTATGAAACATCTGCAATGAAAATAAGAAAACAATATATAAAAACTGTATAGCAATAAGGAAACAAAACCTTAGCGTGCAAGGGCCCTCTGCACGACCTTGGTCAACAAGCTATCAGTCGAAAATTATGCTCACGCAGTCATATAGAAACAGAGTCTTCTTTATAATTCAAAACAGAGGAAGAATCCTCTCATTACCACAGTGGGACTAGTGTCATGGTACAACAACTTTAATAGCAAAATTACATCAACAAAGACTAACTCTATGCATTTGGAAACACGTTATTTATAACAAAAGCTTCATAACTGTTTTCCTGTGAAACTACGTCAATAGAGGACACGTAAAAGACAACGTCCATGACTTTGCCATAATGGTTGCTGAGATTATTCAATCTATCAAAAGTGGATGTTGGATTCGCATCGTGGGGCAGTCTATAGCTGTCAACATGACCCCAGGGATCTAGGAATGGCCACAAATCCTTCACGTGTTTGAAAACGGAGTCCTGTTGCTGTAGGACTCCTCTGTTTGACCACCATTGACCACGGATTTCCTTGATGAATCCGGCTGAACCAATATGACCTGATCCATGTCCAGGTCATTTCTAACTTGCCCACGTGGCTTTTTTTGCCTGATAGCACCTGCAACCTAGAGTTTAACAAAAACAACTGTGGAAAGTTGAATGGATTCCGCAGCTAATGAGAAAAATCTAGTTCAAACAACAAACACAAAAACATAGTTAGAAAACCACTTTAAATGCTCTTTTAGAATCAATATGCAATGATTTTGATAGCTTATGAGGTCCAGGTGAGTGGAAAAAGTATAGGAAAGTGTGTAGGAGATATGTAGTTTCAGGGCTCAACATACCCCCACTGTGAAGGTGTTGCATCTCCCTATGCAACCAAAATTTTGACCATCCTCCTTTTAGTTCATGTGTTCTGAGACCTCTGCTAGCACATCCAACCCTCTTCTCTTCTTTCTTGGTACCACTAACATCCTAGGCTTTCTCATTAAGCACCTGAATTTGAGGTTGATAAGAGCTCTACTCAACCTCCTGCTCTTTTTCTTCAATTTCCTATTCTTCTTCTGCCACAGCCCAAGATGCAACATGGTGTTGTCATGAATGATCTTATCCAATCTGCTTTGTTCCTTCAATGTTTCATTTTCTCTTTTGATGTGTCTATTTAAGACCTCCAGTTCAAAAACTTCCTGTTTCAGTGATTGGATTAGAGCTTCCTGTGCTGCATTAGGCTGGGTAGATGAAGTGCCTAGATCTGTGGCAGTCTTCTCCAATGACTCAATATAATCATACATTTCTTGTTGGTTTGGGTCTATCTCAGGTGTAGTCTTTCTTGGGCTGACCCCAAAATCTGGCTGAGAAGGACTAATCTCAAAATCTGGCCGAGAAGGACTCATGTCAAAATCTGGCTGAGAAATAGCAGTTTGGTGGGGGCTACGATCAGGAGAGATTGATGAAGGCTGTTCTGGTGTTTCCCCTCCTAAATCAATGAAGTGGGGCCCTTTAGTTTGTATTTTTCTCAATTTCCCTTTAAGTCTGGAGCTTCTCCTTAAATTTTGTGGGCTAGTGTCTTCTTTCTCCACACTCTGTTTTTCTTTCCCTTTCTTCTTTGCTGTATCTGATTGTTCCTGAAGATAAACTAGCCTTTTAGACAGTATTTGGTGGTCCTCTTCTGAGGAAGGTTCTGGGGTTTGATAGACAGCCTCAATGTTTCTTTACCCCTTTAATTTTCTTTGCTTCCTATCCTCAGTTCTTTCCTTCCTATTTTCAGACAGTTTCTCTTCTTGATTAATTTCTTTGGTTATGTTAGTAGGAGTGTCTTGAATTCTCATACTTGTTTTCTTCCTCCTACTCTTCCTTGCTGAGCTACTCTCTGGTGTTTCAGGTGGATATTGAAAGAAGTTTCTAACCAAAAACTATTCCTAGGTGTCCTTCTTTTCCTTCAACTGTTTTTCAATTAAAATTTTCACAAGGTCGTGATGGTACAGGTGGGGTTCTATGTCCTCCAAATTCTTTTGGACAGTTGTAGACATCTTTTTCAGGCTATTCAATAAAAAGTAAGGCAGATTGAGGGTTTGATTTTCTAAGAAATTCATCAGCAACCAGATGTGGTACATATACATGGACCCAAAACGTCCTTCACATGTAATAAAATTTTGGATAATCAATAATAAACTGGCCTACTTCTCTTCTAAAGCATAGACAGTGATTCCACGTTTGAAAATAGTTACATCCATACCTGGATTGCGTAGGATAACCCTCCAGGCCCTCTCGTTAAAGCTTTTGTTCTTGAACCACCATTCCCCCTCCTGTGGGAATTCTGTAGCGACTACTATAGATGCCTTGGTGACTGAAAACTTAAGGTCTCCAACCTCAACCTCCATACCATTAAAAGACCTCGCAAAAGTCTTCATAATTTCCTTATTGTAGCCTTTGAATTTCTGAATGAACCGTAGCCACCGTGCCTTCTTTAGTATGCTTTTCAATTGCGGATACCCCTCCATGAACTTGGGCCCTTCCGGTTCTGCTCTCAACAAAAGACCCATTCTTTCCTCCTGTCTTAAAATACGTTTGCGTGAGTGAAGGATTGATGGAGGTGAGATGGCTAGGTTAGTGGGGAATGGACAAGGTTTATGGAAAAAAAACCAGTGACTATAAATGGAAAACAGAGAACAGATAGCGGGAATGAGTTCACGGAGCAGAGCGGAGGCTTATGTGAACAGGGTAGAAATACAAATGTAACTTCAATAGAATAGTAGGGGAGTAAAGTGAGCCCGGCAGAGTTTTGAACTGGATGGCTATGGAGTAGACGTTAATATGCTCACAAAATGGCTGCGTAATTTGTGCGGCAGAGAAGAGCCATGATCAAATCAATTACGTCCCCATAATTACCCGGTTCGGCAGGTGGAATGCCAACGTACCAAAAAAACACGAGTTAAATACGGAGGTTGATCATGAGGCCGTTTAAAAATTAATGCAAGGTTCATGGAGGAATCATGTAAAGGTCGTGGAATGGTTATGGAAGCTATCACTGCCAATCATTACATATAGTGGAGCCGTGGTTTCATAACTATATAAAATGTGATATAAATGCTATTTGAAATAAATCTTACTCATACCTTGGAATTTTTTTCACTTTTCATCCATTAACCTTTGATCAACTGCTCCCCGTTGATGCTTTTAGGTGCCTCATATCTTCAAAATAGGTCCTTGGTCATACCTGCATTTGATTCCTTTTATTATTGGGCTAACATCTGACCGTCAGTGCTGAATAACATAGTGTTAGCTGCAAAATTAACAACTGGCTGCGGAAACTGGATTCAGCTGCGGAAACTGATACAGTGAACATATGACTGAATGGAGATGGATGAATGATGACTGGGTGAATGAATACTGGTCATGAAAAGACTTCTATTGGCGGAATGAGATGATGAAATGAGGTGAAGTGAAGTGTAATGGAGTGAAATGAAGTGAAGTGACATGAAACTATGAGAAAAAGATTTTTTTTTTTGGAAAATATAGGGCGTCAGAAGGTTCTGATTTTCGCCCTGTATTTTCTGTATAAGATTGCCAATCAGAGATTGGTTTTCAGGTTTATACAAAGTTTTTTTTTAGAAACAGAAAAAGAACAAGGACTAGGCTGGTGGAGAAGAAGAATTCTTCTTCACCAGCCTTATTGCAGAATTATCTTGGAAGATTTTGACAAATTCCTCCTTTGAGAGTGGCTTATGATAGATCTTTAATCTGTGGCCATTCACAATAAGAGGAGTTTGATGTTCATCAATGGTTTTGATTCTTACCACTCCATTGCTAAAGACTTTGTCAATCTCATATGGCCCAAGCCAATGAGTCTGAAATTTACCTTTGAAGTCTTCTAACTTGGAATCAAACAACAATGCCCAATCTCCTTCTTGAAACTTTTTCTCCTTGATGTATTTGTCATGCCACTTAGCTCTTTGTTATTGAACTAGATCAGTTCTTAGGATTGCTTCTTGTCTGATCTCATCTAGCTCATTCAACTGCTCCATTCTATGCTTTTGGACTTCTGATAGATCCATTCCCAACTAAACTGCCATCTTGAAAGTTTTAACTTGCAACTCAATGGGGAGCAGGACTTCTTTCCCATAAACAAGTTCATAGGGAGAATGTCTTGTTGTATTCCTCCATGTAGTTCTGTAGGCCCATAAGGCTTCAGGAAGCCTTTCTACCCAATCTCTTTTGTGTAGATGAACAGTCTTGGTAATGATGCCTTCAAGAACTTTGTTTGTAGACTCCACTTGACCATTTGCTTGCGGATGGTAAGGAGTAGATTTTCTGTGCTTGATTTTGTATTCTTCCATCAGCTTCTCCACCAGGTTGGATGTGAATTGACTTCCCTGATCTGTCACAATTTCTCTTGGAACACCAAAGTGAGTAAAAATATCCTCATAAAGAAAACTAATAACTGAATGCTCAGTAGCAGAAAATAATGCTTTGGCTTCTACCCATTTAGTGACATAATCAGTACATACCAATATATACTTTCTTTGTTTAGATGGTGGGTTAATAGGTCCAATGAAGTCTAAAGCCCATTTTTCAAAGGGTTCGATGAGTACCTGTGGCTGCAATGGCATTTCATTTGAAAGGGTAGGTTTCCCTACTCTTTGGCAGCTGTCACACCTTTTGACATATTGTTTTGCATCTTTGAAGAGGGATGGTCAATAATGTCCTAAAGAGAGGATTTTATAGGCTGTCTTTTTGTCAGCAAAGTGTCTACCGCATGGTTCATCATGACATGCTTTGAGGATATCAGGCATTTCATCTTCCCGAACACATCTTCTGATCAAAAGATCTAGCCTTGTTTTAAACAATTCGTTAGAAATCCATGAATATTTTGAACTCTCCTGAATAATCTTTCTTCTTTCACCAGGAAATAAATGTGGAGGTAGTTTCCCTGTAACCAAATAGTTAGCTATATCTGCATACCAAGGGGTCTTAGTAGTTACTGCAAATAAATATTCATCAGGAAACTTGTCCTCTACAGGAGAATCTTCTTTAGTATTTTGAATCCTAGACAAGAAATCAACTACTGTATTTTGTTTCCCTGGTCTATCCAACACAGTAATATTGAATTCCTGTAAAAGTAAGAGCCATCTTGGAACTCTGCCATTAGTAATAGGTTTGTTCATTAGATATCTAATTGTAGAATGATCAGTATGAATAAAAGTTTCATAGCTTGTTATATAATGTCTGAACTTATTGATTGCATGAACAATAGCTAAGAACTCTTTTTCAGTCACAGTATAGTTCAACTCAGTGGGAGTTAAATTTTTACTGGTATAGTAAATAGCATAAGGAACTAAATCTTTTTGACCCAATACAGCCCCTAGAGCTGTATCTGAAGCATCTGTAGAAGTATGGAAAGGAAGTTTCCAATTTGGTCCTCTCAAGATAGGCGCTTCAAATATTCTTGTTTTCAAAGTTTCAAATGCTCATTGGTAATCAAGATCCCATTTGAATTCACAATCTTTTGTAAGTAGTTTGAAGAGTGGAGATGCTATTTTGGTAAAGTTTTCTGTAAATCTTCTATAATATCCAGTAAATCCCAGAAAAATTCTAACATCTTTTTGACAATTTGGAATAGGTAACTTGGAGATGACTTCAACTTTTGATCTATCAATTTTAATCCCATCCCCTGAAATATGATGTCCCAAAACAATACCTTCAGTAAACATCATAAAGCATTTTTCATGGCTTAATGAAAGGTTTGTTTCTTTACATCTTATAAGGACTTTTTCCAAATTTTCTAATGCCTCTTCAAACGAATCCCCATAAACTGTAAAATTATCCATATAAGCCTCTACAAAATCATGGATTAGATCAGAAAAAATTCCTAGTATTTCTCTTTGGAATGTTGTGGGTGCATTACATAATCGAAAAGGAAGCACTCGATAAGCAAAAGTTCCCCATGGACAGGTAAAGGTGGTCTTATCCCGATCTTCAGGTGCTACCTGAATTTGATTATAACCACTAAAACCATCCAAAAATGAAAAATACTTTTTGCCTGCTAATGTATCTAATACTTGATCAATAAAGGGCAAGGGAAAGTGATCCTTCAAAGTTTCTTTATTCAATTCCCTGTCATCAATGCATACCCTCCATTTACCATTCTTTTTAGGTACTATAACCAAAGGAGAAACCCATCGGCTATCTGAAATTGGATAAATGAAGTTTACATTGAGTAGTTTTTGGAGCTCTTCTTTCACTATCTCCCTAAGATTTGGATTCATCCTTCTCTGAGGTTGTCTGATTGGTCTACTGTTTTCCTCAATATAGATATGATGGATGCAAGTCTTAGGATAAATACCTTTCATATCAGTATACTCCCATGCAAATGCAGTAGAATGTTTTTGCAAGATTTTGGTTAGCTCTTCCTGTTGTGACTTTTCCAATTTTTTGTTGATATTCAATGTTTTACCTTTAAAAATCTCAATGGTAGAACTACCAAACTCTTCCATAGAGTAAAGAGACATTTGACTTGATGATAGATATTCAATATCAGAATCTAACTGAAATTGTGTGTGGTCATATTCTGAAGATGTTTCAAAATTTTCTAATGTGTTCAGAATTTGACTGTCTTCATTAATTTCAGAAATGGTACAGACAGGTTGTATAGTGTCCTCATCTTCAACCCATTCATTGTCTCCTACTTCTGTAATTGCTTTTGCTGGAGGACACAAATTGAATTTGTTTGTCAAACTACCATCAGAAATGTACATATCTCCAGATCTACAACTAATGAAAGCATCAACTGTGGCTAGCCAAGGTCTTCCTAAGATGAGTGGGTGCCCACCTAAATTACTCTTGGGAGTCAAAATCATAAAATCTACTGGATATTCCCAAGAATCTAAAGAGAATGAAATATCTTCTAATACACCATTTGGTTTGATTATTGATCTTTCTGCAAGTTGCAGTAAGGTGGGTGTAAAAAGAAGATTAGAAAGTTTAAGCTGTTCCACAGTTTGTCTACTCATAATGTTGATAACAGCCCCTAAGTCAATCAAAGTATTTGGAATTTCTATCCCATTTATATGTGTCTTGACAATTGGACTACCTGGATCTACACACTTTTGCATAGTAATTTTTCCCATCATGATATCTGCAATTTTTCCTACCAGGTGAATTCTTCTTGTATCTCTTGGCTTCCTTCTTGGTCTTTTGAGACTCAACTCCTTTATTGTTTTTACTAGAATAGGAATCTCTCTAATGGCTTGTAGCAAGGGAATCTTGATACAGACATTCTTTAATTCATTTAGAAAATCATAGTCAGGCAACAAGATTTGTTTTTCCACCCCTTTTTCAATTTTTAATCTTTCAGGGAAAGGAGGTGTGGATGAAGATGTAGGTTGTTCAACTATAGGAGTTGTGGGGGTTGACTCTTTTTCTTTTTCTTTTTGAATGTTTTGGTTTTGAAGAGATGCTTCCTCAAAACCTTTATTGGCTTTAAGAGAATCCTCCTCAGAGGTATCTTGCCCTTGAACATCTATAGAAGGTTTTTCTAAAACTCTACCAGATCTGAGTTGAACATCATTAAGAGGAACAATCATATAGGTAGGAAATTGTTGTCCTTCTATCATGTAAGCATTCTGAGGATTTTTGTTGTTAGGATTTGGCAATGGCTGGGCTGGTAGTTGATTTGTCTTTTGTTGAAATGGAAGCAAGAGTTGAGGATTTGATTTTGTTGAGAAGGTTGTTGTTGTGGAAATGGCAATGAAAGTTGTGGGTTTTGATTTGGAAGTTGTGGAGTTTGTTGATTTTGAAAAGATGGAGGATATTGATAAAATTGAGCAAATCTCCCATAAGGATTCTGCACCCCTTGGGCCCATGATTGATATGGATTTTGAGGTTGGGGCCAAGGTTGTTGCCAAGAATTCCAATTTGGCGGAAGCTGAAAGTTCATAGGATTGTTGAATCCTTGATTTTGTTGCCCCTGCCATGGTCTTCTTGAAACAAAACAAAGGGACTCTACTGAATTTGGATCTTCCTGAAAGACAGCTTTCAGCCTAGGAATTGAAGGAAAATCCTTGGTCTCATGGCTTTCTGAGCAAGTCACACATGTTTCTACAACTTTTGCATCCAAGGGGCATTCCCTTAAAGCATGTTTCTTTCTACATTTTGGACAAAAGATGGCTAAGGCTTCGGCTTCTGCTTTCTGCTTGTTTTGTATTTTAAGGGTGTCTAGTTGTTCACTAAGGCTCCCTAGAATATCAGTTTTGAACTCATCAAGCATATTGCCAATCTCTGCCCTGCTTACTGATCCAGTTGCAGATTTGTTTGCTCTAATAAGAGAAGGATCTCTCAGCCCTTTTCCAGTTTTATATTTTCCCCTTGAGAGATGGACACATAGTTCTGCTATGTCATGAAGTGGAAGTTGAGAAATATCTCCCTTCCCCATCATGTTTAAAATATCTATCCATTCATCTCTAATGGATTTCAATAGAAGGGATTTCAAGGTTTCCTCATCTAAATTACTCATTTTTGCTCTCTTTAAGTTGTATTGAAATCTTTCAAGTAAATCCTCCAAGTTTTCATCTTCTTTTTGCATCATCTTGAATACCTCATCCTTATGATTGGTGGGCATACAATAATCCAGGTATCTATCCAAAAATGTTTGTTTCATATCATTCCAAGTCCTAATAGATTGAGTGACTAATCCCATGAACCATTTCAAAGCAGCTCCTTTCAATGTTGAAGGAAACAGTTTGAGTTTTTGAGAGTCTTCCATATAGTCATAGGTTCAACACAAGACTTCAAACTCAAATAGAAATGTTTCAGGATCCTCACTTCGCAACCCATAAAAGTTTGGGAGGACAGATGGTGAAATGTTTTTCATTGTTGTATGAGTTTCCTCATCGGCTATAGGGAATCCAAATGAGTTATCTCCATCCCTATTTCCCCCATTGTTACCTCTACCTCCATTATTTCCTCCTCCTCTACCTCTACCTCTACCCCCTCCTCCAAATCCATCTACTACTTCTTCTGTCATGATAGTTTCCTCAGAGTCTTCTAGTTCTTCTATTAATGGTGAATGAGGAAGAGTTTCTCCCTCCTCTTCTTCAGGTGATTCTACTTCTGTGATTACAATATGTTTCCCTGTAGAAGTGAAGAAAGGTTCTTCTCCTAGATCAGATTTAGTAGATAGTGTGGAAGAATCTCCTAATTCGGCTGCTGCTCCTTGAATTCCAGGAATCCTAAGGCCGGGAGTATGAGTTGGAGATGATGGAGGTGTATCTTGTCTATGCCTTGAAGTAGCTGGAGTTGTGAAAATCGAACTCTTGGCCCTAGCTATAAACCTTCCCCTAAAATCTCTTGCTCTATGCATGTCATTTTTTATTTTTTTATTTTTTTTTCAAGTCAAGCTAATAATTCTTTTTCTAATCCTCCAGATCACACTAGGTGCAAGAGGAGAGCATAATCAAGAAATTATTGAACTAACAACTCTCTTTTCTTATCCTCCAGATCACGCTAGGTGCAAGAGGAGAGCATATTTGAAGAAGTTATCAAATTTCCCTTCTTTTTATTATTATTTCTTTTATGTAAGAAGTCGGCTACCTAGTTACACTTCCCCGGCAACGGTGCCAAAAATATTTGGTCAATTTAGTGTGTCCTAAATTGCTACATTAATTATCAATCCGGGATTCGTAAACTAATGAAGTGTGGTGCACTATATTTGCAAGACAACCTGTTTCTCACTTTTTGTCAATTTTATCTTGTTTTTGGGGGTTTTATCTTGGTTTGTCTCCTAATGCAATTGATAATCCTATTCCTAAGGTTTAAGAATACTCTAGAAGGCAAGTTTGGGTATAGATTTTAAGGCAATTATGTCCTCTATAATGAGTTCCAGAACTTAACACTTCAGAAGGTCTTAAAACATACTAGTGATGACATTAATGCTTGAACAAGAATGAAAATGTGCTGCTATTCAAATCAAACAAATAACGAACTATTGATCATGAAACCATTATCTCTACTGCTGTCTAAATACAGAAAAATGAATTAAGCTACTACACTCAAACAAATCAAAAATTGCAACCTAGTAAAAGTAAAATCAATTCACATCATTTATAGTCCGATACCTCACCAGGTAGTCTAAGCTATGGCTTTCAGAGGTAACGTCAATGATATGAGAAAGTTGATGTCTAATTGCAGGAAAGTAAAACTAAAATCAAATCACATCATTCATAGTCCGATACCTCGCTAGGTAGTCTAAGCTATGGCTTTCGGAGATAACGTCAATGATATGAGCAAGTTGATGTCTAATTGCAGAAAAGTAAAACTAAAATCAAATCACATCATTCATAATACGATACCTCACCAGGTAGTCTAAGCTATGGCTTTCGGAGATACGCCAATGATATGAGAAAGCTGATATCTAAACTTAACTAATCAAAGCAAGTGAATAAGACTGAAATAAAAAAAATAGAACTGGAATTAAAAAAAGCTAAGAAAAGAAAAATCAGCAGAGAGGCTAATCCCATGTCACTATTTATTGCGAAAATTGTATGAAAATGCCCGGGCCTACTCTATCCTGAAACATACACACACTGATCAGTGTTAATAGCAATATACAAAGCTTGTAAAATCATGAACAGGAATGAAATGTTAATACCATAACAGATGAAATATATACACAGGTGGATAACTATGAAACATGTGCAATGGAAATAAGAAAATAATACATAAAAACTATACAACAATAAGGAAACAAAACCTCAGCGTGCAGGGGCCCTCTGCACGGCCTTGGTCAACAGGCTATCAGTCGAAAATTATGCTCACGCAGTCATATAGAAACATAGTCTTCTTTATAATTCAAAACAGAGGAAGAATCCTCTCGTGACCACATTGGGACTAGTGTCACGGTACAACAACTTTAACAGCAAAATTACATCAACAAAGACTAACTCTATGCATTTGGAAACACTTTATTTATAACAAAAGCTTCATAACTGTTTTCCTGTGAACTACGTCAACAGAGGACACGTAAAAGACAGTGTCTGTGAATTTAGAATAATGGTTGCCAAGATTATTCAATCTATCAAAAGTGGCTGTTGGATTCACATCGTGGGGCAGTCTACAGCTGTCAACATGACCCCAGGGATCTAGGAACGGCCACAAATCCTTCACGTGTTTGAAAACGGAGTCCTGTTGCTGTAGGACTCCTCTGTTTGACCACCGCTTGACCACCGTTGACCACGGATTTCCTTGATGAATCCGGATGAACCAATAGGATTTGATCCATGTCCAAGTCATTTCTAACTTGCCCACGTGGCTTGTTTTGCCTGATAACACCTGCAACCTAGAGTTTAACAAAAACATCTGCAGAAAGTTGAATGGATTCCGCAGCTAATGAGAAAAATCTAGTTCAAACAGCAAACACAAAAACATAGTTAGAAAACCACTTTAAATGCTCTTTTAGAATCAATATGCAATGATTTTGATAGCTTATGGGGTCCAGGTGAGTGGAAAAAGTCTAGGAAAGTGTGTAGGAGATATGTAGTTTCAAGGCTCAACAAGATATACAACCTATTTTCACTATTGAACAAGTAAAGGAGGAATACCAACTTTTAAATTTACTGGAAAATAATGAATCTTCCTCACATTATGATTTTAATCGAAATGGGTATCTCTCATCTAAACAAGTATCATTGCTCTCCATGGAAAAAATTGGGAATTCCTCGATAGAAATCTTTCCAGGAAAAACCTTGAATTCCAATAAAAACCTGGAAGAAATGTAAAAGAATCAATTGATAGAAATTTTACAGAAACATTCTTCTGCTTTTGCATGGGAATACACTAACATGAGAGGGATTGATCCTAAAACTTGCATACATCATATCTACATTGAACAAAATGCAAGACTAGTTAGACAACCTCAGCGAAGAATGAACCCAAACCTAAAAGAAATTGTTAAGGAAGAATTGCAGAAACTATTAAATGTAAATTTCATCTATCCAATATCCGACAGTCAGTGGGTTTCACCCCTAGTAATCGTTCCTAAGAAGAATGGAAAATGGAGAGTATGCATCGATTACAGGGAATTAAACAAAGCAACATTAAAAGACCACTTTCCGTTACCTTTCATAGACCAGGTCTTAGACACTTTAGCAGGGAAAAAATATTTTTCCTTCTTGGATGGGTTTAGTGGATATAACCAGATTCAAGTAGCCCCTGAAGATCAAGATAAAACCATGTTCACTTGTCCATGGGGAACTTATGCTTACCAGGTACTTCCTTTTGGGTTATGTAATGCTCTAGCAACATTCCAAAGAGCAGTCCTCGGCATTTTCTGTGACCTTATTCATGATTGTGTGGAAGTGTACATGGATGATTTCACAGGCTATGGGGATTATTTCAATGAAGCACTGGAAAATTTAGAAAATGTCTTAATAAGATGTAAAGAAACAATCTCTCATTAAGCCATGAAAAATGCTTCATGATTTTTAACGAAGGATTTGTTTTAGGTCATCATATTTCAGGAGATGGAATCAAAGTAGACTCATCTAAAGTTGAAGTCATTTCTAAGTTATCAATGCCAATTTGTCAAAATGATGTTAGAAGTTTTCTCGGTTTTACTGGATACTATAGAATATTTATAGAAAACTTCACAAAAATTTCATCCCCACTCTTTAAACTACTCACCAAAGACTGTGAATTCAGTTGGGATTCTGAATGTCAAGCTACATTTGAAACTTTGAAAAAGAGAATTTCTGAAGGACCCATCTTAAAAGGACCTAACTAGAAATTGCCTTTCTATATCTCAATAGATGCTTCAGATTTAGCCTTAGGAGCCGTGTTAGGACAAAAAGATCTTACTCCTTATGCAATCTATTATACTAGTAAAAATCTAATTCCTGTAGAGTTAAATTATACTATAACTGAAAAGGAGTTTTTAGCTGTAGTTCATGCCATTAACAAATTCAGACATTCTATAAATGGCTATGAAACCTTTTTTCACACAGACCATTCTGCCATTATATACTTAATGAATAAACCAGTCACCAATGGAAGAATAATTAGATGGCTCCTACTTTTATAAGAATTCAACATAACAATTCTAGATAGGTCGGGAAAACAGAACACAATTGCCGATTTTCTATCTAGAATACAAAACGAAAATAATGATCAACCCGTAGAAGATAATTTTCCTGATGAATATCTTTTTGCAGTATCTACTAAATCACCTTTGTATGCAGATATTTCTAACTATTTGGCCATAAGTAAAATTCCATTTCATTTATCCCCTAGAGAAAAGAGAAGAATAGTCCACAATAGCACATCCTATTCATGGATAAATGAAGAATTATACAAGACAGGACCAGATCTCATCATCAGAAGATGTGTTCAGGAGGACGAAATACCGGAGATACTTAAATCTTGTCACGATGAGCCATGTGGAGGACATTTTTCTGACAGGAGAATTGCTTACAAAATCTTGCTTTTAGGATATTATTGGCCTTCCATTTTTAGGGACAATAAGGAATATGTTAAAAGGTGCGACAATTGTAAGAGAATGGGCAAACCTACTCTTTCAAATGAAATGCCATTGCAACCACAGGTACTTATCGAACCATTTGAAAAATCGACATTTCATTTTGCTAGACCAATCAGCCCACCTTCAAAGAAAAAGAAGTATATTCTGGTATGTACTGATTATGTCACTAAATGGGTAGAAGCTAAAGCACTTCCTTTTACTACTGAAAATGATGTAGTTTCATTTATTTTTGAGAATATTTTTACTCATTTTGGTGTCCCAAGAGAAATTTTAACAGATCAAGGAACAGAGTTCACATACAGACTAGTGCATAAGCTTGTGGACCAATACAAGATAAAACATTGGAAGTCCACTCCATACCATCCACAACCCAATGGACAAGTTGAGTCCACAAATAAGGTGATTGAGGCTAACCTTACCAAGACCTTACATCTACACAGAAAAGACTGGGTGGAAAAGCTTCCAGAAGCCTTATGGACCTACAGAACTACATGGAGGAATACTATAGGGCATACTCCTTATGAACTTGTTTATGGGAAGCAAGTCTTACTTCCGATAGAGTTCCAGATCCAGAACTATAAGAAAACAATTCAGTTAGATCTTGACTTGTCAGAAGCCTAGAAGAAAAGGATGACACAATTAAATGAGCTCAATGAAATCAGACAAGAGGCCTTCCAGAGAATTAGCCTAGTTCAACAACATAGGTCAAGATGGCATGATAAGTACATTAAAGAAAGGAAACTTCATTTAGGAGATTGGGCATTGTTCTTTGATTCAAAATTCAAAATTTTTGAAGGAAAATTCCAAACCCATTGGCTTGGACCTTATGAAGTTGAAAATATCCTTGACAATGGTGTAGTTAGAATTAGGACTATTGATGAAGATAAAACTCCTCTATTAGTAAATGGACATCGACTTAGGCTTTACTAGAAGCCATTAACAAAATAGGAATTTGTTAAAATGTTTCAAGATAATTTAGAACTGAAGATGGTCAAGATATATATATATATCTATATACATATAATAATATGAAAAAGAAGAAGAAGGTATAAACATGAAAACCAACATGTTGTTTTATACAGAAAATTTAGTGTGAAAACCAATTTCTGTTGGCACTTCAAATTTTCCTTTCAAATAATAATAATCATAATAATAATAATAATAATAATAAAGTCCCTTTATTCTTCTTTCACAACTGCAGAATCAACAATTTTCTGCAGCTTGGACAACTTTCCATAGCTACAACAAGTTTTTGCAGCCTAATAAATTTTTGAGCCTACAAGGACACTTGGTGATTTGGATTAAAGGACAACTGATAGAGCAAAGTACCTGTAGGAGATCAAAGGACAACAAATAAGGTTAGCAAAAGAGATCAAAGGTACGTGCTACTTTAATTTAACAATAGGGAAGGTTATATTGTATATATGATTAAGAAGATATAGTACTGCTGGACATTAAAATGCAATCATTATAACCTAAGGGTGATGGCCGCCTAACAAAAATATCATATGCCACCACTTAAAAGTCATGTCACGTCCCCATTCCAAATCCGCCAAAGTAATTACCAAATCATCACTTTAAATGCGCCTAACGGTCAGATTCATTCCTATAACCCTTATGATAATTCACATGTTCTTCCCTATTCTTACACTCCTTTGAACTTTCATAGCTACTCCATCTTTCCGCCACTTAGAAAACCCTACCAGCTCCATTTTCTTGTCAAGATAACCAGTCTTCAAGGCAAAGCATCCTTCAGAATGGGGATAATTGTTTGAATTGAACCAACAGGAAAGAAATTCTTGCAGGGGTACCCACAGAGTAAGGATCTGCTGCAAAAGAAACAATGGCAGTGGTTCATTGAAAAATTCAATGGTTTTCACAGGGAAGTAACCAAGACATTTGCACGCTCATTTGATGGGACTGAGGTCGAAGTATGAGACATTAAGCTTACCATAACAAAGTCCATGATCGCAGAGGCTACTGAGCTACCAAGGAGTGGAGAAAAAAGGTTTAATAACAAGGGAATTGATGGCGAGGATTGGAAGGTCTTCCTCAAAAATCCGAACATGGACACTACTGTCTACAAGAAAGGTATTCCCAACACTGCTCTTAAGAATAAATGGAGAAACTTATTACTTGTGCTTCAAAAGTTTGTCACTTGTGAGGGTAGGTTTGGGCAAATGTATTTTTATCATGTTAGGATGATGATGCATTTCCTTGAAGATCACCAGATGAACCTTCCCTACTTCCTCTTAAATAGTCTCAAGAAAATGTCTACAAACATTCAGAAGAAAATTCAGTGTATAGAAAACACCATGTATCATCATGGCCTGATAAAAATATTGGTCAAATTTCATCTCCAAAGTATAGGGGATAACTGGGAGAGTTTCCTAGTGAGGAACCACTTTGAAGAAAAATCCCCAAAAAAAGCAAGCAGCAGCAGGGCCCCCAGAGGAAGAAAGAGAACCATAGAAATCATAAGGGAGCAGGCACCTCAGACTCAGACAAAAGTATTAGAAGAAGAGCTGCCTATAGTGAATATTTTGCAGAGAATGAAGAGGGGAAACCCTAGAGGAAAGAAAGCCAACAGAAGTAAAGAAGAATTCTCACAAACTAAGCCCCCTCCTCAAGAAGAAAGGTCAGAGACTAAAAGAAGAAAAGTACAGGAAATACAAACCTTAGGATTGAGGAGGAGTACAAGGCTGAGCATAGTTCCATAGACAATCTCAAAAATTACAGAGTACATTGACCTTGAGGGAAATGAGCCAATGGAGAACGAGCCAACAGAGAATGAACCAACAGAGGATGAGCCAATTGGAAACCTTGAAAGTTCTCCAAAAGGGTCACCGAGATCATCACCGAGAGTATCACCACAACCATACAACTCGCCTCTAAGAATCCTAATGCATAGTCTAGGTATTTACCTTGTTCAACAGGAAATATATGACTATATAGAGTCATTGGAAAGGAAAGAGACAACAACCAAAGAAAAAATTCAAAGTCCTGGAGAAGGGAGCAACCAGGTAAATGAATAATCAACCTCAAACATCTTAAAGCAGGAGATCTTTGAATTAGAAACGTTGAACCAATATCTCAAGAATGAGAATCAAGCATTGAAGACACAAAGTGAGATCCAAATTGCAAAAAGTGACAATCTCATCCTTCATCTGAGCTTGTGGTATAAGAAAAACAAAAAGCTGAAGAAGGAAAACATAATTATGCAAAGAGAGATTATCAGCTTAAAATATAAAATTCTCATGAGGAAACTTAGAATGCCAATAACTGCCAAAAAGAAGAAAAAAGTGAAAATTGGAGGTGATAAGCAGAAGGCACAGGTGTCTGACAAGGAAGAAGTGTACGAGGACATACAAAATCTCCAGTATGGGGGAATGTAGAGTCCGAAGATTGTCCTATCATGACATCCCTTTTTGCCTAATATTCCTCTCTTTTCTTATATATCTACCACCTAAATAAAGCCATATCCACTAGGTTTTGATGAAGGTATGCAATAATATGTCTTCTTATTCATTTTTGACTTTATACCCTATTGTTTTGTTAAAGAATGCAATTAGCTATCGAATCGGTTTGTTTCCGCAGCTAATCCAGATTTTTGTAGTTGCCTCCATTGTTTGCTAGGTTTGGAAGCTCCAGGTCAGCAACAAAGGATGCGGATGGATAGGGAATGGTTTCCTTGTGGATTCCTTCCTATCCCCTTGAAACTGTTCATTAAGATAAGCGCAGGAGATCACGGTCAAACTCCAAGTCAACTGCAGGATTGTCGTTGAAAAAAAATCCGAGTTCAATCAAAATCTTATCAATTTTCTTTCGGAATAGAAAATTGAATATTTAGCAACATAGTTTAGCTAAGATAAAGATATTAGGCTTAAATTACTCATGTTGTTATGCCAGAGACTTGTTATAAAACTTATGGCCACACTGTGATTTGGGTGCGTGCCGGATGATGTAATTTTGAAACAGTGTGTGAATTTTGTTTGCCAGCAATAGAATTGGGTTTGTGTGTATGCGTTGCATTGATTGAAGATTGTGAATTGATCTATGGAGGGTCCCTTTGAACAGTGATAGGTCTTAACGAATTGCAATTCGATTTCTTTTCATTCCTTGAATACTATGTTTTGTGTGAAAATGCAACATAATGAATTCGTTAATGAATCATTATTTGCATAAGTACTTTCATCTGCTTCATACCTAGTTTAATCTGTCATTTGAATTGCTTTATACCTGATACAACACGGTTACTTCATTTGCTTATTATCTAGCATAGTTCAAGTGTGTTTAGTTCATAGTATAGATGTTGTTTGAAATATTTAGTTTTAATGAAAATTGAATAAGTAAAAGTGTGAGAGTTTTCTCCTAAACAATTGAGTTTAGACAATATTTCTTCACAATCGATAGAATAGATTTTTTTTTGTACTTAGTGGATTAGAAGCTGTAGCATAAAGATTCAAGACCAAAAATCTCAAAACAATTTAACACAAGTAGGATCACTCTCATATCATCCATAAAGTAACTAGATAGAGGATAACTCCCACGAAATCAGTTAACAACTCTAAGGATTGTAACTCTGATATAATTAACAAACACCACCTCCATATTCATCTTAAGTTTAGATCCTAACAAATACATACCGACATACAAAATAACTTCTAGCACATATTGTGCACCTGTACTTCAACAGTCTACACACCTTGGTTGACAATTTATGATTGCCAATTTAAAGACATTAAATTGGACAAACAGTGTGTGAGACAATCCACTTGATAATGTTCGCACATGGGAAGTCGGGGTACCTGCTTGTAACCTTGTATAAGCCTAACTATTGGATACTGATATATACCTACTAGTACTCTAAGTCTTCCTTGAAGTCCTCTGTCAATATATCCTTGATTTTCTGCCATGTTAAATTTGTGCCCTTCTCAATGAACAATTAAGTGTCTACATAGACTGTTAGATCAACTGATATCTGCTCAAATGCTTCCCCGGTACTTCTCTCAGTGGTTTCCTTTGAAGCAGTTATCTTGGAGGCCATGTTCATTGTAGCTGTTTGAGAGATGATCAACAACTGCTCTACCCATGGGACAAAGAGGCCACTCATGTCAAGAAAAATGTCAGCTCAAAAACCAAAGAAACTTCAAGACAATATCAAACAACAAACCGAGCTCAAGATGGGGATGACTGCGCAATTATGGTTGGAATAGGTCACATGATGACTGTGCGAGTTGTTCATTACACAGTCCCAATAATGAGTGGGGAGGCTTGCTGACTGGAACTACATATTGCACACTTCAGTTAGGGGCTAAGCCCGTAAGAGACTGTGCATTGCATGAGCTCCGTGGCTAGACTTGGAGGTTGGCTCTTGGAACTACGAAATACGCAGTTGGAGCTAGGCCAGGGAAGCCTATGCATAATTCTAGAAGTGAAGGAAGAGGCCTTGAGCTTCCAGAATGCATAATGCATGCAAGGGACTGCAAGATTCGGTAAGGGAAGCCCAGATCTGCCCAAGAGGAGTGTGAAATCCAGCAGATCTAAAGGATGGTGTGTTACTGAGTGAAAATATGACTAAGTGATGATGCATGCGAGTGAAATAAGTGTAGGAATCAATCAAACTGAAGGAAAATGAAGCACATGAAGAGAGTCACCACAACAACCACTGTTCGTGCAAAAACTGGGTAATGCATGTGACACTTGGCTCCCATTGAGAGCCTTAGGATTTATTATTGAGTCAAAGAGTCAATGTCATGTATGAAGAGATCTTCTTGAGTCTATGTTTAATGTATACAAGTCTATAGGAATGTATAGAACCCATCCAAACAAAAGCACAATCCCTCTTGAAGAATTCGACTTCCAAACAATAAAGGAAGATCATGTCATCTTGCATGAATAGACACATCCCTTGACATTGTCATTTTGGCTTAATATGTGGGTCGAACTACTATACATACCTAACTAGGGTCTTATCAAAAGGGTAGTGCGGAACTCAGATTCATCTAATGTTTCAGAGGGTAATCACATGAAGAGTTTCGTATGCCACAACGAGGTAGTTTCAGAAGTCTGTCCATGGTGCATTATGTGGATACCTTTGTATTTTTCGGATGGGTACCAAAAAGATGAAGTATCAGGTTTTCTCACAGTCTCGGTGATCACTGTCTCGGCATACAATCTAGACGTAGTTACAATCTCGGTGATCACTGTCTCCGAATACCTTCTAGATGCAGTCACAGTCTTGGAATATTTGTGATGAAGAGGATGTCATTGATCCTACAGTGACACACTCTGTCTCAACATACATTCTAGATGCAGTCATGATCTCGGCATGGATGTAATTATGGTCTCAGAATAGATACAATCATGATCTTGATGGAGACATAGTTACTAGGTCATGATCTTGATAAAGATCTCGGTGAAACTCTCATATATGTATATATACATATCACTTTATAGAGATCTCATTGTTATGGTGAATAACTTAGTGAAGATGTAGCAATGGTGCAAAAATAATGATCTCGGTGGTGCAGTAGTGATGGCCTTGGTGTTGCAGCAGTGATGAATTTAGTAGTAGTGATGATAACGAAGAAGAGGATTGGTGTCTTGGTCTTGGAGCAGAATATAGGTCAAGGGTCATGGTCTTGGTATTCGTTAATTGGAATCTCTATAAGAATAATTTGTGCAAGTTTTCCTCTCAAAGAGTGAGAGGTTTTGGCCCTGGAAGAAAGCCAACATCTTGTGTTCTTGTCTCTTTTTGTTTTGGTAACGATTGGATGAAGTAAGAAAAACACACTCTAATAAGAACAATAGAAGATTGTGCTAATAAGAAAAGTAAAAAGTGCCTCATAAACAATTATCATCGTGAGAAGAATCTCATTAACATAATTTCCCTAGATTCTTTAACATGGTATCGAAGCTAAGGTGCTAAAGTCAAAGGAAGGAAAACAAAGAGACATTCAAGGATCAAGTTTCAAGAAGGGCATCAAAGCAAGTTGAATGTTATCAAAGAAAAGGATCAAGATCAACAATGAAGGATCAAATCCTATATCGAAGAAGCCGTATATGACAGCAAGAGATTTTTTTTTTTTTTGTAGTCATCATCAAAAGGCCACCGAGACCATCATTAAGTTGTCTAGAAAGCAAGGTAGCTCAAAGGACCTTAAAAACAAAGATCACATCATCTTGGAGAAATTTGAAACTCTAGAAGCATTTCTGATCTACACTACAAAAGAAGGCAAAGCATATTCAAGGTGAGAAGGCATTGTCATCATCTTCAAGGTTATAAAACAAGCAAGGATCATCTCCTTGACCTAGAAGAAGATCTTCCAAGGAAGCAACAAATAATCCTCGTAAAAGAGAGTAACCTTTTCTATTGGAGAAAACCTTTTTCATTTGAAAGAATATAATCCAAGAGGAAGCTCTAATACATCTTCTTCAACCATCATCAAAGTGATCAAGTAGAAGATTTCATCTTCACTTGCCAAGTAAGTATCTTTCATTCTATAATCAAGTTTGGCTAAATGACTTCGTGTTTGCAAGGAGATCTATAAATTGGTTGGGTCATTGAAATTCCTTGCATAATAAAAGAGGATAGGCATAGTCCCCGAAAGATAAGTCATTGATATCTATGGAAAAGTCTCTAAAGGTCAAGCATTGTTTGAATTCATGGAAAATGATCAAGGGACTCATAGGATTCTTATGAAACTAGTCAAATGTCCTCTCATCCCTATGTAGTAGAGGAGATGTCAAAGGGATATATGAAATGCTAGAAGATATATTCTCTAAAAATGCAGTAAAGAAAGTCATTTCACTTAGACTTGATCTACACAAAATTGAAGGAATCAAATAATGAAGGGATATCTTTATAAGATCTCAATTGGGAGATTTGGGAGATATGATAAGAAGATAATCATCATTGTTCTTAAATGCACTAAAGTTACCTCATCTAAAAACTTGTGGTCTCTATGCTAGATAGAAAAAGACAAGTTGAGTGAAAAAGTGTTCAAGGTTAAAGGACTCAAACATTTGCAGATAGGAAAAGGAAGTTCAGTCCTCAAACAAGACAAAATAGTATAAGATTCAACGTTATGGAAATAAAGATCATATCACAGGAAAGATGGAGGAAGCTAAAGAAAAGGGCCAAGGAAAGAGGGAGTAACATATCTCTACTATTATTGAGATGGTATCCCTCACAAAAGGGTCTTATCATGATCTTCTAAATATTTTTTTATAGATGTGACCATGATAAATAATAAGATGCATCAGGACATCATGGAAGCATTAGAAACAAGAGCTCGTGACATACCTATGGGAATCATGAAGGACAAAAGGAATAAAATCCATGGTAGTCAAACATGAAGGATATAGATCTTGGGAACCTCACTGGACATTGAAGGAAATAATGAAGTCATCCAGGAAAAGGCTCATCATACATCAAGTCAAAAAGAAAACATATGCCAGATGGGGATATGCAAGATCCTCAAGATTCTTTGATGGAGTCCTCATCACAGGCTTCACTAATCTAGAGAGGAGCGGTAAATGTTTCATCAGGAACTCCAAATTGTGGAATTCATGGATGATGGTATGATAACATAAGAGATGAAGCAGATTAAGGGGTTGAAGACACTTTAATCAAGGAAGTTGCTGGAAGAAGTCTAGATGACCTAAAGGTAAATTGAGGTATGCATGCTTGTATTTAATATTATAAAGTCATACTGTATGGTTGCAGGTAACATGGATCACTACTTCTATCTTGAGAAGCATGATCAATGGAAAAGGATCTCCTCCTCTGAAAGGATGCAAGGAGGAATACGTCACACTAGATGAAATCAACATAATATGTCCTCATATGACGTATGAGGTGGTTGACTACAATTAATGAAATTTGATTGGAAGCTCCTGGGAATGGAATGTGTAAGAGGAATAGATCATGAGATATGCAACCATGATAAAGGCGATCAACATCCAAAAGACCAAGAAGATTTGATTAGGAAATCTCCCTGAAAGATATGAAGGCTCTTATGAGAGTCTGAAAAAGATGGAGACCCTTGACAATGGATATCTTTGGGAGATGTGTCAACACGTATGCATGATGATGACACCTACATGAATATGTCATGATGAAGAGCCATCTCGTAAGGTACTATTTGATGTAATGTTATGTTTTTGATTTCTTGAATAATATTTGAATGAGTTCATGCAGAGCTATTGGAACAAGAGTTGTAAGCATAAGTACAAATAACATTCATGTGGTGAATGAATTTTTTTGAAAGAAGCATGATGAGAAAGAAGTAGCCATATGAAGAAGGTTCCAGATATGTACCAATAAGGCCACTTTCCATGAAGAAAGGAACGACATGGCAAACCAAGGAGGAAAGTGATAGATGGATAATGCCCTACAAGGAAGTAGCTTGACTGGATTTCATGACATCAAGGAAATAAATTGGTCAAGAAGCTGAAGGACCCACAAAGAAGAAGATGCTGATGAAAAAGAAGAGTCCTTAGTTAAGAAGGAGCTCTAACAAGTCCCTAATTAAGAGGGAGCTTGGGTACATTCCTTTACAGGAATGGGCATATGTTCCCTGGTTGAAAGGGATAGATAGACACAACATTATTGTCTTCGCTTTGGAAGAAAGAATGGAGGATTAGGTAATCATATGGCATCCGATGCTCTTTGAGGATGTGTAGGGCATCCAAGATAAGAGTAGGCAAGAGGAATAATATTCTTTGAGGGTTGGGAACCCAAGATAAGAATAGTCCTAGAAGGTCATACTTAGTGAACACCCAGGTGGGTATGTACCTTGAGAGAAAATGATGAAGGTGTCTATAGAAATTGGTATCACCAACATTGTGCTCTAATATAATGAGAGATAGAGCTGTCAGTCAAGGCCTTTCCGTGGAAACAATGTTGGTTACTATGATGCTATATGGATGGGTTACCAATCTGATTCTTCTTATGAGAAATTCTTCAGATTGGGAATGCCCAAGTACCATTATGAATACCTCCCTAGTTAAGAGGGAGTGTTGTAAAATGTAATTAGGCTCGATATTCATAATGACATGTAATTGTGACCATTGTAAATTATGTAATGAAGAAAATACAATTATTATTGTAAACCTTGCTTCATGGGTTTCATGAGAAAGTGATTTTATTTGTTAGTGGTTCCCATTGAGATCTAGGATTTATTGTTGAGTCAAAGAGTCAATGTAATGTATGAAGAGCTCTTATTGAGCATATGTTTAATGCAAAAAAGTCTATAGGAATGTCTAGAAGTCTTCCAAAGACAAGCACAATCCCTCTTGAAGAAGTCGGCTTCCAAACAATAAAGGAAGATCATGTCAGATTGCATGAATATACACATATCTTGACATTGTCATGTCGGCTTAATATGTGGGTCGAACGAATATAAATAACCAACTAGGGTATTCAAAAAAGGGTAGTGCAGAACTCGGATTCATCTGATGCTTTAGAGGGCAGTCATAGGAATGGTTTTGTATGCCACAGTGAGGTAATTTTGGAAGTCTGTCCATGGTGCAGTGTGTGGATATATCTATATTTTTTGGATGGTTTATCTCTGTATTTTTCATATGAGTACCACAAGATGAAGTCTCAGGTCTTCTCATAGTCTTGGTGATCACTATTTTGGCATACATTCTAGATACAATTACAATCTCGGTGATCACTGCCTCGACATACTTTTTAGTCATAGTCACAGTCTTGGAATATTTGTGATGAGGAGGATCTCGACGATCCTACAGTGACACACTATGTCTTAGCATACATTTTAGTCACAATCATGATCTCGCCATGGATATAATTATGGTCTCGGAATAGATACAATCATGATCTTGATGGAGACATAGTTACTAGGTCATGATCTTGATGGAGACATAGTTTTTAGGTCATGATCTTGATGAAGATCTTGGTGAAAATCTCATATATGTATATATACATATAACTGGATAGAGATATTGTTGTTATGGTGAAGATATCGGTGAATGTGCAACAATGGTGAAACAATAATGATCTCAGTAGTGTAGTAGTGATGGCCTTGGTGTTGCAGAAGTGATGACTTCAGTAGCAGTGATGATGACGAAGAAGATGATTGGTGTCTTAGTTTTGGAGAGACAAATAGGTCAAGGGTCATGGTCTTCATATTCGTCAATTGGAATCTCTATAATAATATTTTTTGTTGGTTTTCATCTCAAAGAGTGAGAGGGTTTGGCCCTGGAAGAAATCCAACATCTTGTCTTCTTGTCTCTTTTTGTTTTGGTAACTATCTGATGAAGTAAGAAAAATACACTTTAATAATAAAAAGAGAAGATTATGCCAATAAGAAAAGTAAAAAGTACCTCACAAATAGTTATCATCATGAGAAGAATATCATTAACATAATTTCCCTAGATTCTTCAACACATGCGTCCAGGGATCTCTGGACACTCCTGCAAGCCTGCATGCCTGCATCTAGGGACTTTTCCCAACAAAACTGTGCCAGCATCCGCAAAATTTAAGAAACTTTTCTAGCCCAGAATTCCAGCTACATCCCATAACTTTCTGTAACTTACATAATCCATTAAACACACGATGATAAGACTAATAAACCAAAATTCAACTTCAAGACTAGGTATGACCATCTCCAACCGGGATTGACATTCTGTCAAACAATTGGCATCAATCTAATCTACAGGCCTAGGACACAAGACAAAACATAAATGACTAAAAACTCTTATGAAACATGACAAGAAGGATCACCACCTTCTCCCTTGAACTGTTATGACATCAATTAGGTCTTGCATCCATCATTTTAACCATTACAAGTAAATACATGAAGTAACCATGACATGAACCAATCAATTAACCATGCTTATAACCAACATAAAACCATGGAAATAATAGTGATATAACAACCATTAAATCCACATATAAACAAGTAAAAAAGCAAGATAACTTAGCTTTTATTAACCATAGGCAAATCCGACTAGGTTTGGGACTTCCACGTACCACCCGACCATAGACATGGCTGAACCAAATCTTTCTTTCAGCCAGTCACCCCCGTGCCATATTCCAAGCATGAATGTGGGATCTCATGGATAAACCAATCCAAAAACAACCAAGGGAATCCAGAGGTTAAACCACCTCCACCCTCACCAAACCATGATCACACCAAAACCAGTGCTCCAATCACAAAATCAAACTGAACTTGGAATGCCATCCAGAATCCATCACTATCCTTGAGGAATTTTCTGTCTCCTTGTCTCTCAGGCTTTACCATAATCCAATCCCAGATCATTGGGCCCTAAATCGAGACACCAGCCTCTCAAGATTTACCGCAATCCACACCGGATCACTAGGCCCTAAAATGAGACTCCTCCTTCAGGCTTTACTATGTATCTTTCCAAAACCAGTTAAGGGATTCCTAGGAATTTGGGAATGAACCTTGAGACCACCTTTGCCTCGGATTCCGAAATACATCTGACAATTCCAAAGCTTAAAATTGAGATCAACATCCCAACACACAATGACATCCAGAAGAGGAAAGGATAGGCTGAAAACCACTGTCATAACTCGACAAAACCATGCCACCAACAAAAAGAGAACCATCCACCAACATGCAAAGCCATGCATGTCAAAACTAGCTAGGAAATCACACATGCAATATGTTACTTGCAAGTATTCCTACTGAAGCTACTTGATGCTACTCTTCTTTTCTTGATCTTTGCTTTTCTTTCCTTTCCTTGTCCTTCCTTTGCTTGCTTTTCCTTCCTTGCTCCAAAACTAGAGTGCTCCAAGAAAACTCTAAGTGTCCAAGAGTGAGAGAGAGAGAGAGAGTGAATAATGAGAGAGATACAAAATTGAACTGACCAAGCTTACCCATTGATCCTCAGAAGCCCTTTTATTAATGAGGCCTCTATTTTCTTCAATTTCCATTATTTTCCTTCATTTTCCTCCTCACATGCAACCTATGACCTTTCACCTTCTTTTTCTCCTAATTTCCTTTATTTTCGTAAATAAATGTGCCAAAAATACCTTTTTACCTTTTTAATGCCTTTGCCTTTGCCAATTTACTTTAGACATAAACACATCTAGTGATGCCCACTAGGATATCTTTGCCCAACATTCATCTTGGAATACATGTACCTTAGCCATGGTATTATGTTGCCTTTATTAAATTTTATTACATGGAATTTTCACTAGGGTTGTTACATAACCCTCCCCCTTCGGGGACACTATCCTCGATGTTAAACCACACCAATAACTCAACAAAACCATTGAAAATCAAACATACTATCCATGGAACTTTATAACATAACTTGTTGCAATATTTATAATGAAAGACCTTTTAAAAAGAAAAGCATCATGACAACATGACCAGATAACAACCATACCACTTACTAGAGCTTTATAACATATCTCAGTACGATATTTACAACAACCACATATATACATATGCACTTTTTATAATCCAGAAAATAAAAGGATACAATGCCTGCATCCACAACAAGGGAATCCAGAGGCTCACACCTCCAACCTCAAAGTAATACCAAGATTCACCTCCTTCCCAGGGAGTTCAAAATCCATTGCCACAGTCAAACTGCATCCAATGTCCAACACTATAATCCTGTGCCACTTTTCCTCTTAGCGAATAGTTATTGGCTCATTGTTCCTGGGCACACTCCCAATGTGCATTTGATTCCATTTGGAAATGCTAATGACCACAAAAAATATATCCCTAACCTTCCCTTCTCTACTACAAAGTCCCTCGGGAAATCCAGTCACCCCTTCCATGTAGTCACTCACCTTCCAAGTTCCTTGACATCCCCTACCCCAGGTGATCCATCCCTTGGAAAGGCTTCCTCGCATCAGAAGGTCAAACAACCAAGGCATACACCTGCCTCAAACCATTATATCGATCATATCATGCTCATAGAAATCAATGGACACTACTGGGTACCAATGTCCCACAATGGCCCTGCTCTTAAAGTGCTTTACCAACATACTGCTGCATGTTCCAATTCCTTTTTTCGTTGCTTCTAATTCTTGCAGTAGATTTCAACCACCCAACCGGGCATTTCTGTGCTCCCTATACCAAAAACATAACTGCCATTAGATTATACATGCTAATAAATCAATCCTTTAAACAATCCTTAGCTTCTACCTTTTTCCTTATTCCTTACGCACTCCAGATCAGTTTCCAAACTCGACAAACACCCAATGCCTTCTCCTCAACCATGTGCACATACACATAGCATGCATCACACACATACAACCACACACGACATACAACACCATGCAATACATGCACCTATACTTGAAATACAACGCATACATCTACACCCAATGTAAAACACAACACAGTACATACAACTACATCTAGTGTACACCACAATACATATACGTACAGATAGTACAACACAACGAATACACATGTCATGATACCAAGACTACACCATGCACATACATAACACTGAATGTACACAACACAACATGTATGGCATACAAATAATACCACATGTACACCAGTACCGCATGTACAACGTATACACATTACCACCTATACAAAACACTACATGCATAACGTGTACACAACATGATCAGGAGTTCAAAATTTGCCAAAAATTCAAAGTTGTCAGAATGGTTTGGAACCTGAATGACCGCGTAGATCTCGTCATCCTGATTCCAGCACAACTCGTTTCATGGAAAATCGATATCATATGCTCAAGATATTGCGTGCTGATTGTTTGCTCAAACAGACATAATTTTTGTAGGTGCTGACAGGGATGCTAATTAGGCATCCATACAACCCAATCAACAAAAGGAATATTCTTGGTATATTCTTGTGGTATATTCCTTCAGCATATTCTTCAGAATATTCTCAGGCTTGGTGGCATCATTCTATTGGTCCACGTGTTTTTGTTTGGGCCAATGAGGAGGTGACACATGGCTAAGCTTGAGCCCGCCATATTGCCTCCTCGTGGCATGTCAAAATTTATTTTGGCGGATAGGGCAGAGGCTGGGCTCGACCCCATGACCTCCCATACACTAATGCAATGACTTACCAATACACCACATGGTTGTTACTTAACCATATGGGGAGGCGGGTTATTGTTATAGTTTAATGCCGCAATGGTTGGGGGGTCAGGCGGACTTAACCGCCCCCCATGTGAACACCATAACTGCTAGCCTTAACCACTAGCATTAACTGCCCACCTACCGCCATCACTAACTGCTAGCCCTAACTGTTGGGGGCCTCCACATGTGAACATGCCAAGCTAACGTTTAATGTGACCGCCGGAGGGAGGGGCCCAGCGCCAGGGGCTAGCCCTTGGGTGCATGGTTCCCCATATGACCAATCTTTTGGTTTTTAGGCCTCGATGGCTAAATTAACGGTCCTACAAATTTGCCCAATTTTCAGTGAAAATGTTGCTCAGTTAGAGCGCTTGGCAGGCGAAATTGTAGGATGATGCCAGATTTTGTGCAATTTGTAGAGTGAATAGTGGAGAAACTAGGAGAGGTCATAACTTCTCCAATTTTCGACCAAATTGGGTGAAAAAAGAGGCTAGATAGCCATTTTTGGACATTTTGGACTCATTGGAGTAGGTTTCAGAATCAAAGGAGCACTTCTAGATAGGATTTTTTTCAAGTTGAAGTATATGGGTGCCATGGTCAACTAGAGTGTTGATTCAGTTTATGGAGGAGTTTGAAGATGGAGATGACCTTGCAGGGGTTTTCCAGCCTCCATGTGCTTTCTAGAACAACTATTACATCGGTGCTATATATTCCTATTTTCTCTATGTGTCAAGGAGAAGAGACTTGTTTATGTACTTCAAGTGGATTGTGGTATTGTTGATGCTCTATGAAGTTGGAGTATGGGGTCTTGGTGCAAGATGCCTTTGTTTGCTGAAATTTTACATGTTTGAATGTAGGTTAACATGTATATGGAGTGATAACTCTTGCAGAAGTTGTTTCTTTGAAGGAGAAACTAACCATTCCATTTCTCAACACTTTATGTACTCTTGTTTTTCTAAACATTGAGCATAATGAGAAGGGGTCATGCCATTAGAGCTTATCCAAAGAGATGTAGCCGAGGAGGGATGAACTCCTTTAACAATGGCTGGTGTATTACTAATTTATGCATGCTTCCATTCAGTGTTTTGATTTCATGTTTAAAGTTTTTCATGGAATTAACATAAGAAAAAACACATAAAAACTCATGTTTTTACTTGCTATTTTGGAGTACAAACCGCAAGCACATTTTTGTATTCTGATGAGGATCTTAGCAAGGAAAACTAATATTCCACATTTAGATCACAACATCACATGTACATGACACCACCTGCACAACATGTACACAACGCCACATGTACATTGTACCACCTGTACAACATGTACACAACGCTAGATGTACACAACACCACATGCACGACATGTACACGACACCACATGTACACAATACCATATGCACGACTGTTGGGTCCCTATAATACTAGTGATTACCCCATTACTATTGTAGTTATACCCCTTATTTATATTGTTGTGCCCCTATTACCCCCATGTTGTTATTTCTGTGCCCCATAGAATCCCTCTATTGTTATTTTTGTGGCTTTATATTATTATTGTTAGGTCGGCAGGATTATATTGTGACTCCTTAGACTCCTATATATAGAAAGGAGGTTTTGTCATTTGTATCATCGAAGAATTGTTCATTTATGTAATGTAAAGGAGGTTTCCCACTCGAAGAGGCTGAATTCTAAGGCGTTGATCTATCTTTTCTTGAGCTGGTTTCATAACATTTGGTATCAAAGCTTTGGATTCTAGGGTTTCGCTGCTCCAAACAGGTCATTGTGGAATTTTCGCTATAACTTTTTTTTGTGACATTTCAGAAGTTGCAAAAAAAACCCATTTGAGAAGAAATCACGCTGAACCTTGGGTCCGAATTTCAGAGCTTTTCGCGTGATATTTGCGGAGATATGATCTAAGGAAGTTGGTCTTTTTGCAGACTCCTGAATTAGATTCAAAACGGGTGACCTGAGGAAAATCGTCATAACTTTCTCTCTGGGGATCGGATTGAAATTTCATAAGAAGGTACAGAAAGAGGACGGACTTTAGTTTCTTGTATGTTTATTTCAGATCCAAAGGTTGAAACAGTGACTCGTGGCACGTCGTACAAGTTCGCTCTACTGAACTAGTCTAAAAACAAGTCACTGTGGGAGATTTCACATAACTCTTCATTGGAGAATCCAATTTGGGTCAAACTTGTGGCATTGGAAAGAGGACATAGAAGGATACTACAGGTCGTAATTTCAGAACTAGATGATCAGAAATTATAGAGATACATCAGATTCAATATGATGCTTCTATAAAGTGAAAAAATGTGTGTAGTTTTTTTTAAATTTTTGTGTAAGCTTGGTTTAATAGAATTCAAAGGGCATAGTAAAGCATTATTATCGGTAACTGATGCCCCGAGGAAAGAAAATGCAAACACCTAGTAAGGAACCTGAAAGCTCTAGCATGACTCATGAAGAAGAGAAAGAAATGCTACATGATATATCAAAATTACAAGAACAAGTGCAACAAATGTCACGCTCACAAAAGCTAACAGAGGCTAAGATAGATGGCGTGGAATCTAAGATAAATGGCGTGGAATCTAAGATAAAGGGCATGGAAGCTAAGATGGATGATTCGAAGACAGATTTGAAGAGAGACATGGCAGATTTGAAGACAGACATGGCAGATTTGAAGACAGATTTGACAAATTTTCTACAAGAAATACTTACTAATGGTGAAAAGGTTGTAAAGGAAACTCATGATGTGAACAAAAGAAATGTTAATCATGATTCCATAGACTCTAATGTTGGATCGAAGACCCACCATATTCAAAAAATCGATATGAGGAAGTTTGATGGCAAGGATCCCGCCACATGGATATTACAGATGGAGCAATTCTTCGATCTCAATAATGTGCAAAACACACAAAAGGTACGTATGGAAACTGTATATTTGGAACCAAATCAGTTTGTATGGTATCAATGGCTTTGCTCTCGTAAACAATTTATCACTTGGGCAATTTTTACGGAAGAATTGATAGCACATTATGAAGATACAAAAAGCAACACTTTTTTTAGCCAATTGATAAGTCTCAAACAAAAGGGTTCAGTAATGGAGCACATTGAGGAGTTCCAAAAATTGAACATAAGGGTAAAAGATATTCCAGAGGAGCATAGGATTGATGTGTTCATAGGGTCTTTAAAGGATAATATCCAACATGATGTTCGCCTTTGGGAACCTGATTCATTAGAGAAGGCATTCAGGTTAGCAAGAAAAATGGAAAGCAAAATTATGGCAACCAGGAAGCATACCACTCACAACTATAAAGACGGAAGTGTTGTTGCCCTAGTCTTCCACAACCTATAAGGTTGACACCACAACAATTGGAAGAAAAAAGAGCAAAAGGGCTTTGTTACAGTTGTGATAGCAAATACACTAAAGGTCATAAGTGTGCTGAGAAGAAATTATTCTACATAGATTGTGAAGAGGAAGAAGAAAAGGAGCAAGAAAGGTCAAAAGAAGAAGATATACTTCAGGAACAAAGCCTAGATGAAGAACAAATAAATCCGACCATATCTTGTAATGCATTGGCGGGAATTACCACTCCTCAAACCATCAAGATAGAAGGACAAATCAAGAAGAAAAAGGTAATAGTGTTGATTGATTCAGGAAGCACCCACAATTTTATTCATTGTAGGGTAGCAAAAGAATTGAATTGCTTCCTATATCCAGCACCAGAGTGTCAAGTGATGATTGCAAATGGAGGAACAATAAATTGCTCGGAAAGTGCCATAATATCAAGCTATCCATGGGAGAATATGTATTGACTAGCCCAATGCTTTCCATTCCAATGGGAGGTGCTGATGTTGTACTAGGAGTCCAATGGCTACAATCCTTGGGTACAATAGCTTTTAATTTTCAAGAACTTTTCATCAAATTTTCTATGGAAGGAAAGGAAGTTGAATTAAGGGGTATTGCAGGGAAACCAGGAAAGATAATCAGCTCTAATGGTATGACAAAGCTTCTAAAAAAGGAGCAAAGAGGTGTAATTGCACAATTATGTTCGCTAGATGTTTCCACATCGGAATCATCTATTTCTCCAGATCTCCAAAAAGTCCTGGACAATCATTCCAAGGTATTTGAGACTCCCAAAGGTCTCCCACCTATGCGTGATCATGATCATGCTATTCATCTGATTCCAGGAAGTGTTCCTCCAAACATCAGGCCGTACAGATATCCCTATGTCCAAAAAAGTGAAATTGAACGTATGGTTGCAGAAATGCTAGAGGCTGGTATAATTCAACCAAGTCAAAGTTCTTTCTCTGCTCCAGTAGTATTGGTGCACAAGAAGGATGGATCATGGCGCATGTGTCCAGATTATAGGGAGCTCAACAAGCTCACTATTAAAGATAAGTTCCCCATTCCTGTCATTGATGAATTACTGGATGAATTGCATGGATCAATTTACTTCACCAAGTTGGATCTTCGTTCGGGATATCATCAAATCAGAATGAAGATTGAAGACATTCCGAAAACGGCATTTAGAACTCATGAGGGTCATTATGAATTTTTGGTCATGCCTTTTGGCCTTACCAATGCACCTTCAACATTTCAAGGTTTGATGAATTCAATTTTCAAACCATTCCTTAGAAAATTTGTGTTAGTATTTTTTGATGATATACTAATCTACAACAAGTCTTGGAAGGATCATGTTGAACATGTTGACAGGGTGCTACAACTATTGGAGGAGAAACAATTATATGCAAAAAGATCCAAATGTTTCTTTGGAGTCCAGGAGGTGGAATATTTGGGTCATATTGTATCTCATGAAGGAGTTAAGGTAGACCCTAGCAAAATTAAAGCCATTAAGGAATGGAAAATCCCCACATCCATAAAGCATCTGCGAGGATTTCTTGGGTTGACAGGGTATTATCGCAAGTTTGTTAAGAATTATGGGAGAATAGCAGCACCTCTAACAACATTATTGAAGAAAGATGCATTTTCATGGACTCCGGAAGCAACAAAGGCCTTTGAACATCTTAAAGAGGCAATGTGCCAAGCACCGGTCTTAGCTACACCGGACTTCACAAAAACCTTTATTGTGGAATGTGATGCTTCAGGAAATGGAATTGGTGCTGTTCTAATGCAAGATGAAAGACCCATTGCTTTTGAAAGTCGTCCAATCAAGGGAAAGTTTTTAAGCAAAGCTATTTATGAGAAGGAAATGTTGGCAATACTCCATGCACTTAAGAAATGGCGACCCTACCTAATGGGAAGACACTTCAAGGTAAAAACGGATCATGATAGCCTTAAATACTTTTTAGAACAAAGATTATCCTCTGAAGAGCAACAAAAGTGGGTCACAAAGATGTTGGGTTATGACTTTGAAATCATCTACAAAAAAGGGAAGCAAAATGTGGTGGCAGATGCACTCTCAAGAAAGGATGAGGATGTGGAAGCATTGTTGTGCGCCATTTCTATTATCCAACCAGATTGGATAAACGAAGCAAGGGAGGAATGGAAGAATGATGAAGAAGTGTGGGCACTTATTCGAAAGCTACAACAAGATTCCAGTACGTCTGATACATTTAGCTGGCAAAATGATTCGTTATGGTACAAAGATCGCTTATACCTCTGTAAGAATTCCCAGCTAAAACAAAAGATTCTTATGGAATTGCACACTTCTCCCTTAGGAGGGCACTCAGGATTTTTAAAAACTTACCACAGGGTTAAGAAGGAATTTTTTTGGGATGGCCTTAAATCAGATATTCAAAAGTTTGTGGCGGAATGTTTGGTTTGCCAACAAAATAAAGTTGAAACAATTAAGACACCGGGTCTATTACAACCTTTATCCATTCCAAGCCAACGTTGGGAGGAGGTTTCAATGGATTTTATCACAGGTTTACCCAAGTCTGAGGGAAAGAGTGTCATCATGGTGGTAGTTGACAGACTTACCAAGTATGCACACTTTTGTGCATTATCACATCCATTTAAAGCCAGTACAGTTTCTACTGCATTTATGGAAACAATTCAAAAGCTACATGGAAACCCAAAGATTATTGTAAGTGACAGAGATCCCATTTTCACTGGAAATTTTTGGACAGAATTATTTTCTTGTCTTGGTACTCAGTTAGCTCATAGCTCATCTTATCATCCTCAATCTGATGGGCAAACTGAGATAGTAAACAAATGTTTGGAAGGATATCTTCGTTGCTTTGTATCTGATAAACAGACACAATGGGTCAAATGGTTGCCTCTGGCTGAATGGTGGTATAACACTTCCTTCCATACAGCAACAAAAATGACCCCATTTATGGCACTTTATGGGTATCAACCACCATCCATCACATCATATTTAAGAGAAAATTCTAAGGTTCAGGCAGTGGAACATCACATCGAACATCAACAACAAGTCCTCCAACTCTTAAAGGATAACCTCGTGTTGGCACAAAATAGAATGAAACAACAGGCAGATCAACATCGCAGTGAAAGAAGTTTTGATGTAGGTGATTGGGTATTCCTACGGCTACAACCATATAAGCAAATGTCCCTAAAGCAAGCTAAGAAGGATAATAAATTATCACCAAAGTATTATGGTCCATACAAGGTGTTGCAAAAGATTGGTACTATGGCATACAAATTGGAGCTTCCTGCAGCTTCTCGATTGCACCCAGTTTTCCATGTTTCATGTTTAAAGAAGGTTATAGGCGACAAGCTCCCAGTTCAAACAATATTGCCAGAACTTGACGAGGAAGGAAAAATTATATTGGAACCGGAAGCAGTCACAGAAACAAGAACTCGACAGCTACGAAATCGATCAATTTCAGAGTATCTTATCAAGTGGAAGAACTTATCCGCTGAAGATTCCACATGGGAGGATGAGAATTTTATGCAGAAGTATCCAGAACTACTCAAGCGTTGAGGACAACACTTTTTTGAAGGAGAGGGGCATGTTGGGTCCCTATAATACTAGTGATTACCCCATTACTATTGTAGTTATACCTCTTATTTTTATTGTTGTGCCCCTATTACCCCCATGTTGTTATTTCTGTGCCCCATAGAATCCCTCTATTGTTATTTTTGTGGCTTTATATTATTATTGTTAGGTCGGCTGGATTATATTGTGACTCCTTAGACTCCTATATATATAAAGGAGGTTTTGTCATTTGTATCATCGAAGAATTGTTCATTTATGTAATGTAAAGGAGGTTGCCCCCTCGAAGAGGCTGAATTCTAAGGCATTGATCTATCTTTTCTATCTTTTCTTGAGCTGGTTTCATAACAACGACATGTACACGACACCACCTACACACAACACCATATGTACAACGTGTACACAAAACCACATGCTCACAATGCCATTTTTACAATCATGCATACAACACCATATGTACATATCACCACATGTACAACATGCACACAACACCACATGTAGATAACACTGCATATCCAACATGTACATAGCATCATCTGTACACAACACTGCATATCCAACATGCAGACAACACCATATGCACACAACATCACATATCCAACATGTCGATAGCACCATCTATGACCAACATTGCATATGCAATATTCACACAACACTATTTATACCACCCTGTACAAAACATTGCATAAGAACATGTAGACATACTATATATACACAACACCGCATACGCACAACATCACAGATGTAACATGTACAACATATAAAATATATGCACAACAGTTGTACCACGCATCCAAAACTACACTGTCTCTACCAAACAACATTTCTTCCAGTGTCTCTCTGCCATCCATGCTTATCCTAGCATGCTGCACATCACACTGTTTTCATTTTGCTGACGTATCTCTCAGCATTATCCTGTCCATAACATAAACATAGACATAATATAATCACATAATATCAATTCATATCTGTTAGGGCCTGGATCTACCTTAGGCTGAGAAAGGCAGGTCTAGGGTAACATCAAACCACGCTTAACTTGGTAGCTAGCCCTACCAGGTCGGGAGAGGGATCTCTCCTTGTCAATCTCAGGAAAATATGGCAAGTTAGGCTTGATATGACTGATGTAAATACTAATTTTAGGCTAGGTATATGCTCAGAGAAGTTTGATTGATTTTAATGATTGTTTGTTGGATCAAATGAGGAAGGCAACTTTGGGTCCGGGAAATGAACTCAGATTTGCAGAGGTTTATGTGGGGCGAGGTAGGCAAGTGTTTTAGCACTTTGAATTAGGTGTAATGGTGAGTCTAAAGACAGGTGATGAGTTGGAGAGGGCATGCAAGCGTCATGAGTCCTCTTCAAACAACATAAAATATTTAAAACTAAATAAACCCCAAGGCAGAGCACTAAAACATCAATGAATTCCACCTTTTACACTTGATTCATTTAGTTATGCAGAAAAAGAGAGAGATGATGGCACATATAAACATATGATAAACTGAATAATAGAGGAAAATATAATACTAATTTACATTACCACAAGAATCCCACAAAATGCTGCAAAACCCTGGTTTATTTCCTTGTCAAATTGCAGAAGTGATGTAAAAAGTAGCTCAATGCATCCACAAGAGTCCAACCTTGACAAGTGACTAAGAAAGTACAAGATATAGGCATCAAACCACCTATGCTAGCCATCAGGGGTCAAATCCATGAGTCAAGGAGCTGTTTCAACAACATCTAAACTAGGAACTACAAAATAGGCAGTGGAACAACTTGCCTCTAAAATTATGGAAATTGATTCATTCATCCTCCAACCAATTCTAACTGATTTATCTATCTCCTCAAGTCATTTTTCATCATATTTACATCATAGTACATCATATCACATCATATTACATCATTAATTTACCAAAGAGAGAAGAAAAAGTCAACTGACAGCTAAACTGGGCGAAATTCTGAACAAATAGGCAAAACTGGCAAAATTTCTCCTATGCGTAGTGCCATTGATCCTATGCGTAGCACTTTTTCCAGGCCACTTTTGGAAGGCTTCCCAAAGTCCAAATCAGGTGCAGGATAGCTCGTTGGAAAGCTTGGTGAGTCTACTTTTTGGAACAACTTGAATTTTTGGATTTGGAGTTCATTTTCCCCTCCAAAAATGGAATCTCCCAAGACTGCTTCCTGTGTGGCAAAAAAGTGGCAGAGAGGGCACTTTTTGAGTGTTTTTTGCCCTTTTGGAGACCCAGAACTTGTCCAAAAATCTTAGCCATTCCTGAGCATGCATATTTTTTCATGCTGATTCCAAAAATGCAAATCTTTTTGCAAATATATGCCCCCAACAAAAGCATAGCGCCGGTGGCGCTATGCACCTGCTGAAAAAACCTGTTTTTTGCATTAAAAATTTCAAAAATTACAAAAAATGATCCAAATTTCTTGAAATTTGGCATGAGTGATCCTTGTTAAGTTCTTTGATGAGACAATGATGCTTCAGCCAAGATCTTTGAGTTTATCATGCTCTTTTTGGTTTCTTAAGGCCCTTTTTCAACTTAGCCTTAAGCCTCTTCATTATACTGTCAACATACTGTCCTTTGTTCCACTGTTCACCAACATTTGGAATGCCTGTTGCTTCTAAGATAGTGGTAGGTGACAAGGTGTAGGAAACACCAGAAAATTTCTTTTGGCCATTATGTAGATGGGTGACAAACAACCGGGCAAGCTCATAGCAAGAATTATGTCTAAAACAAGATATAGCAAGAGGACAAGCAAACAACTCTGTGAGACTGATAGGTTCCTCCCGGATGATATTTTCCCCTTTGTGTGGATTTCTTGGCACATGTGCTTCTCTAGAAGTGTCACTGAAAGTTTCCTCCTTCCTCTCATAGTCTATGTCTCTTCCCATGGGTTTTGATAATATGATGGGTGATGAAATTTGTAGTGAAAACATATGAGTATGAAGAGATTTTGAAATAGAAAGTAAGTGAAAGGTAAGGTGAGGGTGAATGTTTGAAGGGATTAGGGTAAAGGATTCATGAAGGAATGAGGGAAATGAGGGAGGTAGTAGGGTTTTCAAACGTGAGATTAGGGTTTGTTAATGAAGTAGGTGTAATGAATATGTAGGATTTGGGAGTTAGGGTTTGGGCATAGGGAATTAGGGCTAGGGTTTGATGTAGAAATTAGGGTTTAATGGAATTAAGTTTGATGAGTGATGGATAGTGAGGAAGAGTGGATAAAAAAAGTGTAAATGGAGGAGAAAGGCAGCCAATGACCCTTAGTGGCTTATGAGAGGTAGGTTAGGTTATTTAGGGTTTATGAGAGAAATCTCAATGCCAATAGGTTTTGCTATGAAATGATGCCAAAAACACTCAAGAAATAAAGCACACTTCTTTATTAGCAAGGAGGAATGGTAAACGTACTTGGAAACAACATTAAATAGCTTTGGAGGTGTTTTGATAGCAATTTTGAGGTGTTTTCAACAGGTGCGTAGCGCCAATTCTATGCGCATCGCCTTTTTGCAGACCGCTTTTGGAGGCCTTCCCGGTGTCCAAATTGGGTGTGTGATAGCTCGTTGGAAATATTATCGAGTATAATTTCCAGAACATCTTGAATTTTCCAATTTGGAGGTCATTTGCCTTGTCAAAAGTCAAATCTCCCAAGACTGGTCAAAATGTGCAAAATGAGGTTGCCTAAATGCAGAGTGCTGTTGCAGTCAACTTTTGAAGGTCTTCCTCAACTCAAAATTGAGCTCATGATAGCTCATTGGAAATATTTGTGTCTAGTTATAATTCACTCATCAAGAAATTCATTTGACCAACAAAGATAGGAGAAATATTGAATTTCCCAAGGCCACTCCAGAAGTACATCAACTCTCCTGAGGCAACTTGTATTTTTGACATTTCTCTAAAACCATGACACCTGTGTAAAAATTGAAGGAGGTTTTTCTTCCTTGACCTGTTATGGACAAAAACCTCTCTCACTTTTTCCAAATTCATTTTTTCTTGCTCAGAAACATCATTTGAGTAAAACCTATCCCGATGTGTGGAACAGGGGATTTGTCGAAATGAAGTGAAATGAAGGGGATAAGGGGCTTCTAAATTCTTGAGAAAATTTTGGGAAGTAGGGAGGGATGTTAGGAAATAGGGGAAAGTGGAATTTAAAATTTTGAGTGAGGGAAGGGGTTAAAAAGGGAAAAACATAGGCCTAGCCTAGAAAATTGTCAAATTGTAGCAAGAAACTAGGGTTTGTGGGAAAATGAGGAATTTGAGGGATATCAGTGACGAGAAGTGTTTAATAAGGTACATTACGGATAGGGGAAGGTGTATGAGCATCAGGATGCAATATTTGTTGATGATTTGACCATACAAGAGAAATTACCTTCAAAACCCTAGGAAAGGGAAATGAGTCTTTCCCAAGTACAACTGAAGCACGAACAAGGTGTAAAATGACCCATGGGAACCTGAAATGATGATGACAACTCTCTGAATGATGGTACACTCATCTGAATGGTGACATGGACCGAAATTTTAACAACTTTGAAAGAAGTGAAAACAAACCCTAGATTTAATACCTAGAGACCAAATTTTACTTGAAAACTCACTGAAATGACAAAATTTGACATTGAAACCCTAAAATCATTTTGTAAGAGCATGTTTGATCACTGGAGGAAGGCTTCAAAGACTAACACTAACAATATCCACATGATATTGATCTCAGAGATATGTCAGACTACTCTTCCCACTTGATTCCTCACGAACCATGAATCTCTTCATGCCATTCACTTGTCTAAGCAATCATTCCTCCACAAGAATGATTCCTGATGACCCTGTTAGACAATGACATAGTGTCAGGCGGAAAGAGTTGTTAGTGCAGACACAACCAACCTCCCTAGGAGCCTAAGACTCTCTAGTGACAAACAAGACAAATAAACACTACTTTTCTCTAAACATGCATTGCAAATACAAGTAATCAGGGGATCTTTAACATACCTTTAGTCCAACGCTTCGTAGTAGTCTAGTCTCGCCGATCCAGATGAGCTCCTCCTTATCTTCGAAACCTACATTCACTAACAAGCCAAAAGATTAAATAGCACCTGATAAACTTATAAAACAATACATATCCATCATATTTACCAAGGAGTATATGAAACAAACCATGAATAACAATCTGTTGAGAAAAATAAGTTTATTTGCATTAAGAGGTAACAAAAGGAACAATTACAACCTGAGCCTTGGTGTTGTGCAAGTCCCTCCCAGGGTCCTTCAAAAGTTCTCCTTTACTTTGAAAAAGCTCACCCACTTCCAAATAGAACAAGTAAAGATGGGAATCTCTCCTCACAAGCTTCTAAATGGGAGTCCTAATTCCGGCAGCATCTACCCTTAGAAATGTTTAGCTTTCAACCTCTCCTCCTTCTGGCCCAATGCCTGTATTTATAGTGCTCAAGAGGAAGTTATTCAGGTCCACCATCAATGAGATAAGTCCCTCTTTGGATGGGATAGCTCCCCTCTTGATGGGATAAGTTCCTCTTTCATAGGGGTACATGAACCATCTGGAGGCGCTCAATACACGTCGAACAACCTTCTAGAATGCTCTAGAAATGACCACAAGTAACTTTTTAAAGATGAAACTTGCGCATTTTGACCTTTACAGGGGTACGCACCTGCCCCTTTACATACAGAGCGTACAAGTACGCAGTTTTTGTGAACATTGAGTGCATACCCGCAGGCAAGGCTGAGAGAACCTGCGTACCTAGAGATAAACACATTTACAAAGACTTTCTCTCTTTTTGGAGTTTGACATGGCAAGCAGAGGCACAAGACCTGCCCAGGAGGATAGCATGACTGTTGATAAAGCCATACTAACTGTATATAACCATGGTGACATTTTTTAGTGTAACAGATTGCCCCCTAAAGTGCGAAGCCTATAGTAGATTAGGGTTTTGTTTTATCTAGGAAGGGTGAAGCGCTTTATCATTTCAAGGATTATCTCGTGGAGAGCATGGTCAGAACCTGCAATTTTCAACACAAAATACAAGTATAAGATTATATCATCGCTGAGGTAGGCATTCCTATACTCAGATCAAAAACTTTAACTAACAGACTAACTACTCTGATACAGGAATGATTTTGCAGTACATCATAATCATAGACTTGCGTAGACACAGTATGGACGCAACCATCTGTTTATAATTGGTCTACTATATAATGAATACAAAACTCCTCGCAGCCTGGATGGTGGAAACTAGATCCAGGGTCTTCATCTCTACTTCCCGAATTGGTACGATTCTAGCCATGCGAATAAATGAGTTGATGTCGAACATGGTAGAAACCACTTGATTACCAGTCGATGATGTAAACTGTTAACAAGTGTGAGAGAGACCACCAGTGATGTCAATGGTTCTCAAAGTACCCAGTACAATCCATGAGATGTGAATGAATAAGTTGATGTCGAACATTTCACGGAGTCCTTTGATCGAAAGTCAATGATGTAAACTGACGTCAAAGGCAAGAAACCTTCCATTGATGCATGCAGACTTCAAGGTACTGACGATTTCTAAGTCATCTCTCTAGATAATGTGCTGATGTCGATAGAAAGCGACCCGTTGCAGGGCAAGCCCACAACACGAAATCATAGTTCAAGTTGAAGAAAATGTTGCTGTAAGGACTGACTCAGGGATGGTCAAAATGGATGACAAGGTATTTTGCAGATGAAAGTTTTGTTTGCAGACCTCTTGAACACATAACGACACAACAGATGGCTTGGTGATGAATGACTCAAAGTTAATCCCCGGAACCCGGTTAAAGACTTTCAATGTGGCTTGATCAACTGTGAGGCAAAGGATTTCCCAACCCAGGTGAATGAAAAGTGTCGTGTTCAAGAGTGGTTATAAGGTTTCTTCTGTGACAAAGGATAACAAATAGGCTCATTTTTCTCTCTTTTCCCCCACCATTTCTGGCAAGTACCTCTTTATTTTTAACAAGCTTGAGGAGGATAACATATGCTTGATTATAAGCTCATCCTTCGGATGAGTCCAACCTAGTTTTGATTCGAACCCTAGGAAGGAGCGGTTCGTTCCCGTTTGTAATTGAACAGGTCCTTTACTGTGAAATTTTAACGAGTCCAGTATAGGAGAAACTCGGCGTTTTTCAATTTTAGGGAGTCTGAAAAACTTAAGAAGACTCCAAGTTGAACTTTTTCGTAAATTTGTGTCCCTCAAGCCCGAAAAAGTATAAAATAATACCTGGGGGAACCGCTCGATCTTGCGACCAAGGAGTACTTTCATAGTTAGTGCCACTGATCTGAAAAGTAAAAAGCGATCAAAGACACGTCGTTTTATTTCCAGTATCGAGTTTGAAACGACAAAAACCCGGCGATCTTTTCCTGTTTTTACGATCAGAAAAGGGCTATAAGGGGACCATCTTTTAATTCCATTTTAACGAGTGTAAAAGAAACACTCGGCAATCTTTTCATGTTTTAGGAGTCAGAAAAGGGCTTAAAGATGACTCTGATGTTTTGGTTCGTGAAAAATGACAATTTTCCCTCTAAATCCCTTTGTCCTGCACAAAAACGACACATTACTCATACCTGTTTAAGATAGGCAAAAATACATCGAAAAATATCCTTCCATGGTGAAAAATAAACAAACTTAGCATTCATTCATCCAAAAAACCTATTAAAAGACTTTTTACCATGTCATTTTTACCATTTTACTGTTGAGGTCGAGAAAAGGGCTTTTGGCAAGAAACTTCCCGTGGTCATTGTGGAGAATCCGACCGTCAGAATCGAACGCCGTCTCGTCCAGGTATTTCACAACATCCTCCTCTTCAATTTCATCCGATTAAAATTTTATTTTAGGCTTTAGTTTTTTTTTTAGGGGGTTTTAGGTTTTAAAGGCCGCTCTGCGGGGTACGCAGGTGCCCCATGGGTGACCTGCGTACCCCGACCTTTTCCTACACAGGAAAATGGTCGGGGTACGCAGCCCACCTTCAGGCCAGCTGCGTACCGCCGCTCTGTGTTCTAAACGCGGGGTGCGTACCCCGCGAAGGGCGGAATTTGAAACCCCAAACCCCAAAAATAACCATTTAAATTTTTCCAAATGAATTCTAATCATTATTTTTTGGTGTGTAGGGCACTCACCATGTTGGATTGGAGAGAAAGAGAGCACGAGGACGTTGATTTAGCCGCAATAGGTCACCAACCTTCCATTGATGCCCTAAAAGCATGCGGACTATATAAATACTGGGCCATACCTGGTATGAGGGCTCAGGTGAGATTCTTGGAGTGGCTGGTTGAGAGATAGAACATTCATGAGCAATGCTTTTACATCGGAGGGCACCAGCTCGAGATAGAGCCCTCTGACATATACTTCCTCACTGGCTTGCCAAATAGGGGCGAGCAACTTTCTCTAGCCGGGACTAGGCTGGGTGGCCAATCCCTTGCTAGTCTCCGGGCAGAGTGGTGCAACAATCAAAACCATGCGAAAGGCATAGAAATCAAATACATCTCTCGGCGTGAACTCATGGTGATAGCTTTCACGGTTACCAGAATCTGCGGCGTAGCCGCTTTACATATCGCCACCGGGTCCCAAATGCGGATGGCGATTGACTGTTTCCGAGGCACCATCTTCAACTGGTGCGATGCTGTGTCAGCCAATATGAAGGGCCAACTGACTAGGGCAAAGAACGGACAACTGAAGACCTTTGGATATTGGCCTCTAGTTGTGAGCTTTGCCCTAGAGAGAGTTCCGATGCTGATCCCTCAGCATCTCACTGTTGATATCTTGGGTCCTCAGGAGCCAAAGCTGATACGATGGGTTACGGTGATGGCCCGGCATCCTGACGAGGGAGCGGCAGTAGTTCGATTCCCTGCTGGTTATTTTCATTGGTTAGAGGACCAGGTTTTTGCGATCCAGGACTTTCTGTATGCCGGAGTAGATTTTCGAGGTGATCCGGACATGGTTCTTCCACAGGGAGAACAATGGGATGACAGAGGTACTTTATTTTTCACAAGTTTTTAATTTATCTATTTTTTTTTGTTTTTTTATATATCGTCTCAAAAATGACAGTAAAAATTTTCGAAATGCAGATGTTGGTCCACAGCGCCCAGCCAACCTCCGGCCTTTTGAGAGGAGACATCCAGTTGCACCAGTACCGGCTCCACAGGACGCGGCTGCAGAGACACTAGCTAAGTTGGAGCAGGATCTAGAGCATCTAACAGTGGATATCCCTGAGACTACCATAGATGATATTCCTATCAGACTTCAGCGCTATGTAGTCGCAGTCCCTGGACCTTTTAGGAGGTTCTTGTGTAAGGTAGCCTGTGCAGTGGTGTCGTATAGGGAGCACCACCAGTGATTGGATGGTCACTTTGTAGACACATGTGACATTTTGACTTTTTGTACTTATCATTTTTGTCGATCATAAGGTGTTTTTCAACCTATGATCGAAGACGATGTATATTTTTTGACACACTCCTATCTATATATATATCATTATTACCGGCTTATCTTGTTAAACATGTGTGATGAAATGTTTTTAAATTTACTTGTATGATTATCGTAAATGTCTATCCAACATTCGAGAAGCAATTGCATCTGCTAATGTATTTAGAGACCTTGGAATATGCTGATATTCAATGTAATCAAATTCACGTTCCAAGAGACGCACTCTCAAAAACAATCTTAATAACACAGGATTTCTAATGGCATATACTCTATTAAGCTGTAATACAACGAGTTCAGAATCTAACCTCACTATCAAACGTCGAATTCCAAATGAAATAGATTCAGACAATAATTCAACCACTGCACTGTATTCTGCAATGTTGTTCGTTGTTTGACCGAGGCTCACCCCATGCATAGAAACTAACTCGTCAGAGGGCGAATAAATAACCCAAGCTGCGGAAGAGATATTCCGTGTACTACGACAAGCACCATCAGCGAATCCAATGTATGTTTGGAGAGGCGTCGACATCTGCAATATCAAGAGTAAAACCAAGATAAGCCAGAATAACGACGAGAAACACACTTTCTAAGCTAAGCACACTGTCTAAACTAACAAACACACTAGCTAGAAAGAAAACCTAACCTAACTAAAAATTCTCCATACCCATCATTTAAGCGTAATACCTCTTTAGGTAAAGTCCATTTCTGGGTTTACCCAAAGAGTCCCCGTCAAAATCAACTAGCTCATAGGCCCCTTTTGCTAGCTTTCGCTTGACAATATAGGGCCCATGCCACATGGGAACGAATTTTCCAGCACCTAGCTTATCGTTAGCTTGATCATATAATAGCACTAGGTCTCCCTCCGAAAAACTTCGAGGGGTCACATTTCTATCATACTGAGCTTTCATTCGCTTCGCGTGAGTCTCGATTGCCAAAGCAGCATCACGTCGAATCTCATCTAATTGAGCTAAGTATAATAAACGCTTCTCCTCTTCGGAAGTAGCTGGAAGTAGTTCGACAGCCATTTGAAGTGATGGGATTCCGCATTCAATGGGCAACACAGCTTCCAAGCCATAAACTAGCTGGAAAGGAGTGAACCTTGTTGAAGTTTTCAATGAAGTTCGGTATGCCCATAGCGCTGAAAATAACATGTTATGCCAATTAGACCGATGAATGCCGATGATTCGTCGGATCATGATAACAAGAACTTTGTTGATAGACTCAACCAAACCGTTGGCTTGTGGATAATAAGGAGTAGAGCTATCGTGGCGCAAACCAAGCTGGCTTGTAAGCTCAGTCATCACGATGTTTCGAAAATGGCTCCCATGGTCTGTGATGATCGCTTGCAGGACACCAAACCTAGTTATAATGTGATTGAATACGAAAACTGCAGCTGTTTTGCCGCTTGCGTCGAATGTAGGCATCGCCTCGGCCCATTTGGTAAAATAATCAACCGCGAGGATGATATACGCATGCCCCCCGGCCGAGTGAGGGTTACAAGAAATAAAATCGATACCCCATTTGGCGAAAGGACCAACGACAATTATAGGGTGGAGAGGAGCAGGTGGTGCGCGCATCTTGCGATCAAACACTTGACAGTTGTGGCATTTTCGGACCGCAATGATATAATCTTTAAACATGGACGGCCAGAAATAGCCAGCACGCAAAACCTTCTGAGCTGTGGCATACCCAGACATATGACCGCCACACGCTCCAGAGTGACAGTCATTCAAAACCCTCTCAGCCTCTTCGTGAGTTAAACAACGTCGAAAAACTAAGTCCGCCCCCGACGATAAAGAGTATCTCCAATAATTTTGTATTGCTGGGACTGAAACCGAATTTTTCGACGCTCTGACTTTGAAGCTTCAGGCCGAAAGGTTTGGGTTTGGAGATAGATGATTATATCCCCATACCACGGATCTAGAGTACTGATAAGAAACAAAGATTCGTCTGCAATGGACTCCTCTGCCACAGTCTCTGTGTCAGCACGCGGGAAATCACACATTAATTCCGCAAAAAATAAGGATTTCTTAGACTTGGACTTCTCGAACTCCAAATCGAACTCTTGCAAGATCACGATCCATTTAGAGTACTTGCCCCCTAGCAGTTGTCTAGTCAAAATATAAATCATAGGGTTGCAATCCGAAATAACTGTAGTCTTACGGAGAAGAATGTAGTGACGAAAACGCTGGACAGCTTGAATGAATGCCAGGGCCAATTTCTCCACATGCGAATATTTTAGCTCAGTGGGATTTAACGTCCTACTAAGATAATATATTACATGTTCCGCTCCGAATTCGTCTTCTTGGACTAACACCATTCCAATAGTGGAATTCGAAGCTGCGAGGTATAAGAAGTAGTCCTGGTTGTAGTTGGGAGGATGCAGCAACGGTGCATGGGTCAACGCGTGCTTGAGCGCATCAAAAGATTGTTGAGCAATCTCGTCCCAAAGGAATTGAGCATTCTGTTTCAACAACCGGGTAAAACCCTTAGTGACCTCGGCGTAGTTTGGAATGAATCGGCGTAAAAAGTTTGCTTTCCCTTGCAAGCTTTGGAGTTGGCGCAAACTCGAAGGAGGAGGCAATTTGATGATAGCTTCGACCTTCGAGGGATCGACGCGAATGCCGGCTTTTGAAACAACAAATCCCAGCAATCGACCTGCTTCTATACAAAATACACACTTGTGCGGATTCAACCGAATACGATAATGCCTACACCTCATAAAGATTGCTCGTAGATGGATAAGGTGATCAGCTCGACGTAAAGAATGAGCAGGCAAATCATCGAGGTACGGTTGCACAATGTGCTTGATGTCATGAAAGGCGTAAGACATGGCCCGTTGAAAAGTGGCTCCGGCATTCTTAAGCCCAAAAGGTAATTTGCAATAAGCAAATGTCCCCCATGGACAAATGAATGTCGTTTTTGGTTGATCGGCAGGTAGAATATTGATTTGATTATAGCCCGAAAAACCATCCATAAAGGAAAACATTTCACTTCCGGCACAATCATCAATTATTTGATCGATATAGGGCGTAGGATAGTTGTCTTTTGGACAAGCTCGATTTATGTCCCTATAGTCGATACAGATTCTTATTGTTCCTTGTTTCTTGTTAACCGGAACAATATTTGATACCCAATCCGTTAAGGGGATCAGATAAATGAAACCTGCTTTCAACAGCTTTTCGACTTCTGCTTTAATCGCAGCCGCTTTTCTAGGGTGAATCTGACGCAACCGTTGCCGGACGGGTTTAGCGTCCGGGTAGGTCTTGATTTCATGAACAACAATGGCAGGATCGATTCCTAGCATTTCTTCGTAAGACCAGGCAAACACATCGCAGAATTCTTGGAATAGGGCCTTGTAAGTTTGAATTTCTTCTTCTGTACACGAGGCACCTATATGAATGTTCTCAAGAATTCCGGGCTTCATTGAAATGTCAATGGGAACAGTTCGAGAAATATTCCCTAAATTCAACTCTGAGTCAGGATGTTTCGTTGGACTCTGAGCGTCTTTGACATATTCAGCGGTAAAGATAGATGAAAAATCATTTTCAAAAACATCACCCTCAGGTAAAAACGAAGATCTATGATGGAGATCTTCCCATGGTAGATCATCTACACTAAGGATTTCGCGAAGTTTCTCGTCAGATGACACGACTTCGGGAAACACTATCCGTTCTGAGGTTGATGTGAAAAGTGATTCCTCACTGACCACATTCATTTGGTCGATTTGGGTTGAACACGTGCTGGTAAAAGACACGACGACTTCATAAGCAATTTCATATGGACTCAAAGGCATAGAGTCACCAAATGAGTCTATCTCAGATTCAGATGGGACAATCCAAGGATCGTCATAAATAATGGTGTCTGATGTAATCATATGAATGGATGCGAATGAAGGGTCTGCGTTGACTGGAGGAAAAGGAAAAGTTCCCAGTAAACCGGAATCTTTAACTAGACCTACACCAACGTCCCTATAAGGGATTGTCGTTTTACCGACATGCTGGATACTCTCTGAAGAGGCTGGGTCAGATGAAAAGTATGTCAGCTGATCAATTGTCACGATCTTGCCATTGTATGGAAACTTGATTACTCTGAAGACCGATGAAACGACCGCTGTCATAGCATATGACCAACTTCGACCCAAAAGAAGGTTGTAGTCTAGAGGGGCATCAACCACCTCCACATCCAGACTAACGGTTTTGCCTTCTACCCCTATAGGAAATTCCTGTAGAATACCAAACGGACGGAACCCACGGCCATCAAAGGCCTTAAGGATGGTGGGGGATTGGTTCAGCGAAGGAGAACCAAGCGATCTCCAACACTGAATCGACATAATACACGTTGAAGCTCCCTCATAAATTACAGTCCGATGAATAGGCCTGCCTTTGACTATCACTGGGATCTGGAAAGACATTTGATGGGGTAAGCGCGGTGTACTATTTTCTATATCGAAGATTATCAGATTCAGGTCCTGAACATCAACAGCTCCGATAGCCGACAAAAGTAATTTTCGTTGTGCTGGACATGATTGCAGCACTTCTAAAGCCGACATTGTGGAGGGTGAAATAGATAAGTCCTCAACAATGTTGTAATTCTAGGCCGCTCTCGCATGTGGATTGAAAGCAGACCTTCGAAGTACACCCTTGGCGGGTGGTTTGATTACTAGATCCGGGTTAGGTTTCTCGATCTATAGTGGATCGGAACCGGGAGCTGAGGTTGATGGAATAGAATGAGAAGATTTTGCTTCCTTACCATCAACAGGAGCCTTACTACCATAATCTTGCGATCGAGTCGCAATCCTTACATGAGACATCATCAAAATGGGTTCTTCACTGGCATTTGAGGAAGAACCTATCATCTTACTCTCCTGCTTTGGAAATGGATCTTGCAATACAGCAGGAGTGGGAGAACCTTTGACTATTTTCACAACCGCGGCCCGATGAGGGCAATCCCTTGTAAAATGATCTTCTTCACAAATAAGACAAGGATATCGAGGTTTGCGCTTTTCGTCATTGGTTTCCGACTTTTCTGTTTTCTCCTTCGGAGCCTTGTCTGCTTTAGCCTTCTTCTTACCCTTCTTCTTTCCACCATTTTTTGATTTGGCCGTAGATGACTCTACAGCGTGAATATCGGCGGAAATTTCAGGAGAAGACTCTCCTGTCGGGGAATCAGGTAGGGTGATTATAGGAGTAGTAGAATTCTTGGAAGATTTCTTCTTGCTCTTTGTATTCACTGTACCAATCATACCATCAGCGGCATGAGATCCCGAAGGAGCAGCAGCGATTTGATTCGATTTTGGAAGATCTGGGATCTTCTCGTGTAACGTACCTGACTGAGTGTAAACTAAGTCAAGGTACTGCGCTTGAGCAATGACTTGCTCCTTAGTAACTACTCCGGCCTTAGCTACATCTTCAGTAATCTTTGGTAATAATGATTTGACGAACCATTCAGCTAAGATTTGGTTCGGAATAAAAACTTTCACTAACCTTCTTCGACGTCTCCACTCATGAATGTGATCAGAAATATACGTGGACGTCGATTGTTTTAGTGAAGTTAATATTTCCGTGCCGTTATCGTATCTGGCCGGCAACTGAAAGTGAGTTAAGAACGAGGTAGCTAACTGGCTAAAACTGTAAAAAGTGGCCCGTGACAACTCAATGTACCACTTGGCCGCGAGACCAATGAGTGTACGCTAGAAAAGACGTAAGCGGATCGAATCATCCGAGATAGAATTTGAAGCACACCAGAGGTGGTAAGTCATCACATGATTCGATGGATCCTCTCCAGGTTTACCTTCAAACTTGGGTATATCGCTGGGCAACTTATTCGGCATTGTCGGCCAAAACGGTTGATAGTTGATTGGATCGTTCGTTAGGCGCGACAAGTCTGGTAAATCCAAAGTTGCGATAAACGGCAATTGCCGGTTCGGATCCCTAAAACTCTGAGTCATTACACCAGCCCCAGGAGGAGGATATCCAGGATAACTTGGAATAGGCATTGCATTCGGGATATTATATCCTCCTGGAAAACCAGGATTAACCGGACCGTACTGGGGTTGTTGAGGTTGTTGATAAGTATACCCAGGATACGGTTGATACTGGTAAGCTGGCTGCTGGACAGCTTGCCCATATTGGTACTGTCCCTGGTACGGTTGATAAGCAAATTGAGGTTGAGTAGTGACAACCGTACTTATACCAGGCTGACCTACAGGCATTTGAACCGTAGTTTGAATCGTAGATCCAGACGGAGGTAAAGATGTCTGAGGAGTGGTAGCAGAGACAGTAGAAACAGGAGCTGTCGATACTCCAGAAGTGAGTGCGGTAGATGAAACAGATGTTGCAGTAGTTGCAGCAGTCGTTTGAGATGGAGTACTAGGCGCGATGGGCCCCGACTGAGTAACTACCGGAGGTACAGAAGTTTGAACATTTGACTGGACTGGTTGCTGGGGTGAACCAGAAACTAAAGGTTGTCCAGCTTGGGGTGACAACTGTACATTCGGTTGCAACATTTGTTGACCTTGCGAAGGATCCCACACTACAGGCATTCCGGGGTATTGACCCATTTGACCCATAACAGGTTGAGGATATTGAGATCCATAACCGTATTGAGGATAGGATTGATAATTGAAAGGCACATTTCCCGTACCTTGAACGTAAGATTGACCTTGGGGTGGTTGATAACCTTGACTCGAGTATTGACCTTGAGGGAGATAGCCTTGAGGTAAATACTGATACTGGGGTTGGCCTTGCACAAATTGATACTGAGGTTGACCCTGAGGTACATATTGAGGTTGGGGTTGACCTTGAGGAACGTATTGTACCATGGGCACATACTGTCCTTGAGGCTGCCCCCCAGCCACAACTGGAGTACCTTGAGGTTGCCCCCCAGGCATTACTTGAGGCTGCCCCCCAGGCGGTAATTGACCACCTTGAGGTTGAGAACCGGGATTTGAACCTGACATCATATAAATGTCTCCTACACCCAATGGTTGATTACCATTGTTTCCAGCAAATAACCCATGTTCAATGGGTTGAGGAGATGCCCCTGCAAAAGTACCAGACAAAGACTGATACCCAGCAGGAACAGACGGACTGCCGTGCAAGAATGATTCAGGCGATTGAGTAAACATTGACGACTGACCAGACATATTTACAGGAGTAGTGAAACCTCCGAGTGGAAAAGGAGTACGAGGTGGAGAAAAACCTAACCCTGAGTTGTCTAAATAATTAGTTAACGAAAGGTACCAAGTAGTACTTCTAGGAGGACTGTAAAATATGGATTCACGCTCTCTTAGATCAATAGTAAGTTGACCTTCAAGATTAGAGACACCTATGTCTTCCTCTGGAGCAAGTTCTTCAATAGCAATCAAACCAGTAGGGAGATTTTCAGTGATAATTCGTTCTACTCTTGGTGAATCTGGAACACTAGAAGTCGGAGTAACAGGTTCGGATATTTCAGGTTCCTCACCTAAGTCACTAGTAGATGAAAAACTACCAGCAAGCTCGGAAACTGTAACAACTTCAGGATTATAACCTGTCTCTAGACTTTGGTAATCTGGATGGAATACCAAGGAAGATTCTCCTTCTTCAGGTGAACCTACTCTACTGCCACTAGGAGGAGTTACAAGGAATTTCAAACCTTCGTAATGACCCGGGACGTCTTCAGGAGGTTCACCCCGCAATCTACGGGATTTCCTCAACAAATCTGCCACGGTAACAATCTCAGGTGACTGGCCCCGAAGTCTACGGGACTGTCTCGGTAATTCCGCCACAGTTAAAACTTTTAACTACTACACACGAAAACAAAGTAAAAATTTCAAATCAAACCACCTAAAGTCGCTAAAGAACCAATCAAATTTTGAAGCACACACCTAAAGAATCTAGGGCGTCAAACCATACACAAACAGTAGCCTTCCTGACTGAAAACACTAGTTGGTGATGAAGCCCAACATCACCGAATTCAGTACAGAAGTGGAGGGTGGAATAGTTACCCCAGCAACCTGCTTAATGAATAGACCGGCACAAGTTCCTCCACTTTAACCGTCTCGAGTGAAGTGAACCCCCCGGAAAATCCAAGTGAGTATAACCGACGTCTGCTCCAGGTACAGTGGGATCTTCCCTCCACCGTCACCTTGGGTAGAATCCTAAAGATAATGGTCACTAAAGTTACCAACGGCAACAAGTACACCTGGGGGAACAGTCTAAACTCCGACAGCACGCAAGGGCAGAGTATCAAGCTCAATCCCCTTACCGACTCCTTGACAATAATCCAATGTTTACCGATAAGTGACCCCTGGCTCCTCGACAATGGTTAATCCGAGGTTTACCGTTTGTAATACGTGCATGTCTGGCATCGTTCCCAACGAGGGAGGATTGATCCCCTCACTGGTTCGGACACGAGCTCGTGCTTCTCCTTTAAGAGGAGCTTTCCCAGAGTGTAAATGTAACAATTGGATTTATCCTACCACAAGATAAGCTACTTGTTTGGTTTTACTGTCTTGGAGAGTTAATTACTCTCCTACTCCAAGACACTAGCCTAAGCTATGTTGGTGCTTCAGAGCCCTAGTAAAAGAAAAGTTACTATGTTAATTTTACTTTAAGCGTTAATTTTATGGTTTTTCTTTAACACAAAGGGTGGCGGAGATGAAACTAGTGGTGTGTAGACTCGACTCAAACCACTACAAAGATGCACTTAGGATGATCTACTCTACTTTCCCTTTTTTCAATGAAATTCTTAGCTAAGAAAGTTTAGAGAATGCAAATTTATATAAAACAACTCTCTTGGCAATGAAAATCAAAGAAATAAAACTCTTAATCTTTCCAAGCATACAAACATGACCACTTAATACATGCACGAAAAATTCCTTTCTCTTTCAAAAATTCCAAAAGCTACTTGAAACAAGACTTTCCAAAGGAGATGTTTTTGTATTTTTCTTTTAACAAAGCAAATAAATCTATTTTAACAAAAATCGACCTTAAAAACTATAAAATCTACGAAAATTTACTCACAAGCAAACCAAAAAGTAAATTTACTCTAAGCAAACCTAACGAGGCAAAAGCCTACAAGGATGATTCTAGGTTGTTTTACTTGGCCACAGTCAAGCCAAGGACCAGCTAATGCAGAATCAAGAACTAGTCAAAACAAAACTCAAATCTTTTTGTTCTTTTTGTAAAATGGAAATCAACACTCAATCAACAAGCACTTCGAAATTTGACCAAAGAGACAACTCAACAGGTAGGTTGCTCACACGGGTAGACTTACGATAGGTCCGACTCCTAAGAAGGTTGACAAAACCAGAGAGATCTAAGGCTTGACAACTTCTACCGTTAAAGTCACTACAGGACCTACTCAAAAATCAAACCCTAGGGCTTAAATTCCTATGAAATCCACTAAAACACTCAATGCTATCGAAACAAGTTCAGGTGAAGATCTTTGACAGGATACTAATGGATCTGGGCAGTAAAAACTAAGAAAAAGCAAAATCTAAGAGGAAAAATGTAAAAAATGGAATTTTCTTAATTTTTAGCAGGGTACGCAGGCAACCCGTTAGGACAGGTGCGGGCCCGCTCTGTGCACATAGCGACAGTGCGTACAGGTACGCACTGTGCAATACTCATAGGGTGCGTACTACTGGAAAAACCAAGAAAAGCTAAATCTAATTTAATTCTAAGCTAATCCACCCAAATACAAATTCACACAGCCAAAAACCAGAAAAATAAACCAATTTTCTCAGAGCAAAGTTCATACAAAGGAAAAATCATTCTCATTCATGGAGTTCCCCAGTGGAGTCGCCATTTTGTCAAGCGGAAAGAGTTGTTAGTGCGGACACAACCAACCTCCCTAGGAGCCTAAGACTCTCTAGTGACAAACAAGACAAATAAACACTACTTTTCTCTAAACATGCATTGCAAATACAAGTAATCAGGGGATCTTTAACATACCTTTAGTCCAACGCTTCGTAGTAGTCTAGTCTCGCCGATCCGGATGAGCTCCTCCTTATCTTCGAAACCTGCATTCACTAACAAGCCAAAAGATTAAATAGCACCTGATAAACTTATAAAACAATACATATCCATCATATTGACCAAGGAGTATATGAAACAAACCATGAATAACAATCTGTTGAGAAAAATAAGTTTATTTGCATTAAGAGGTAACAAAAGGAACAATTACAACCTGAGCCTTGGTGTTGTGCAAGTCCCTCCCAGGGTCCTTCAAGAGTTCTCCTTTACTTTGACAAAGCTCACCCACTTCCAAATAGAACAAGTAAAGATGGGAATCTCTCCTCACAAGCTTCTAAATGGGAGTCCTAATTCCAGCAGCATCTACCCTTAGAAATGTTTAGCTTTCAACCTCTCCTCCTTCTGGCCCAATGCCTGTATTTATAGTGCTCAAGAGGAAGTTATTCAGGTCCACCATCAATGGGATAAGTCCCTCTTTGGATGGGATAGCTCCCCTCTTGATGGGATAAGTTCCTCTTTCATAGGGGTACATGAACCATCTGGAGGCGCTCAATACACGTCGAACAACCTTCTAGAATGCTCTAGAAATGACCACAAGTAACTTTTTAAAGATGAAACTTGCGCATTTTGACCTTTACAGGGGTACGCACCTGCCCCTTTACATACAGAGCGTACAAGTACGCAGTTTTTGTGAACATTGGGTGCGTACCCGCAGGCAAGGCTGAGAGAACCTACGTACCCAGAGATAAACACATTTACAAAGACTTTCTCTCTTTTTGGAGTTTGACATGGCAAGCAGAGGCACAAGACCTGCCCAGGAGGATAGCATGACTGCTGATAGAGCCATACTAACTGTATATAACCATGGTGACATTTTTTAGTGTAACACATAGATACATAGACACACACACACACACACACACACACACACACACACATATATATAGCACAAAATAGTCATGATCTCTTCAGGAAACAACATACCTACATACATACATGTATACATATATATACATCGACACAACCATGATCACAACATAATTACCAGATATCATAATGTCAAGGCTAAAAGAACTTCCTTTATCTATGCAACGCATGTACAACATTGAGAACAACAATTCCCAATGTAGCTATGGCATTTGACACCTCAAACCTATTTACTTTACCTTTCTTGATTACTTTTCTCATGACTCCCTGACCATCGTCCATTTATACCAATGGACCCAACCAATCCAACTAGTTGTTATACACTTGCCTTCATCTTCCCTTATACATGCGACGAGCTTCATCCAAACCTTAAATCACCTGTTGGGTATCACACAACTCTCTCGGACTCCATTTACCTCTTTCCCAAACCAATTACCAAGACTCAAAACTTTAAAGGCAAGCACATGAAATAAACAAGAAGAAAACTATGAAAGCCAATAACCATATGACACCACAAACAAAGTGGAATGATCATGCACTAGACATAACAAAACTGCAAATCAAGCACAATAAATCACAAAATACCAAGGGAAAAGACTAGAAACAAACACCATGACTCAATCCCATGGTTCCCAAAGCCTCCAAGGGAAACCTCAACCTGAGCCTTCTTCAAGATGCCATGGAAATTTCTTTCCCATGCAACTCCTTGCATCATACTATCATAAACACATAACTGTCAGTTCATAAGTAAACACAATAGCATACTTGTTACCTTACGTTGTCATGCTAATGCGTAAACACAACATCATACTTGTTACCTTACGTTGTCATGCTAATGCAAAGCATGACACCCTGCAACTTCCCACACATGTCAACCACATTCTGGCTTCTGGCTACTCCCCAGAACTTGCTGTAACTTCCCTAAAATTGACATGTCCACCATATCTATCATGTTTCCCACTCATGTCTTTTAGCCCAGGATTCCGGCTACTCCCCAGAACTTTCTGTAACTTCCAAAATCCATTAAACACATGAAGACAAGACTAATAAACCAAAATTCAACTTCAGGACTAGGCTTGACCATCCCCAACCGGGACTGGCATTCTATCAAACACTTGGCATCAATGCAATCTACAGGTCTAGGATACAAGACTGAACATAAATGACTGAAAACTCTTATGAAACATGACAAGAAGGATCACCACCTTCTCCCTTAAACTATTATGAAATAAATTAGGTCTTGCATTCATCATTTACACATAAATACATGAAATAACTATGACATCAACTAGTTAATTAACCATGCTTATAACCAACATAAAACCATGGAAATAAAAATGAGATAAAAACCATTATATCAAAATATAAACAAGTACAAAAGCAAGATAACTTATCTTTTATTAACCATAGGCAAATACGACCAGGTTCGGGACTTCCACATACCACCCGACCATAGACATGGCTGAACCAAATCTTTCTTTCAGCCAGTCACCCCCGTGCCATATTCCAAGCATGAATGCGTGATCTCATGGATAAACCAATCCAAAAAAAACTAAGGGAATCCAGAGGTTAAGCCACGTCCACCCTCACCAAACTGTGATGACACCAAAATCGGTGCTCTAAACATAAAACCGAACCAAACTTGGAATTCCATCCAGAATCCATCACTATCGTTGAGGAATTTTCCATCTCCTTGTCTCTCAGGCTTTACCACAATCCAATCCGGGATCACTAGGCCCTAAACCAAGACACCAGCTTCTCAGGTTTTACTGCAATCCACATCGGATCACTAGGCCCTAAATTGAGACTCCTCCCTTAGGCTTTACCGTGTATCTTGCGAAAACCGGTCAGGGGATTCCTAGGCCTTTGGGAATGAACCTTGAGACCACCTCCACCTCAAATTCTAAAATCTATATGGAAATTCCAAGCTCAAAACTGAGATCAAAATCCCAACACACCATGGAATCTGGAAAAAGGCAAGGCTAGGCTAAAAACCACTGTCATAACCAGTAAAACCATACCACCAACAATAAGAGAACCATCCACCAACATGCAAATCCATGCATGTCAAAACCAGCTAGGAAATCACACATGCAATATGTTACCTGCAAGTATTCCTACTAAAGTTGCTTGATCCTACTCTTCCTTGCTTGATATTTCCTTTCCTTTCCTTTCCTTTCCTTGTCCTTGTCCTTCCTTTTCTTGCTTTTTCTTCCTTGCTCCAAAACTAGAGTGCTCTAAGAAAACCCTAGGTGTCCAAGAGTGAGAGAGAGAGAGAATAATGAGAGAGCTCCAAAACTGAACTGACCAAGCTTACCCACTGAGCCTCAGAAGCCTTTTTTTATTAATGAGGCCTCTATTTTATTCAAATTTCTTTATTTTCCTTCATTGTCCTCCTCACATGCAACTTGTGACCTTTCACCTTCCTTTTCTCCTAGTTTCCTTTATTTTCATAAATAAATGTGCCAAAAATACCTTTTTCCTTTTTAATTCCTTTGCCTCTGCCAATTTCCTTTACCCATAAACACATCAAGTTATGCCCACTAGCATATCTTTTCCCAAAATTCAGCTTGGAATACGTGTCCCTTACTCGTGGTCTTATTTTGCCTTTATTAACTTTTATTACATGGAATTTTCACCAGGGCTATTATAGATGAGGCTCAATCAAAGCACAAATACTTGGACCAGTGTAAGATGAGCAACTATGATTTAGAATGGAGGCTCCAAAAAGAATCATATGCAAAATTTTAGAGGGTGATCGTAGTTTCTACAACATTGGTGACACACTGGTAGAAGTCCAGTTCCTAGACCTTGTTTCGGGAAAAGTGAGTCTAACTCTTCTAGAAGTATTGTTCAATTCTTCAATTTTCATAGCCTCTTTACTAAGCGTGAGTTAAATATGTATTCCCTACCATTATCCTTACCGAAAACACACATACCAAGCCAAGTCAAACTAAGTTGTTTCGATTGGGGATGAGGGGTATATAGATGCACAAGTAAAACAAACTTTCAAAGTTTTAGTTTCGTCTCTGGTGTTTCTCCGCTTCTAGTAGTTCTGGACGATACCCTAATGGAGTTACTTTAGGAACACAAGCATTGAGCCTGAACAGTACCCCAACGAAGTTACTTGCTTCACCTCTCTATGTAGGAAGCCTTTCTCTTCTTTCACCTTTTATTTATTTTTATTTTTTCAAAGAACTGTGCATAGGCACTTATTTATTTCATGAGGCAGAAGAGGGATCCCGACCTATTGAGAGAAGAAGAGGCTGTCCCTTCAAATAAGGATATTTATATATTCCTCTGAGATACTTGTCAAGGTTTTCCCCCTCTCCTTACTGTACTTGACTGAGTTGACAAGGGTTAACCAAATATAGAAATCTGATTAGAGTAGGCGGTACTAGTTAAGAGTGCAAGCATCATGATTTCACCATGACTCTCTCTAAAAGGAACATATTTTGCATCAGAGTATCATCAACTAGAAGAAATTCAAGATTCAAATAAAGAGAGGGGATAGACAGATAACCAAGTGTTGATAGTTGTACAAGTTCCTCTTGGATTTCACCCTGCTTGTATAAGAAGCCAAACATGGTTTCATGTAGACACTAACCTTTGGGTTAAAAAAAATAAACAAAGGAAAGAAGCAAGACAAAGCAAAACAAAGTAAGAAAATCAAGAAACATGCAAGAAAACAAAACACTACCCCTACTCCTAACTTAAGCAGAGCATAGGCCAACTCACGTGAAGTGATATTTCCAATGCAAACCATCAACGCATTGGTTGTCCCATGTAGGCAACAACATGATTGACAAGAAAAATATGCAAGCAAACCAACCAACAAGAAATATACAAAAATGTAAACCAAAATGTCTAAAGCTTGAATGCATCCACATAAAAGTAAATCTTGAAAGCACATGACAGGCACTCTGCGGATGTATGATGGTGTCTAGTCACATTGAGCGTGAAAGATAAGCATGTACACATATTCAAACTTGAAAGGCGAGTAATCATAAAGAAAGAAGAAAACTTGCGTTTTTCCATAGTGCTTGCTACATATGACTCCTCCAATGCATGAGCAATAAGATTGTGTGATTCCGGTGCAGGATGCGAAAACTGTGAAATAGATTGATTTTCATTGTAAACAACAGAGTGATGATGAGCCTGGAAAAGTTGAACTAATTTATGATCAGAAGTGGAACTGACCTCAAGGCTATGAGAACCTTACATAACCATCATCTTGGTTTGAAGTGCCTTGACAACTTGATGGGTTTCCACTTCATCAGAAGATGGATCATCAAAGACCGATGGCTTAAAAATATCAACAATAGGCAAATAAAAATCATGCTCATATGAATGAATGAAAAGATCATGACAACCATGATAAGAAAAATTAAAATGACTGACAACAACGTCCTCATGATCTGATGAATCATACAGAGGGGATGATGAAAAACGAGAAATTTCACCCTCTATGTTTATGGAAATGTAAGATGAGAGATTGGGTAGATATGGAAAGATAGATTTGTACTCTTTGTAATTGAATGAAGAACTGTAATCCCACGTGTTCTGTGAATGATTGGAAATAGAAAAATCCAGAAATGAATTTTCACAAGATGGAACAGTAATAGCAGAATCGTGGAAGATGTCAAGATAAAGCGGATGAGGTGTGGACATAAGGAGGTCATCCTTCACCGCAGATTCTTTTTTAGACTCCCACACACACCCATAAAAAAATATAGCGCAGGTTGGTTGTTCAACACCAAATCCATCCAATAATTGGTCCTCGTGAACATCGCATGTGAGATCCAAGATGGATGAACACAACACACAAAAATCTAAAGGATCAAAGGAATCAAAGGAAAAAGAATGAGGAGATGAGACCACATGAAAACCATCGAGCTTGTCGACCAAAATTGCGCAGAAATCCTGAGCAGGTGGGGTAGGAGGAGAAGGTGACTGATCAACAGGTGGATGCTCAACTTCTCCCACCTCAACCTACCAAGATAGAGCTGTTTGATGAGATGGGGACGGAGGGTCACTTCAAACAACAACCTTGTCTGTCTCAGATTTGGACACTTTAACACTGAGGTATGTTGGGAGAGGCTCAAAAGAGTCTAACTCGTGTGGATTCTTGGAAATGTGAACAAGATACTGAAATATTTCCATCAAAAATTTCCAGTCAAATTCATCTTCAGGAAATTCATCACAATAATGGAGAAAACAATTGTGAAAATTCTCAAGAGATTCGTCAGGTGCTTTTCACAATTTTATTTTATTTTGATTAAGTGTTTTACAGTCATAAAGAACGAAAGCATGACATAATTATCTGAATATGTGATCAAAAGAGTGTATAGAGGCTATGAACAATGTGTGACACCATTGCTTTGCGCGCCCTTCAAACATGAAGCGAACAACCCACAGGTAATGTCATCTGAGGGGACATCATGCCTATCACAGAAGCTAGCAAAGGAAACTGTGCCTAAAAAGGGGTGTTCATTGTTGCCATCGATTTTATATTTGGACATGTCATCTATAATGCTTGCAGGTGCTTCAAAATCAAATGCGTGAGAGAAACATGTCAGGGTTATGATTTCAACAAAAGTCATGAAATATGTGCGGAAATTCAAAACAGACTTCGAGGGATCAACTTGTCATCTGGCCCTCCTTCTAATGCCAGAAATGTTGATGGTGTTGGACCCACCAACATTAAGGTGATCTCCTCGATATGAAGTCCCAATTAGACCTCAAACTGTTTGGAGTAGGATTCCCAACAGCATGTGGTAGTGTAATGCCTTGACCACTATAGTGCGCAGAGGTAAGTAAGATAACTTTGGGTGAGAGAAAGTGTGTGACCCTGTAGAGAGTCAAGCGAAATGCATGGGGGTTCTAACACATGGAGGGGAAAATGAAGTGCACCCCTTAGAAGCCTGTAATAGTAAGCAAATTGAAAGGAACACATGAGCAGAATGATGTCACTAGCTAAAATGCAGAATAATCCACAAATTAAAGTGACGGGTTATTCCAACAACACACATTCAACATGATTCATACAATTGCATAAAAAATAGTTCATAAGTAGATGTGTAAGTTAAACAACATACATTGCTAAACAAACCATAATAGTCCAACTATAATAACAACATATGCATGAAAGCGTGATGGCTATGTTATTATTATTATAAGTGAAAGTTCCATCCATACATACACCATTGACCACCACTAGCCCCAATAGTGGAACATTATGGTCGAGAACAACTACTTCTCCAAAGAAGTATACTCGCTCTAAGCTGTGGGGAAGCCAAGGCTCATCAGGATACTCCCAAGGATTTTCTAAGCCTAAGCCTAGCCAAAAGCTTGGCTCCCAAAATACCTTTCTATGAGTTATGAGGTTCTATTTATAACAAAGGGTGGGGTGACCCTTGACATTCCCCTTTGTGACTATTTGAATACCCTCATGACTCTTCAACTTCTTTACAAATAAATCATTACATAACATGATGACTTTTCACATTCCACTAATGACACTTGGAATTTCACTTACAACATATTTATAAATAATATTACATTTTACAGATGTACCCATGTGAGACAAAATAGGCTAGAGACAACATAACAAGACAAAACACTATGACTCCGAAGTTTGGGGGAAGACCAACTCAGAAACGTCCACTTGGGCTTCTCGGTCACATATTGGTGCCAAGATTGGTATGATGTGATGATGTCCCCAAACTGCTTGATGGTGTCTTGCTGATAGCAAACTCTTGCCTCCATGACATCTAGGTATATGGTCTTGGAACCTATGTAAAACTCATCCTGAAGCATGTGCAACATGGTGTTGACCATGAAAGGACCACCAATGTACTTCTGCATGTTATGTGCACTAAGCTCCAAGTCATCCCTAGTGGCCTCTCCCCTTATCTACTCCATGTACCCATCGATCTCTAGTCGGACTTGGTTCTTTGGTCTAGCCTCTGTGAGAGAACCAATTGACAAGATCTTGCATATGAGGCCTGTATGCTACCAACGAATGAGGCGAGTTGCTCATAGTTCTTGATCAACATCTGAACCTTTTCTTTCTCCAACTTTGCCTATGGCTTCATCTACTTTGGAAAGTGAAGCAGGGCTCCTTTGTACCAAATTGTCAATCCTTGCATATGGGCGATGGTAGCATATATGTTCCTAAGAGTTTAAACAAAATATTTGCTTTGCTGCTATAAGCCATGCACAAAAACAACTGCTTTATGCACGATGACAATTTCGTCATAGAGCTTCCGCATGGTAGTCTCAAGTGTTGATACATCAACAAGTATTGATTTCCTCATCTCTACCATTGTGAAACTGCACTCTGTTGTTGAATTTGCTTTGCCTCTTGCTTGACAGCTTGCAAATTATTTATCATGTGTTCATTCTCGGCCAACAGGTACTTAACATTTGAGCCCGTTGCTCCTGCATAGGCCAAGGTGGAATCGGCAAGGGCAGTTGGATGATTTCTAATACATACCACTATCACCCTTTCCTTCATGAATTTAGGTGATGCGTGATCATCCAGAAAGTTTTTCCTTTGCAGTTTTACGATCTTCTTCTGCAACTCATTAAATGATAGATTGTACACATCTGTGACCGGATCATCATCAAGGAGAAAAAATTCTGCTTGCTCGCTCAAGACTGGTTCTGACACTAGAGTTGGTGGAGGTTGAGAGATGACTTCTGGTGCTCACAACATAAGGTTAGTGTCTTTTTTTTGTGGCTACAACTACATGTATATCACTTCAATCAATTTCTCAATCTGTTGAGAAAGCTCCCGAACCTACATCTGCTCACCGTCTTCATCGTCTATTCACTGTTCAAATCCTCAACCTGTATGGACGCTATTTGCTCTGTCATTGCACCTTTCCTTTCTTCTTCTATATGCTTATGCTTCTCTTCTCTTTATCTCCTCCTTAGCTCATGTTCTTCCTACAACTTCTTCTCCATCTCTTGCAACTTTAATTCTTCTTTCTGCAGCCTCTAATTTTCTCTCTTCGTTCGCTCTGCTCTCTTTATCCACTGCTACCTCTTTCCCTCCACTTCTTTCTCCGTTATCGAATATGACCTCATCTTGCAGCTTTTCTCTGCCTTTGGATTCTCAGCAATATTCCTCTTACCTTTGTCATGCACTAGATTGCTTCTTGTTGCTACTATTGTTGTTGCTTCTCGCGCTACTACTGCTTGCAAAGTAGCTTTCCAAGTTGTTGCTATACTGACCGAATAGTGGTGTTTGGAGGCATTGTAGCAGTACCTCCAAGGGTCCTCATTGTGCTAATGAAATGTCCCATGGATCCATGAATAGTACAACTTCGCACATTGGTTGTTGCAAATACCGTGGGGATTATACAAATTGAAGTATTTAGTGCTGAACTCGAATTTCAATATCTCCTTGGCTTCAACATCTGCATCCTTCAAGCTCTTAATCTCGTAAAATCTGATCCATAAAGGAAGAGCGGGCCATGGTGCTTTATTCTTCCTATGCAATCCTGCTGATAACCCATGTGGAGAGGTAATATGAGACCTCTTGCATGACCATATTGTCCATGGCATACCTTGGTAGAACATGCGAAGGCTTCTATCTACCAAACACTTTGATGAAGGTGCCACCAGGTCAAACTGTTTGGAACTAATTTAACTAGACTTAACTTAGCTAACTAATTACAACTCAAATACAACTCATCTTTATCTCCTTAATTAAGGGATAACTTCCTCAATCAAAGGGATAACTGTTGCATGAATTCACAAAGAATCTAGCTTGAATTTCTCCAACTAATTAACTCAAGATGAATTAATTAATTATTTTTCAAGCAACTGGTGAGATTAAATTCAAATTTTAATTCTCATTTTTTTTTTGGTAGGTAAGCACCCACGGGGGATTTGAACCAGTGACCTATCACAAGGAGTGCCTTAACAGTGCACCCATTCACCGTCAATCCAAAGCCCCGTGGGCAATTTTAATTCTCAATTTTAATTCAAGGACAAATTAAAATTGGAATATTCTTGTTGCCACATTTCAACATATAATTGTGTCCTCCTTTGCACAATGGATGCAATCATTGTAGATGTTGGACCTCAAGTAGATTGGGTGAAGGTCAATGTGCATTTAACATTGTTTTTGTTGTCATTCACATTGGAGGCCAAATCTCAGCATGGCTTGTATGATACAACTTCACTCAGATATGATACGATTAATGGTACGTCGGTCATATTAAATTAAAACATGATAAAAATTCAGTTCTATTCAAATTCGTACCAAAATCCATACTAGAAAGACTAATTTGTCCATATCCTTTCACTATGTCTGATATAATGGTGGTCATTATCATGACTATTTTTTTTAATTTATATAACATGTTTATGAGAGTAATTTGTTATAGTCATGCATTCTTTGTCACTAATGTTTTATGTATACAGGTGACATATGTATTGATCTGTCATCTAAACCAACATGACTTCCCCGTGGACACTCATGTGAGTATTCTTGTTCACCAAACAAATCATGAGCTATTCTGTTTCGTTGATATTTTGAAAGGCCATTTTTAAACCCCAATTACTTTTATGTTGCTTTGTTGCATCCACAAGTCACTCTGCTTTTACTTGTGCTTGTACTTTCTGTAGTTCATTCCAAGTCTCATTGATGTTATTGTGTTTTCAGGTGCACAATTTGCTTTCAAGAGCACATATATCTCTTCAAAAGCTCATTCTTGGAAACTCTGTTGACATTGTTACTACATTCTATATATAATTTTCATTTGTCATAAATTAAATCAAGTTATATTACATTTCATAGCATTCAAACCCTTTTGGGTCACATGAGCCATTTAAAAAACTAAATAAAAGATTATCATGATCAAATAAAAAAATTGTCTACATAGCTAAAAGATTTTTTTTGCACAACAACAGGCTTTTTAAAGTGGACATACTATTATTTAAGATTTGTTGTTTTGAATTTGAAAATGTGAATTCCATTGTATAAAATTTCTTGTTTTGAGCTTGCAATACAGAATTTTAATGACAAAAATTGTCAATACATTAACAAAATCTTGATCCTTCCCCAATCACAAATATCTATTAGTATTGATTTACAAACTATACTAGCCATATCATTTTTTTAATTAAAAAAAAACAAACAACCAACCAACAAATTTTTAATGCAAACACACCAATTACAAGTTTAGATGTACAAAACTATATGCATAAAATTCACTTTTGCATAAAAGCAGTGACATGCCAGAGTGTAACTCTTGTTTAGTATAAAATTGTTGTTAGTCGGTATTCCTTTATTCTGACAGTATTTATCACATTTTTGAAGGGGTTTCTAACTAATTTATGTAAGTTGTAATTTTATTGTTTTCTTATTTAATTTGTTATATTATCAATTACGTTGTTCATGGGTATTCCTTCATTATCATAGCATTTATCACATTTTTGAAGGTTTTTCTAACTAATTTATGTCAAGTTGTAAATTTTTTGTATTTTTATTTAATTTTTTTAGAATGAGTTATTTTAAAGTTGGAATTGTGTAAAATTATGTTATAGTTTGTTGTCATTTTTTTTTTAAATGAGTAGGGAAGGTTTTATTTTTTGAAATTATGGGTTTGTGGCTAAAACAAGGATTATAGCAATTAATTCATTATTGTATTAATTAAGTTTTTATTATAACTGTTTGTTTATTTAATAATGTAAAATATTAGTTTTCTATATATATTTATTTATTTTATAACATACTAAAATTTTATTATTATATTATTTTATTGGTGAAAATATAATTGAAAATTAGGGGCGGGAAGGGTGATATACTACCTCAAGAACATGAAGAGATAAGATTTGCTTGGATGGGGCTTAAGCACAACTACATAAAATAGAGTTGAATTTATAGCATTGTGGAAAGGCCCAGATATTATTGAATCTAGTTATGATATTGTTATAGTAGTTTCTTGCATGCCCATGATACCTCACTCGTTATTAGGTAGGGCTCACACATAATCACTCGTAATTCATCTTGATTGTAGAGATCCAAGGGGGTTTGTTAAGATCAAGATCAAGATCTATAATTCCCCGAGGACCCATAACTAATTGATCAAGTTGATTCTTTAGTAGCATATTTAGTTTACTCCTAGGGTTACCCAATTTTAGGAGCAAAGGTAGCCTAGAGGGAGAGTGTTTGAAATTTCGTAGCTTACCCAATCCTCGTTGAGGTCTATAAGGGAATAAGAAAGATTAAAATACCAGGAGATTCGATGATTGTTATTAGAATGATCACTAAAGCCCTTTTGTCTTGTGATTCATCATTTCCTCCCATGGTAAAAAGAATAGCTCTTCAGTGGAATTTTTTTAAGAAACCCCTCTCCTTCATATTTTAAGGCATCTAAATGGAGAGGTTGACAGTTTAGCTAATCTTGGAGTGGAGTTTGAAAGTGGATTTATTGAAATTAATCAGAAGGTAAGGAATTTGCCCCCGTACCTTAGCCCACCATGACTATTCATGGGTAGAAGGGCCAACAAAGTTCACAACCATTCGAAATAATGGCTCAATTCATTTAAACTTTGCATGCATAAAGGAGTTGACATGATAAACAAGGTGCATCCACTTGGAGGCATCATTGAAATTAGAACAGTATGTGGAGATCTGTCATACTTAATGCTTCACTCCAAGCTTGTTAAGGCCAAGAGATTGGACAATTGGATGGTCTTGATTCTTGGTGTTATGGGATTTCACTTGGGCGCATTAATGGTGCAAAGTCAAACGCACCTCCCTCCTTTGTATTTCTTAAATTCACTCGGAGGAAACTTGGTCTGATGCCTCATGAAGGTCAAGCCTGTAACAAATTCTTGGATTGGTGGGGATCTGGTTTTAGTGGAGACAAGGGAATACATTCTCAAGATAAATTATGAGGAATGTATATTTAAGAAGGCTTCTCTTGACCTAGAACGCTTGGCTATGACATTGGAAGAGGGTCAATCCCCTGAACCTAAGATGGTGCATTGGAAGAAAATGGTGGAGTTGTTGTTCAAATTGTTAATGGGAAGGGTGGAAATTCTCTCCATAAGGTTGGATCTCATTGAGGGTGAAAGAGAGGCAAGAGTCAATTTGACAGAGGCAAATTTTGAAGGGCTAGAAGCAAGAGTTGAAAGAAAATTCACAAGGGTGGAGGCAAAGCTAATTTCTAGTAACACAGAGTTTTCAAGCTTCGATCTTTTCATAGATGTTCAAGCGCTCATGTTCGGCAAGGCAAGTTTTGGTGCCAAGGAGCAACAAGAACATTCTGGCAGTAGAGCATCAGGTGCAGGAGCAGGCAAAGGAAAAGAGGTGATTTAAACTAGAATTGATAAAGTTGGGCATTCAAAGCCTGTTTAAATTCTTCATTTTTTATGTATTGCAAGTTTGTTTTGTTATTGGATCAAATTTTTAGAATATATGAAAGGCTTCGATGTAGAATCATAGTTCAGAGGACCCGTAGAGGCAAAAAGTCTCCGCTCTGCATTTAAAAAAACAAAGGAAAATCTAAAATTAAAAGGTAATATACTAGCCTAGATCCATCTTAACTATGGATATACCAAGTGCTGAGAGGGATCAAATTTCTTTTTACTCTAAAGGAGGTTTGCATCTCAAAGAGATTTGGTCTCTCTCAACACTTGGTAGATCCGAAGATAAAATGGATATAGGTTGGTTTAATTTCCCCTTTTAAATATATTATGTTCTACATAATGCCATGGGTCAAAACCATGAGTTTTCATAAACCTGGAGCTCCAAAACCACAGGTAATCTGACCAAATAAATATATACTAATTAAATAAGTATATTCAAATTTAATTTTAATAATAACTAATAAATAGAGTTTTACTTTTATTTTTATTTTTACTAAGTAGAATTGTTTATTTTTATTTATTTTTATTTTTATGTAATTTGACTAAGTCAAAATGTTTAAAGGACAAGGCATTACAAATCTCTTCCATATTGTGTTGGAGAGTGCCTCTCGATGCAATTAAATAGAAAATGTACCAAAAAAACGTATGATTAATAGAAAAAAAAAACTAAAAATTGATTCAATTATTTATTTCAACTCGAAATTCTTAATCTTGTGAAGATTTTTTAACAAAATTAGACATGCTAATGAATATAATATAAAGATAATAATATTATATATTCTTATCGCGCCAATAGGTACATTCTACAACCCATTATGATGGCTATGTGGATTTCATCCATGCTCAACTTGGAGTTGACAAGTATCCCTTTCAAAATAAAAATTAAATACTTTGTAAATAAAATAAAATAAAAATGTCGGCTAATAGAAATGAAAATACATAGTTAGTTTTAATTAAAAACATCAAGAACCTCACTCTCAATCTGCTCCCTCTGTTAGTTGTCAATATTACAACCCATAATGAATGAGATGTGGTAATTAATATTACAATCTTGTATGAAAGAGACATGGTAAAAAAAAAATCACTTTCACTATTAGAGCCACAAATAAAACATTTATATGTTATTTTTTTATAAAAATAAAGTAACTAGCAATTGCACCGAGAGGTGCAAAGGAACACCGATATGAGTGGAGGGAATGTGGAAGGCAGTAATGAAGTGAATTTAGGATATTTGTTTTCTAGAAAGAAATTGAGGGAATAAAACCTCTTAAATTGTCTAGACTATACTTATAATGGAAGGCAACAAGGCATAACGAAAAGAAATATATTCAGAACATCATATGTATCATATTTACTTGAACCTTTTTCTCCGTTAAACCTTTATCATATTTACTTATTCGTCGGATGCTATGCTTTTATAGCTATACGACTATAAAATGTAATGAAGATTATAATCTTTAAAGTCAAAAATAAGAGGGCTTGCTCTTTTTAAATGTGTATATTTTGTGAAATTATCGAGCCTTCTCTTTTTTTTACTCTAAGAATTAAATAACACAACCATGTAATCAACTTTGTCCAAGAGATAGTCCAAGCGGGACCCAGGGTTTGTACTGCACACATCATGAAGAAAAACTAGAAACAACTTATGGGGGCACTTGGGTGGTTTCTGGAACCAAGGATGATTGGTGCCGAAACAACTATAGACTACTGATTTCTTTGATGAGCAGTTTGTCAAATTTGATTCCAGGGCCACCTTGTAGGTTTTAAGCCTGTACAAAAATTACCTACATATGAATTCTAAAAATAGAAAATAAACAATGGAGAGAACTTAAAACATAAAACAGATATACACAGAGATTTTCCTATGGATCCCAAAATCGGGACTACTAGATTGATTTTTCATTATGTTCCTTTCAATGTTACTATACATATATATACATGCCAAAGAATTCATAAACTGCAATCCATTAACCCTAGATTAGAACATAACTGTAGTTTCCTTGACCAAATCTACAAAATACCATGGGCAGAAAACCATCATGCCCAAAACCATGTGCAAAACCCATGCACAAAACCATTGGTAGTCCACTCACCTAATATAGGGTCCAAAAAAAATCCTGAGGCGTTACCCCAGACCCCATCGTGGAAATAATATAACACACACCCAACATTCTCCCACTTGTTGTTTTCTTTTCCACACAAGGGGTCGCAGGAGAGCTTAGTCATTGGTCCAACCTTCCAACGCCCATTGTTTCTCTACACCAAGTAAACTTCTTAGTGCTCACAGATTTCGTCAATGCATTTGCAACATTCTTCAAAGTGTCCACTTTTACCAGCAACACATTTTTACCCTCAACCATATCCCTCGCAAAGTGATATTGAACATCGATGTGCTTTGTCTTTGAATGATAATTAGGGTTATTGGCCAAGAAAAATTCACTTTGGTTGTCACAGTCTATCCTTATAGCTCGTTGTACTAATCCCATACTTGAACACAATCTCTGCAACGAAACTGCTTCCTTACTTGCATGAGTGGCTACCATGTATTATGCCTATGTAGTTGAAAGTGCCACTATATATTGTCTCTTGCTCATCCAACTGACTGCACCTCCAAATAGGTTAGACATATACCCACTTGTAGATCTTCTTTGATCCAGATCTCCAGCCCAGTCTACGTCAACAAAGTCATGGATGTCCAAAACTTTATCCAATCCCGGTCTTCCTTGGTAGCACAAACCATAATCACTAGTGCCATGCAAATAACTAAAAACCCGCTTCATTGTTGTCCAATGCTCCTTCCCTAGTTCTGACATAAACCTGCTCAATACTCCCACTGCATGTGCAATATCTGGTCTAGTACAGACCATTGCATACATCAGTCTACCGACTGCACTTGCGTATAGAACACAAGACACAACATCTTCCTCTTCTTGTGTCATGGGACACTATTCAACAGATAACTTTACACCTACAAGAATAGGAACCTTCATCGGTTTACTATCTTGCATATTAAATATCTGTAGTATTGTCTCGGTGTGCTTCCTCTGGTTTAACCAGAGCTTCCTCTTTGCCCGATCTCGTTTAATTTTCATGCCCAAAATATAGTTTGCAACATCAAGATCCTTCATGTCGAATTTGGAGGAAATTGGGTCTTCAAATCGTGGATAATTTCTTTGTTATTTCAAATCAGCAACATATCATCCACATACAAGACCAAATAAATAACACTGCCACTAATTAATTTAAAATACACACAGTGATTTTCTTTGCTTCTGGTGCAGCAAAGTCCCCGTATATATGTATTAAATTTTTGATACCACATCCTTGGTGACTATTTTAACCCATACAAGGACTTTTTTAACCTGCATACCAGTTCTTTCTTACCCTTCACCGCAAAGCCTTCAGGTTGCTTCATGTAGGTCTCTTCTTCCAGATCCCTGTGAAGAAATGATGTATTCAAATCCATTTGTTCTACCTCAAAATCAAAAGCAGCAACAATGGATAAAAGTAATCTAATAGAAGCTACCTTGACAATAGGACAAAAAATATCACCAAAACCAATTCCCCACACTTGGGAATAACCTTTTGTTACTAACCGAGCTTTGTATTTCTCCATCTTGCCTTCTGCATTCATCTTCTTCTTAAACACCCATTTGCTTCCAATGGGTTTCCTCCCAGCTGACAAATCCACTAGATCCCAAGCCTCATTTTTGTCCAAATATGCCATTTCATCAACCATGGCTTCTTTCCATAGTTTTCCATCCTCTGAATCTACTGCCTCCTTGACATTTATGTGATCATCATCAGTAATAAATAAAGCAAAATTTGAACAGAAAGCATATGGACTATACCTTTCTAGTTGCCTTCTTTCTCAAACTGATCTTCTCACAACTGGAGTTTGTGGTTCTTCATCTTCTAATTCTTGTCCTATTGTAGAGTTTGATTCTTCCTCCTTTATCTCAAACTCTATCTTCTATGGTTCCTTTGGTAGGAATTCATGTTTATTAACATATTTCACCTCTATAAACACCACATCTCGGTTGTACACAACCTCCCTTGTTTCTGGGTTCCAAAGCTTATAACCTTTTAAAAGCATCCTTATAATCAAGATGCACCTTTCAGATTTACTATCCAACTTGGTTCCTTTTTCCTTTGGAACATGTACATATGCATCACAACCAAATACCCTCAGATGTGAAAGAGAGGGTTTCTTACCAATCCATACCTCATGTGGAGTCTTATCCTTCAACGTTGATGAAGGTGATATATTAACCAAGTAACATGCAGTCTCCACTACTTCTGCCCAGAATTCCTGTCCTAACTTGACACCACTGAGCATGCTTCTTGCCTTTTCCATCGACATCTTGTTCATTATTTCTGCAACTCCATTTTGCTGAAGTGTGTATGGAGTAGTCTTTTGTCATCCTATACCGCACTTCTTACATAATTTTTCAAATTCCTTCTTGCAGAACTCTCCACCATTATCTATCCTCAACACCTTTATCTTTTTCTTTGTCTAGTTTTCCTCTAGAGTCTTAAATTCTTTAAACCTGTCAAAGACTTTAGATTTATTCATGAGGAAATATATCCATGTATTCCTTGAGAATTCATCTATAAAGGATACATAGTACACAAACTTACTCATTTATGGAACCGACACAGGTCAAAACACATCATTGTGCACAAGTGCTAATATCCCTTTCGCCCTTTTAGCACAATAGGGGAAACTCACCCGATTCTGCTTCCCATATACACAATGTTCACAGAAATTGAAATCCAAAGAGAAATTAGACATACCTTATACCATATTATTACAATGAAGTATTTGAAGGCCCTTATATCCAACATGTCCAAGCCTTTGATGCCATAACATGGTCTTTTCTCCAGAGACCACTAGATTTTCTACTCCACTTTCAGGAACCACAGAACTGTTGCACCCATTAATAGCAGTACTACCCAAAAGCTTGTATAGAGTTCCAATATGAACTCCCCGCATCACTACAAGTGCTCCCCGAACCATCTTGTAGGTATCTTTCTCGAACACTGTTTTTACACCTGCATCATCCATCTTGCTTACATAAATTAGATTTATGGCCAATGCAGGAATATGCAGAACACCCAGAAATGTTCTAATCCTTCCACCTTGCAACTTCAGCTTAAATTTTTCACGTCCGAAAATTCTAGCCTTCTTGTCATCCCCTAAGAAGACATCACCACAATCATATTTCTCATACTTGCATAACCACTCCCTATGGGGAGTGAAGTGAAAGGATGCACCTGATTCGATCAACCATGTCTCATGATCTACATGTGTACTTGAAGAAGAAGCCAAATACACATCCCCACCTTCATCTGAGGTGGTTTTTTCATCTGTAAAAGGAGCATCATCATATCTTTTTCCTTTCTCAAGAGCTTTAGATCTACATTCCTTTTTGAAGTGCCCTTCCTTTCCACATTTTCATTACACCTTTACAGGTTTTCCTATAGATTTAGATCTCCATCTAGATTTAGAGCTCCCACTCGAGGAATTATTTTTGTTTCTCTTCCGGGTCCGTCCTCGTACAGACAAGGCATCTCCATTCTTGACCTCCATATTTTTTCGTTTCATCTCCTTCGACAACAAGGATGAGACTATTTCATCAAACGTCAAGGTAGTTGTATTGCTACCTATTGCAACAACTAGACTATCCCACGAATCTGGTAGAGAACACAACAAACAAATGCACTTGTCTTCATATGAAATTTTAATATCAACAGATAACAACTCACCTACCACAATATTAAAGGTGTTCAAATGCTCTATCACCGAGTCTCCATCTTTCATCCTCAGGTTATACATCTTTTTTCGTAGGAACAGTTTGTTCACCAGAGGCTTAGATTGGTATAAAGTCCCTAACTTGTCCCACAAAGCCTTCATTGTAGCTTCCCCTAATACATTCAACAATATTGAATCTGAGATACACAATTGTATTATGCTCTTTTCTTTCTGATACAACTTTGCCCAATCTTCATATGACATTGTCGTTGGTTTAGTACCCGAATCTACCGCAATCCACTGATATTTATCCCCTAGCATATCCTCCATCTTGAGTTTCCACAACTCAAAACTTTGACCATTAAATATCTCGAGCTCTATCTTTCCATTGCTCTCCATCTTATTTCATCGCAAGAATTAATCCCGCAGATCTCCCACTGAACAGGGCCTACCACAGGTCCGAGCAAAACCGCTCAATAGTAAATGCGTCCCCTTGTAGCTGAAACAACGTTGATACCATATGTAGGTTCTTAACGTTGTACTTAAATTACCTACATATAAATTCTAAAAACAAAAGATAAACAATAGCGAGAAAATAAAACATAAAACAAATATACACATAGATTCTCGTGTGGATCCCAAAATCGGGATTACCAGATTAATTTTTCATTATGTTCCTTTCAATATTGCAATATATATATATATATATATATATATATATATATATATATATATATATATATATATATATATATATATATGCCAAAACATTCATAAACCCCAATCCGTTAACCCTAGATTAGAACATAACCGTATATCCCTTGATCGTATCTACAACATACCATGGGTAGAAAACCATCATGCCCAAAACCATGTGCAAAACCCATGCACAAAACCATAGGTTGGTTTGCCCACCTAATAGAGGGTCCAAAAAAATTTCTCGGGGCACTACTCCGAACCCCATCGTGGAAAGAATATAACACACACCCAACACACCTTTAATGTTATGTATCACACATTTTATGCCACTGAGACATTGTTGATTTGGGGCATTGTCACCATGAGCTGTTGATCTGGAACATTGAACGTTGATGACCGTCAACCTTGATATTCAAAGCATTGTCTGTATAAGTTAATGAAGGAGCGCCCATGTTCTGGACAGAATTAATTTCTATGGCTGGAAGATTTGTTTAAGACTCAGAAGATGACTCTTCTTTAGCATGCAAAACTAATGAAGTCATGGGAGAAATTGAAGACTGAACATTTGCTTCTAGAACCTAGTTAATACGCCTCTTTACCTCCGCTGAGAGATGAAACTCTTCCTTAATAACATGGCAGCATGCTTACTCTAGGAGGATTGCCATTTTTTCAGCAACAACATTTTAACCATGGTGAGAGCCTTCTGAAAGTAGATAAGATTTCCATCTTCAGACTAACTATTTTCGAAAGGAACTATCTTATCAATACACTCATATATAACACAAGGTTCATATTTAAACTCCTCATAAAGCTCAATTTCGATGTTTGTTGGAAACCCAACAATTTCATTAACGTTCCCGTAAGATATCTGTCAGGTTTACCTCCATACTTCTCAAAACTTCTTCCATTCATTGACTCCAAATTTCATCATTACACACCTCTCTGAATCTTTCTACCTCTTCCATGCTCTCCATCAGATTCTTATTTTTAGAAGACATGGGTAAATTGAGTATTTCTACAAAGCCATGCATTTGTCTATATATCACTTTTGAAAATTGTGTTGTTGCGTCCAATATATACACTTTAAAGAATCATTATCCCACATCGGTTAGGGGGATGATTGTGTTGGTGTTTATATGGGCCCATATTCATAGAACAACTCGACGCAGTGAGCTAAATGTGATATACCTCCCACCTTGTTGTGGAATCCTTTTTTGGTTCGGTGCCTTGTGTGAGTGCTAGCTTTGGTGATTGTTGTTGTTGATTGGTGGAATCAGTACTTGACCTGTAACTTAGAAATTTCAAATTGGAGTCAGCATTGAAACCCAACATTTTTGCCAAAAATATTTTTTCTGCATTATCAATATGGAATCCACATAATGTTTTTTTAAAAGCCAAAAATTTTCACTTGGAAGGATCTGGCTACAACATCTCATATCATCTTAGTGCCGATTTATTTCATTCTTCTGGACTGTATTGCGAACTGGATTGCTCCATCCACTATTGCCTTGTCCTTAGAGAATGATTGGGTTGCTTCTATCAATCTCATTTCACTTGATGTCAATCGAAAAATTATAAAATTAGATAAAAAGGAAAAGGTATCTGCTTTTCATCTTGATTTGCATGTTTGATAAACTTGATCATTGTTTAAACAATTGTCCTTTATCAATGAGTTTGAACAAAAGTTTAATGAAATTTTGCAGGTGTTACCTATCAAAATTGTGAAGATGGAGAGGAACTAACAATAGCTCAATATAAAGCATATGTACCTCCACTTAAAGGGTTTAATCTAAAGGATAAAGCCAAGAAAGTCAGTGTAAATCCATCTCCTCCCACCTCTAAGTTTTTTGATGATTCCCTTTCAACTTGGTGTAGACCATGTAACCTTGCACATTGGGAGGACTCTTGTAAAATTTCTTTGGTATCTCAAAATTATAATTGACACAAATTGGGAGTTTCTGCCTAAATTTTCTGAGAATGCCTTTTGTGGAAGGGATGAGGAGCTTTTTACTAGTCATCAAGTGCATATTTTACCCTAATCATAGCAATATGTAGTGATCCCTTTATAGAAGAGTGCATGATAAAACTAAAAATATATGATTAAAACCATAAATTCATTTTTTTACCATTCTTGATCAAGACAATTTTCCAATTAATGAAACAGTTGCTTCCCAACCTAAGACTTGTGTACCTAGGAAAGGATAGTAAGTCAAAAACTTTAAAAATAGAGTACAAAATGAGAAGTTAGATGTTGAGACCATTCCATAGGTTGTCGCACCCACTTTAACCCATTTTGCCTCGTGGATCCACTAGTAATTTTTTATGTTGCACAATAATTATTGAAGGTGAGGATCCTTGTTCCTCTAGTTGACTTGTTTAAGATTTGTGGGTAGAGATGCACTATTACGCAATCACTAGTGTGCTGTCAGATGGCTCTATTGTTATGAACATTATTGATATTTTACAAGCAGTAGAGGATGATAGAGGATTACCCACAATTTACGTTGGAGATAAACTTGAAAGATATGCCTTTCTCTGTGTCATTTCTTACAGGTGATTTGGTGTTGTTTGTTGTATGTTGGACTAATGTACCTCCAACAACATCATGGCATGTGGTGTGATGAGACAATTGGGATTAAGAATTAGAAAGATATATCAAAATGTTTATGCCATGGATAATAAGAATGTCAAGGAATGAAGAGATGGAGCATAAGTTGAAGTTGATTCAAGATAGCTCCTAAGAAAATAAGTTACAAGATAGTGCCTCGAGGCAAAGACACCTTGAGCTTGAAGATTTAATTTCCATTTCTCACGGTAAGGATGAGGAGACTACAAAGAAGTCAACAAAAATGGAACCACTACTGAAGTTGAAAGAGAAAAGGAGTTATGAGTTGAAAGAACAACTAACATTGACACAAACAAAGTGCGGTGAGGGTGAAACTGAAGGAAAACAATTTTCTAAGCAGGCATCTAAACTCAGAGGGAAGTTTGAGGACACTTTAGCAGAAGTTGAAGCGACTGTGGCACAAATTAATGATAAAATATTTCAACTTGAGGAGTCGAATGCACATATGCAAAATGAGGTCAAAGTATCTGAAGATAAGATCAGTGCTCTGACATCTTCATTAGAGCAATCTTCAACCAAGAATGAAGAGTTGGAACAAAAGTCGAAGTCCATTCAAGACAGTAGAAGAACCAAGGAAGAGAAATAAATGAGGAAGATACTTTGAGCAAGATTGGGGTGCAAACAAGCTAGAAAGTGAAAGTGAGGCTCAAGAAGAAGATTCTGCAGAAACAAAAAAGAAAGCAGAAAGTAATTTCATGAATGTAGTTAATTACTACATCGGGACTCTATTTCTGTCCATTTGATTACTCACCAGAGATTTTAGATTGTATAACAAACATCAGATGTCAATACAATTCAGAAGAATCAAAAGGCGTCCTTTTGAAACCCCTGGAGCTCAGATGAATATTATAATATGATATATAGTAAACAATAAAAGAAACAGTAAAGCAAATTGCGAATTGTAACACCAACTATCTGAACCTCAGATGAATCCATAAATATATTTGATAGTTTGAAAATTCTAAGACACATATATATATAATATGTGGAAAAAAAAGTAAGAAATTATAGTCAAAATATTTCTTTTTTTTTATTCAGTAAAAAAAACTACAGGCATAAAACGACAGTAAAAAGCCAAAGTAAAAAAATAACAGTCAAAACAAATCATGTTCCCATCTAATTAGCCAAGAAAGGCCCCATTAAATAAGCGTTTATTTGCACAAGAATTCCATGCAACACAAAAATGTCAGTTTCTGTGACCTAGACCAAAGGGGTTTCTGCGAGGCCTTTAGCTCTAAATTGGAAAAAGTGATGGCACCCCATAAAGAACAGGAAGGATAAGGGCACTCATGTTCCAGCACACTGGAGTTACCTTAAACATAGGAACATGAGAAGGAAGGATAACACCGTTGGCTGAGAGGAAGGATAAGGAACCCCTATTGAGGCAACATAACCACACTGCAAAACAACACTACAAAGTGACACATTTTTGTTATTTTGTTGTTATAGACCACATGCAAGGCACAAAGGACATGTGACAACTCCCCTTCTCTAGGTGTCATTGCATTCTAAGTGCCCACTACATTTGTTAGACTCGTGGATCACTTAATCAAATTTTCTTAGTGAATGTTCGTAGGTACAATTTTTGTAGCATTTTAACTATGCATCAATGTGAACTATATCCTTGTGCATGCCAAGGGACCTATTATTTGCTTGTTGTTTGAACTCTTCGTAGATTCATTATGGAGCATACCTTCATCATGATCAAGCCCAATGATGTGCAACGTGGATTGGTGGGAGAAATGATATCTAGGTTCGAGAAGGGCTCTATTTTAAAAGGGTCCAAGAACAAAAACTCTGCAGACTCACATTACTAATTGTAAACTCCAGGATCTGCACGAGGTAGACTTCATGGACCTTTCAGATATTTATATATCCGCAGTCTATTTATTTCATTTTGTAGGATTCACTATCAAGTGGAGATTATTAATTATTGAACTACAAATGCAGGAAGGCATACGATTGGCCAATCTCGATGCACAAGTTTCAGGTAGAGGATATTTGCATAAGGATTTAGCACATACAAATTAACTTGTATATTCGGAAAGCAATCCCTTAAAGTCCTTTAGTTTGGATGGCTCGATGTCCCTCAGCTTCGATGTTGTCAAATTTACCTCTTGAAACAACAGTAGGTAATAAGGAACCCCTATGTATATATTGACAGCTGAAAGTCCATCCAATGCACCGAATGCAACTGGAAAGATAGAACAAAATCGAATGGAGAAAGTTCCCATGTCTATTCAATGAAATTCAATGTTGCAGAAACAGGCAGGTTGGAGGTGGAGGTGAATATTGAATATGAAGTGATCAAACATAGTAGGTAAAATAGAACAAAATCAAATGGAGAAACTATCCATGCATATTCAATGAAATTCAATGTTGCTAAAACAGGCAAGTATGGCACAAAAGTCTAACTCAGAGGATGCCATGAATGTGGGTGGAAGATGGCATGTGGATATCGAACGGAGCAGGCGAAATATAACAAAATCGAATGGAGAAATTGTCCATGCATATTCAATGCAATTCGATGCTACAGAAACATGCAAGTATGGTGTGAGAATGTGGGCGAAAGGCTGACTCAATGTCTTGAATGTGGGCGACTTGTTGATAGTCCAGTCGAGTCTAGATGGCAATAGAACAAATGGAAAATTTTAATTAGTTGGAGGGACGAAAATCAAGCTCTCCCATTGGTTGGGGTGAACAATGTTTGCCCACCCCAAGCCGACAAAGAAAACGCTTATCGATGTAATTAAATATATATATATATATATATATATATATATATATATATATATATATATATATATATATATATATATATATATATATATATATATATATATATATATATATATATATATATATTAAGGGTGGTTCATGAACACTGGGTGGCTGCTACATCCATGGGAAAAATCCAGGCAAATTAACCCAAAGGGATCTACCCGCCGGCCAAACAAGCAGGGCCTAACCCCAAGGGTGTCGAGGAGATTTGACCCCATGACCTCCCAACTGGAAAGGTACTTAGCAATGGGAACTCGAACAACTGAGCTAACCCTTAGGGCTCATATATATATATATATATAGAGAGAGAGAGAGAGAGAGAGAGAGAGAGACCATTGGAAAATATTTCAATGCCCATACTGAAGAAGTAACACAAAATAAAATAATTTAGTTAATTAATATAAGACATGTAATTCATTTTATGTACATTCGACTTTAGAATCTTTAGTGTGTGCATACCACTCATTATAGAGAACTATCATCCTGTAAGAGGATACGCTGCAACACGATTCCGGGGAGAGAAGGCGGAGGGTTTCGAACCATGTCTGAGGGGAAGAGATCTGGAAAGACCCCTGACGACGGCAGCGAGGACCTGTCGGTGCATCAGACTTCGAGCCATTTCAATGGGTTTCGATCGCTGGCCGAGGGAGAAGCCGTCGAGCCCACGGACGAGCACGAGAATGGAGGACGTACCAAGGCTCTAGATGTCTCAGGGCTCGATGGAGCTTTCGTACAGGGTAACGTCGTGCAAACGAGAGATCGCCCCACCAGGAGCCCTGATCTGGGGAATGGCTCACCAGATCCGGCCAAACACTGTAGATCTGGGGTGGATCTGTCAGATCTGGCCAGTTCCAGGCAGAAGATACATGAAAGCCCGCCAGATCCAGCCATTGATTCGTCGGATCCGGAGCTCAAACAGATAAATCAGGGTTTGGTTAAGGCGGAACCGGTAGATCTGAATCAAATATTCATCAGATCGGTAGAAGGCAAACATTACTGTATACAAATCAAGGAAGGGATGGGCGTTCTGGAATTAAAAAAGCAGATCCAGATAAAAATGGGCACTCCGACAATATACCAAAATCTTTTATTTTCAGGACTCTGCATGCAGGACCAACACACCCTCCAGCACTATGGAATAGCAAAAGATTCAACCATCACCCTTAATCTGAGACTTCGAGGCGGATGCCAGGGAAATAGCTCAAAGAATACAGGCTCTTTCCGCGATGCAGTCAAAGGAAAGGAACCACTACAACACAGACCAACACCCACATCTGAGATTCCAGGGCCCTACATTGTGGAACAGAGGCCAGAACCACCTGAGCTTACAATAACAATGCCGGAGGTAATAGATCTATACACAGATTTAATTCACAATGCTATTATATGCAGATTTAATGGTTATTGGCCCAAAGCCGATGCACTGCATCAATGGGTTTTCACTTCATGGACACCCAAATGTGAAATATATCTATGCCCTAAAGGGTTCTTCATGGTCAGATTTAACACAGCACTGGAAAGAGACAATATCATCAATCAGGGGCCATGGTTTTGGGGCAATGCTGGTCTCTTTATCACCCCCTGGTTCCCGGATTTTGATGCCAATACCATGGTAGTTTCGACGACGCCAGTTTGGGTAAGGCTACATAACCTCCCACTCCACTTCTGGCATCGAAAAGCATTAACAGCCATTGGGAACTCCTTAGGAAAACACCTTAAAATAGATGAGGACAGAGTTAACCAAGGCATCTTCACATATGCCAGAATATGTGTAGAGGTGGATCTAAGTCAAGGACTCCCAGATCACATCATATTGAATTTTAATAATGCACAGTGGACACAACAACTTGATTATGAGAACACGGCATTCAGATGTCGCAGCTGCTTGCAGACAGGGCACCTACAAAGTGCATGTCCACTAGCTAGTAGGGAGTCTAAAGGCAACAAGGAACAACAGAAAAAACCAAAAGGATGGCAGCATACCAAACCACTGGAGGAGGTGGCTCTGAACACGGAACCCACAGACGAACAGAGAAGACAGGAAAAAACGATGGAGGAGAACATCGAAGAGCCCAAATTGGAGACAAATAGCTTGGCACGGCAGCAAGAATTACAGCTGGAAATAAGCGGAGCCAAACGAGCACATAGCTCGGAAGGAACAGACTCGGATAAAGAACAACCAGTGTACACAGAGGAAAACTACCCAGTGAACACGCAGGAATACTCACAGGCCATCATTGTCCCCCCTTCCGACTCACAGGGTTGGCGTAGGGTGGAGAAGAAGAAGGGCAGAAAAGTATAGGCTTTGATGTAATTGTACTCTTTTTCCTTTCTCTCTATTCTATTCTTTTCTTCTCACTATTTGCACGTTAGTTATGTAACGTTGCGTTGGGTGCCATGGCACTTGTGCCCATTGGGCAGCTTATGGAAATGCATTATGCATCTGCAATTGTAACTTTTCATTTTTTAAATAAAAGGTTACAGATTTTTCCACTGGAAAAAAAAAGACATGTAATTCATTTAATTGTTAATATAAAATTGATATGTGGCATTTAAAAAATTAGTATTAATAACAAAAAATATCAATGTCGGCTATAAATAAAATATTTTACTATACAGAGTTAAGTAATATTCATATGTGTTTTCCTTGTTGGGGGTGTTAAATTAGGAGCGTACTGAAGCATGTGGGAATGATCATCCCCCACACGACAATATTAATGTTTAAACGTGTTGGAGAAATAGAGTCGGGAGGCAGCCCAACGAACATTCTCAAAACTGCTAAAGGTGTATTTGTGATGATTCTGGCCTAGACAATCAATCATAATAATTGGACAATGAAATTTGGTGCAAATGATGAAGGTGTTGATTCCAAATCTACAAGTGGACTCCTTAGAACCCCAAACATATTCACTGGTAGGTGCCTGCTATTCATAGTGATCAAAAGGCCTGAAAATGACAAAGTGCAAGTGCTTATTGACGCTTGGATTGTAATTTGGGACCCAGGTTTGAGTGGCATGCAGGGCCTTTGCGTGGTTGGAAATTTGTTGTATGGTGGCACCAACCCCTTACAAGGTTTCTGTCAGGCTGCAAGACTGTGTAATGTTTGGGAGGTTGAATTAGACTTGACATGATTCTCTCATGTAATTCTTCACCCATATTTCCATCTTGGGTGGACTATTTGGGCTTATCTCGTTGTGTAACCCATTTCTCCCCCAAGGTTGTTTTATTTGGTATTATGTGCATGGTGTTGAAATGGCAACAAGAAATGCTAAAAATAGCACTGCTATAAATAACAGTTTGGGTACCAGTGTTGGATTGAGCAATAGGGAATGAAAAATGGAAGTGCTAAAAATAGCATTCTATTTTTAGCAGTTCGGGATGGATTCTTATTTTTAGTCATTCCCTAGACTAAAATAGGAAGTAAAATTCGAATTTGAACTTAACAGCTGTTTGAAAATAAATAAATTAATTCACCATGAGATAATTAGTTGTGAAAAATCAAACATAAAGTCTATGTGAGGACCTGCACTAGTTTCTCTATTAATTGAGGAATTTATCCATTAGTTAAAGAGATACGGATGAGTTCTAATTTGAGTTGTAATTAGTTGGCTCAGTTAACTGAGTCAAGTCTAGTTAGATTGATTTAAACAATTTGTTTAAATTAATGTGAGTTCAGTTAGTTAATGCTTGCATGCATGTAACTGCTGTTCTTCAGATAACTGAATATTCTCTCATGAATAACTCATGCATGTTAGTTCAGACAGAGACCCAGTTGAGATTAGAGGAGGGACAGTGTACTATCAGTTGGATGGATTTTTCCTATAAAGGAAACTCATCCATGGAGAAGGATTTATCTCCTTCAGGACTGCGCAGTTGGATCAGAGGTTAGTGAGTGTGTGAAGAGGCCAATTCACACAAGTGGCTGCACTCGACCATAAGGAAAATTGCGCAAAGAAATAGGAGGCTTGGAGGGCAGAGGAGAAGGTTTGAGAGAGGCCTTTGACTATCTATGAGTAGCAGAGGGATTGCAGAGAGAGCATAATAGCTTGTGAGCTGATTCTTTTTGTAATCCGGACTATATTTCCACTTGTATGATAATACAAAGTTGGGGTTTTAGGCTGAGGCTTTCCCCGGGTTATTTCTTCTGTATTATGTGTGATTGCTTCTCATTCTCGGTGATATCTGTTCTTGGTTGATATTGCTCATATGTGATTAAGCTTCTGCAAAGTTTATGGTAGAAGTAGATCTTGTATTGTGTTTTAGTATATTGCATAATTTGTTGATCTACAGTGGAAATTTCTACATGGTATCAGAGCTAGCTAATTTGTAGAAAAATTCTACATGGTATCAGAGCTAGCTCATTTGTAGAAAAATTCTACATGGTATCGGAGCAAAGGTGATCAAGAAAGAAAAATATACAAGAAGGGAAGAAGTTTGACAAATCGAAAGTGCAATGCTTTCATTGTCATGAGGTGGGCCATTTTGCTACAAATTGTCCACTGAGGAAATCCAAGAAGGGATCCATGGAAGGATCAGAAGGTGAGGCACTGGCCTCACAGTTCGAGTTGGATTTCACACTGTTCGCATGCATGGTTTCATCCATGGTGGGAAGTGGTTGGTTTCTTGACAGTGGAGCTTCTTTCCACATGACCGGCGACAAGACTTTTTTCGATACTTTGGAGGAGAAAGATCTCCAGATACTCATAGCAATGGGTAATGATGAAAAGTATAGTGTCTCAGGTGTAGGCATTGTTGTTTTTTAGAGGGAGCATGGAGCTCGCATTACCTTTATCGATGTCAAGTATGTACCAGGACTGAAGAGAAATTTGGTGTCAATTGCGATGCTGGGAGACAGAGGCTATGATGCAGTCTTTAGTAAGGGAAAGGTCTTCCTTCGACATATCACCACTAGACAGGTGAAGCAGATCGGTTCACAGGTCAAGAACCTGTATGCTCTTGAGGTTCAAGATGCATGCAAAGCCTTAAGGAGTAAGGCAACTGATGGAGACTTGGTGGTTGAGAGGGAGATTATATTACCTCTCAACATGTAGCTCCAGAAGAAGTCTCAGACGATTGTGGAGGAGCTACGATTGGTGAAGCAACTTCAGGAGGTTGTGGAGCAGCCACAACTAGAGAAGCTGAGAGGAGATCGAGTAGAGACATCTACTCATGTAGAGACCTCCAGTAGGGGGGAATTTCGAGCCAGGTGGGTAGAGGGATCACATGCATCCATACCTCCAGGTAGGAGGTGGCGCGATGTGGAGTGATCGTTCCAAGAAGGCTGGAATAGGGGCAGGATCCTTGAGGTACCCAACCTCTTTGATTCGACTTTGCTATAGGAGCGCTAATGAGGAGTAGCAGGACTGGCTAAGTGGGTAGAGATAGATGCAGATGGAGCGATAGAGAGAGCTATAGTGTAAGAATCCCAAGACAGTGTAGAGATAGTAGGCTGCAACAATGCAAGAGGCACAGGAGTGTTGCACCAACACAATATGGCATAGAGAGGTGTGCAATGGTGCGAGATGCATGGAGTGTTGCAGCAACTCAAAGGTCAGAGAGGGAGCACTTGTCAGCGACATATGGAGCTTCAACATCAGAGCATGTTTCTAGCCCAACAGAGAGGTCAGTTGGGAGATTTTTTTGTTTCTAGAGTTGCTGGAGCAAACACACTTGGTAGAAGTGTTGCACGAAGAACATTCCAAAGGTACAGGATTGGGTTCGAGTTCAAGCCTTTCTTGTTGAGAGGGAGTGTTGAAAATGGCAACAAGAAATGCTAAAAATAGCACTACTATAAATAGCAGTTTGGGTACGAGTGCTGGATTGAGCATCAGGGAATAAAAAATGGAAGTGCTAAAAATAACATTCTATTTTTAGTAGTTCGGGATGGATTCCTATTTTTAGTCAGTCCCTAGACTAAAATAGGAAGTAAAATACGAATTCGAACTTAACAGCTATTTGAAAATAAATTAATTAATTCACCATGAGCTAATTAGTTGGGAAAAATCAAACATGAACTCTATGTGAGGACATGCAACAATTTCTCTATTAATTGAGGAATTTATCCATTAGTGAAAGAGATAAGGATGAGTTCTAATTTGAGTTGTAATTAGTTGGCTCAGTTAATTGAGTCAAGTCAAGTTAGATTGATTTAAACAATTTGTTTAAATTAATGTGAGTTCAGTAAGTTAATGCTTGCATGCATGTAACTGCTATTCTTCAGATAACTGAATATTCTCTCATGAATAACTCATGCATGTTAGTTCAGACAGAGACCCAGTTGAGATCAGAGGAGGGACAGTGTACTATCAGTTGGATGGATTTTTCCTATAAAGGAAACTCATCCATGGAGAAGGATTTATCTCCTTTAGGACTGCACAGTTGGATCAGAGGTTAGTGAGTGTGTGAAGAGGTCAATTCACACAAGTGGCTGCACTGGACCCTAAGGAAAATTGCGCAAAGAAATAGGAGGCTTGGAGGGTAGAGGAGAAGGTTTGAGAGAGGCCTTTGACTGTCTATGAGCAGCAGAGGGATTTCAGAGAGAGCAGGATAGCTTGTGAGCTGATTCTTTTGTAATCTGGACTATATTTCCGCTTGTATGGTAATACAGAGTTGGGGTTTTAGGGTGAGGCTTTCCCCGGGTTATCTCTTCTGTGTTATGTGTGATTGCTTCTCATTCTCAGTTATATATGTTCTTGGTTGATACTGCTCATATGTGATTAAGCTTCCACAAAGTTTATGGTAGAAGTAGATCTTGTATTGTGTTTTAGTATATTGCATAATCTGTTGATCTACAGTGGGAATTTCTACATGGTATCAGAGCTAGCTGATTTGTAGAAAAATTCTACACATGGTGTAAGGGATCTAGAGGGGTTAGCTTCCCTTCTTTGGTGTTATTTTGGGAGTGTAGTGTTATCCTTTTTCTGTCTAAGAGGTGTGGGTTGGAGTCGAGCTTGACACTTTGAATCCTTTGTTGGCTAGGGACGAGAATTTGGAGTAAATTGCTTTCTGCAGGGTCTGGTCGTTGGAGTCCTTGGAACGTCGGGGGTTAGGAACTCTCCTTTCAATTACTTCTTTTTCAACCATGTGTTTATGGCCCTTGGTTATTCGGTGTTTAAGGTGGGTGCTCTAGGGTAGCCAAAAACTAATAGCTACACTCAGACTACAGTGGTAGTGCTCTCTTCACTTGGTAGGCTTAGGCAGGGTCGGATGAGAGGATCTATTTGTTCACAGTTAGCGAGTCTGGTTGTTACAAGCTAGAGTAGGTATATTTGTGAGCCAATTATATTACAACAATGTGGTCATCCTTGTCATGGGGGTGGCCAATGAGGTAGAGGAGATAGAATACCAAGGGATACGCCAGCAGAAGAAGGCAAGTTGGACTTGCCTCATGGTGGCTCTCCTAGAAGAGTTGACTTGCCACCCCCTTTTGACTCCATATAAGCCCAGATCCACCTTGTCCAAGCTTCGGTGGACCAACAAGCTCGAGACTGCCAAAACGACCGTAATGAAATTATCAGTTTTTTTATTGATGTTCTATGCAGCCAAGGACACATTCTAGATCGACAAGAATCACGACGTTGCAATCAGAGTAGACTGCAAGTTTGAATGGACAATTTTGAATGGAGGGTGGCCCATATGGAGTCACATGTTCATGATGTCTTTCATCATCCGACTGAAGGAGGTAATGATGCTCAGGGACCCAATGACGATAATGTGGAATGAAGCGAGTGGGATACATTTTGTTTTTTCAGATTTTTTGCTCTTTTTGGGCCCTTAACATGAAGTCTTCTAGTTTTGTCAAGATATTATGAGTCCGTTTTTGTATGTATTTGATGGCCAACAAATCCGGTAGGAGTGAGGCCTTAGTTTTTTGGCATTTGCTCTACTCATGATGTACTCTCTTCTTGAATTAATAGAAAACCATTGACTTATAAATAATAAAATAATAATATTCAAATGGATTTAAAACAACATTAATAAAAGAAACACATTTTAAAATGGACAAAGTGCTCCCTAAAATATATATATATATATATATTTCAATGTAATTTATGCATATATGTATATGTTATATAAAGAAATTTAAAAATACATAAATTCTTGTGGTTAAAACATTATAAAACATTTCAAGTAGTCTTATTTTTTATCGTAGATGTCAAGTAGTCTTATTATCCCTACCTCGAGACAAGTATGGTGCCATGGGTATTAGGTTGACTTTGTATTAATTTAATCAAAGATGACAAATATTTTTCAATTTATCAAAGTGTAAATTTAACCTATCATTTATTTCTATTTTTCTATCAATTTTTTTATTCATATTTATCTCTCATATGATTGGTTGTTCATTTGGAAATGTTATTGGCCAATATCTCGACATACTATGTTATGTTGCTTGGTACGCCGGTAATCCCAACAAAATGACCATCTTTTGAATTTCATCCCTAGTGGTGACAAGAAGAAACACTTCATTACCCATCAATCAAATAAGGAGTACGATATCTTCACATTGAAGACTATCTATTTGTTGCATTTTTTTTCCATGTGCCATCTGACTTCATCTTATGTAAGCAACCCGAGCCATACATTGCGTATTTAAATGAAGATAAATGTCGGTTTATTATTTCCATTAACTTAACAGTGTAACGTTATGAAGTGAGGAGAATAGGCCAACCTAATATGGTCCAACCATATCAACAATTACCAATTAACAAATTTGACACAACGTTCACATAAATATTATACATAAATGTAAGATTCTTCTTATCACTATAGTTACCGTGCATGGAAGGCCTGGGAAACGAGACAAACAACATTGGACACTAGAACTTGAGCGCAAAGTGCTCCCACACCATTGATCCATCTAACTCTAAAAAAACAATGGAGTTCACTTCTATCTCCTAAAGCTTCGGTGAGAGCAACATCACATAATGCAATAGTAAAGATGTGACCATGTCATGTGACATTTTATATAGGAATTGTGAGTGTGAAATTGTTCATTCTCTTTAACCGCTTCTCCTTTTTTATTGTTGCAAATTTTCTTATCACATTGGGTGTTAAGGATATTCTTTCATGCTTCTCATCGACGACCAACTGGCAATACAATTCTAATAGTCCTCTTTCTTAACACTTTTACAGCCTTTGGATTCCTCCATATTCATATTTGTTGATATAAAAACAACATTATCCTTGTAATAGTCAACCTTCTTTTTCATTAGATTTTAGAACCAAGTTTTTAATTGTCCTTTTAAATAATTAGGTCGATAGGCCTTTCCTATGCATCAACTTTTCGTCAACACTTTTACTTTGATCCGTTAGATCAGATGAAACACTTTCAACCGTTGATCTGAACCAGAAAACAAAACAATGGAAAATCAAGAAAGCACGGAAAGTCAAGAAAGCACAAAAGCTCAAAAAAGATTCTATGCAAAAAAAAATCAAGAAAGCACGAAAAAGATCATAAAAATCAAAGATCGAAAGAAAAAAGCTTAGAAAAGCAAAGATTTTTAAGGATTTTTAATTTTTAAATGCAATGTATTATTATTTTATTTTTATAATTTAATTGAAATATAAATTTTAAATTTTAAATTTAAAAATTAGTTTAGATTTATTTTTAGTTGTAAGTTTATTATGTGTTAAGAGGGATTTTTTTTGACACTTTGATTTTTTAAGAGTGAAAAGAGATTTGATTTTTTTGGCATTTGGTAGATGTAGAGTTAAAATGAATTTAGATTAGTTTAAATATTAACCTTTAAATAACTCACATTAGAGAAAAATACCATGGGAAAAAACCATAGATTAAAAATATGATAAGGAAAAACCATGGGTTGGAAAATTTTATATTTTATATTTTAATTTTAATTTGACTAAGTCAAAATGTTAAACATTGTAACATCTCTCTAAAATAATTAAATTCAATTTAATTCCATGCTACCTCCCATCATTTTCCTGCTCAAAAGATAGGCGTTCTCAACACCTTAGCTACTTCGGCGGGCGTTGCAAGTTTATGACGAAAATCACCTTGAAGATGAGAAAACTTACCTCCTGGAAGTTTTTAATAAGAATGGTTATAGTAGGTCTCAAGGTCTTAAGGCTTTTCAAAATGCTGAAAAGGGTCCTAAGAGTAAGATTGACCCAAAGGATTGGTCTTCTGGTGTTCATCTTCCCTTTATTCAAGGGACCACGGATAAAATTGCTAGGATCTTGAGGAAGCATGAGATTCATTCTTCTTTTAGACCTCTTAACACTATATGAAGTTCTTTTCATTTTGTTAAGGACCCGATTAACGCCAAGGATTAGAAGGGTGTTTATATCATTCCCTGTTCTTGTCGAGCTCCTTATATTGGTGAGACTGGTCAATCCATTAACCAAAGGATTTGTGAACATGCTGCTGACATCAGGCATGGAAGGTCTCGCTCCTCCGCTTTGGTAGAGCATGCAGAAAAAACCAATCATCACATCTCCATTGAAGAGGCTAAAGACATTGCGAGGATTGACCATTTTCATTATCGTAAATTTAGAGAGGCCTTAGAAATTGAAAAAAAAAGACTTGTTAATTTAAATAGAGATGATGGCTGGAGTATCAACAGATGCTAGATTCTTGCGCTTTCTTCCTAAAAAATTATTTTTATTTATTTATAGATTAATTAATTATTTTTTTTTGTTAATCCCCATAGTGCTTAGTTTATGACTCTCTTAAATTATTTTTGGTAATATGAATAGGATTAAACCTTAATATTAATATAATATTATATATAATAATATTCATTAATAAGATTATATAGGGTTATGAATCCTTTCTCACTTGAGGGGGGATGTGAAAAAGAGAGCGATGAGGGCTCTGTCGGTAGGAGGACTCGAACCAGGGCAGCCTAGGCCATCGGCCTAGGGTGCTGCAGACTAGGCCATCGGCCTAGGGTGCTGCAAACTAGGCCATCGGCCTAGGGTGCTGCAGACTAGACCTCATTTTGGATGACGAAGACTAGGAGGTACGGGGTGGGTCAACAGGTTTTCTGTGGAGATGGTCCATACAATGGCCATGTAGGCTGTGGGTTGGATCCAGGGTGCTCAATCTGCAAGGATCCCAAGGAATATGTTTACTGGGACAAATTTCATCCAACTGAGAGGGTACAATGGATGATTGCAGAGGAGGTTTTGGGCGGGGATTCTTCCTTCGTTTCTCCCATGAATCTCAAAGGCTTGATCCAGTACACAAACCCCACCCCTTCCCCCTTTGATCCTTTGTTTACGTAATAGATTATACCCTAAATTATTCATTAATCGAGCATGTCCAAAGGTATGAATCAACAATCCAACTGTATATATTTGTGATGCTCACTGGTGCAAATTTTCATTTTTTCACAAATGCGTAATAACGAATAGATTTACCTTAAATTATTCAACGTCCAAAGATATCAATCAACAATCCAGCTGTATAGGTATATGTGTGACGTTTACTGGTGCAAATTTTAATTTTTCACAAAAGCAGAATCGTTGTCAGGGTTTACCGGGAAGAGTTGTGGCAGTGTAGGAAACCAGGCTGATTGAACCAATATCTCTTCTAAAAAAATTCAACAATTCCAATTTAATAATCCTATCGGCCTCTATTTGTACCTTTTGGGACAATTGCTAGTAAAATATATATTTTTTAACAAAGATTGAAATGAATACAAATGCTATAAAGCCTCATATTTGCGAGAGTGGCTACTAACTTAGTATGAAACTATTTATTTAAGTAGGGATAAGAATAGGAATAGGAATTGGAATTATAATCATAATCATAGTTATATGTAAATTGTAGGTTATTATCAATTTGAGAAGATTATCTTCTTAAAAATTTGGACATATCTAATCTTAAACATATTTATTGGACGTTGAAGGGTAACTTATTTATTTATATGTTAAATTTACAGATTTAAACTTTTTTTATTTATTGGCATTTTATTAATTTTTAGGCCAATGAACTTTCTTTCTTTCTACTGAATTTCACACCACTTTAATCATGATAAATAATATACATTGTAGTATTAAATATTATAAAGATGGAATATACATTAAAATATATAATATTTAGATTTGATAGTATTTTTACTTCTACGATATTCAGTATATTGTTTTTAATATTATTATCCCTACCACCAGGATGGTATTATGCAATAGGTATTAGGCACACTTTGTATTAATTTAGTCAAAGATGACAAATATTTCTCAATTTACCAAAGTGTAACTTTAACATTTTATTTTTCCATTTTCTGTTAATATTTTTATTCATATTTTTCTCTCATGTGATTGGTTGTTCATTTGGAGATGGTATTGGCCAATGCCTTGAAATCCGTGATATGCATTTACGACATTTAAGCTGACCTATCAACTTGCTACTACTTAGTAAATTGGTGGTCCTGGGCTGAATGCATGACAACTCTGAAGTACATGATCCTTCTCGCTCAAATTCTTCTCGATTTATTTTACTGTATACCTTGTTCATTCTTTGTCTTGACCAAATTGCTATATGGATGCGCTCAACAAGTCAATTCCATTATTGCATTGTACTAATATTCAAACCCCATAAACCCGAACCATGAAGTGTCAGGATTCTATGCATTTTTTCCTATCCAAACCTACCTTGCAACTCAAACAAAACCCCAATTCAAATCCCAGGCCAGGTTCCTACAAAGACATGTCAAAGAGCTAGGAAGAGATGAGGCATGTTCCAGATATGAAGAAAAATTTGATTTCAATAGGGCAGTTGAGAGGTGAAGGTTGTGTAACAACTTTTACAGATAAAACTTGGAAGGTCACTAAAGGAGACCCGGTAATAGAAAAAGGAGAAATAGTTGGTGCATTGTATTTATGTAATGGTATTTCTATTTTTGTTAATTCTTTAACCTCTATAGGAGAAGATACAACATTGTGGCATCATAGACTCAGGCACATGAGTGAGAAGGGGATGCAAATTCTTCACTCAAGAAATTTTTTGCCAGGTTTGAAGCAAGTTGATTTGGAATTCTATGAGAATTGTGTTTATGGAAAACAAAAGAGAGTCAAATTCCTCGGAGTTCGGAAAGAAAAGAAGAGCGAAAAATTAGAGCTTGTGCATACAGATGTATGGGGACCTGCTTAGGTATCATCTCTCGGTGGCTCTCATTATTATGTTACTTTTATTGATGATGCAACCAGAAAAACTTGGATTTATTGTATTCAAAATAAATCTAATGTATTTGGTACTTTCAAGAAATGGAAAGCTTTGGTTGAAAATGAGATAGGAAAAATATTGAAGTGTCTCAGATCAGACAATGGAGGTGAATATTGTAGCAAAGAGTTTGATAGGTACTGTTCAAAAAATGGAATTCCCAGAGAGAAGATAGTTCTGACAACATCACAAGAAAATGGTGTCAGAAAGGATGAACAGGACAATCATGGAGCATGCAAGGTGTATGAGATTGCATGCATGATTGCCTTTACAATTTTGGGCAGATGTTGTAGATATTGTTGTTTATCTAATAAACAGAGGGCCTTCAAGTTCCTTGGATGGCGGTATTCCAGAGGAGGCATGGACAATTAAAAAGGTAAACTACTCATTTTTAAAGACTTTTGGTTTTAAAGCCTTTGTCCACATTAATAAAGAAAATAGAACAAAGCTTGAGGAAAAATAAAAGAAATGTACCTTTATTAGATATGGTGTTAATGATTTTGGTTATCACTTTTATGATTATGAAAAACACAAAATCATTAGGAGCAGAAATGTCATATTCAATGAAAAGGTTTTGTATAAGGATCAGATGTAGGAAAAAAAACAGGAAAGAGAAAACAAAGAATACACAGTGCTTGATGAGATCACAGAAAAAGTGAAGGTCCCTGAAAATCATAATGATCAACAGCCAGAACAACAACAACAACCATAACAACAACAAGCACCTCAAACACCTGAAAGTGGTGTTAGCAGATCTACCAAGATAATTAGACCCCCTGGACGATAATCTCCTTCATTATATTATGTATTGTTGACTTATTTTGGTGAACTAGAATGTTCTGAAGAAACAGTGCAGGTAGAAACTGGGAAGAAATGGGAGCAAGCCATGAAAGAAGAGATGGAATCCTTAGTACATAAACAGACTTTGGACTTAGTCAGATTTCTCGCAGGTAAAACCGCATTGCAAAATAAATGGGTTTTCATGTTGAAGGAAGAAGATGGAGGTAGAAGAAGGTATAAAGTTAGACTTGTGGTGAAAGGGGTTTGCATAGAAAAAGGGTATAGACTTTGATGAGATATTTTGTCTTGTTGTTAAAATGACTTCAATCACAACTATTTTAAGTCTAGTAGCAGTTGAAGATTTGCATCTTGAGTAGGTATATGTAAAGACAACCTTTCTCCATGGGGATTTGGAGGAAGAGATATATATGCAACAACCACAAGGATATGAGGTCAAAGGGAAGGAGAAACTAGTGTGCAGGTTGAAGAAGAGTTTGTATGGCTTAAAAATGGCTCCAAGGCAGTGGTATCTATAATTTGATAGATTTATGTCTGAACTAGGTTATACTAGATGCTACTCTGATCATTGTGTTTATCTCAAAAGGAAAAAATGATTTCAGCTATATTATATTGTTATTGTATGTAGATGACATGCTTGTTGCAGGTTCTAACATGCAGGAAATAAATGTGCTCAAAAGAAAATTGGTGAACTCATTTGCAATGAAGGATTTGGGTGCTACAAAACAAATCCTTGGTATGAGAATAACTAGAGACATGAAGAATCACAAATTAACATTGTCTCAGAGTGAGTACATACTAAAGGTGTTGAAAAGATTTAATATGAAGAATGAAAAACCAGTTAGTATACCTTTGGCTAGACATTTCAAACTAACTAATGAGGTGTGTCCCAAGGCTTAGGAAGAAATGGCTTATATGTCTAAAGTTCCATATGCATCAACAGTTGGAAGCTTAATGTATGCAATGGTCTACACAAGGCCTGGTATTGCACATGCAATGGGAGTTGTAAGTAGGTACATGAACAATCCACGAAAAGAACATTGGATGACAATGAAGTGGATTCTCAAGTATTTGAGAGGTATCACAAATCAAGCATTATGCTTTGGTGGTTGAAACATTGCTCTACAGTGATATGTTGATGCAGATATGGCAGTGATAGAGATAGCAGGAGGGGCACCACAGGGTTTGTGTTTCCTGTAGGTGGAACAACTGTCAGTTGGGTTTCAAAACTGCAAAGTGTTGTCACACTCTCAATGACAGAAAACATAGTATGTTGCTGCTACAGAGTGTTGAAAATAGCAACAAGAAATGCTAAAAATAACATTGCTATAGATAGCATTTCAGGATATATTCCAATTTTAATTTGTCCTTGAATTAAAATTGAGAATTAAAATTCGAATTTAGTCTCACCAGCTGTTTGAAAATTAATTAATTAATTCATCTTGAGTTAATTAGTTGGTGAAATTCAAACATGAAGTCTCTGTGAAGACATGCAACAATTATCCCTTTGATTGAGGAAGTTATCCCTTAATTAAGGAGATAAGGATGAGTTGTATTTGAGTTGTAATTAGTTAGCTAAGTTAACTGAGTTAAGTACAATTAAATTAGTTCTAAATAGTTTGTGGAACTAATTGTGAGTTCAGTCAGTTAATGCATGCATGCATGCAACTAGTGTTCTCCAGATAACTGAATATTCTCTCATAAATAACTCATGCATGTCAGTTCAGACAAAGACCCAGTTGAGATTAAAGGTAGGGACAATGTATTGTAAGTTGCTAGAATATTCCCATGTGAATATCTCTTACATGCTGAAGGAATTCATTCCTTGAGGATTGCGCAGTTACTATAGAGGTCAGAGCAGTGTGTGAGGTGAGAATCACACAGGTTACAGTTGGACGACCTAGGAGAAACTGCGCAAGGAAATAAGAGGCTTGGAGGACAAAGGAGAAGGCATATGCGTTGTCTATTCTATCGGTGAGCAGTAGTGAGGGATTGTACTGAGAGCTGGATATCTTGAGAGCTAAAGCTTTGTGTGATCCTGAGATATTTCCACTTGTATGATAATACAGATAGCAAGGTTTTTAGCTAAGGCTTTCCCCAGAGTATTCTTCTGTGTTTCATGTGTGATAGAATCTTCTTCTCTGTTATATGTATTCTGTTTGATCTTGCTCAAAATCGATTAAGCTTCCGCAAGTTTGATTGTAGAAGTAGATTAAGTATTTTCTTTAGTACATTGCATAATCAGTTTAATCTACAGAGATAATTTCTACACAAAGGTTAGTAAAGAAATGATTTGGTTACAAAGGTTTCTAGATGAATTGGGTAAGAAGCATGAGTTGGGCAGGTTATACAGTGACAACTAGAGTGCCATACATCTTGCAAATAACTTTGCATTTCATTCCAAGACTAAACATATACAGCTCAAGTACCATTTCATACGGTCAATGTTGGAAGATGGACAGTTGAAGTTGGAAAAGATACATACTAGCCAGATTCCTGCAGATATGTTAACAAAAGTTGTAACCAGGGAGAAACTGAGATTCTGCTAGGTTTCAATTGGTCTTCAAGTATGATGATGAAGATGAGAAACAACGAGGTCCAAAGTGAAGTCATTATCCAAGAAATGAAGCAACGGTGGAGTTGCTATAATCAGTCTCCAAGTGGGAGATTGTTAGGTGTGGAGCTTGATTATCTTCTTTATTCATAGGTATCGCCGCATTGGACCCCAGTTCACATTGTGGTAGAAACACCACCCATAAATGTGCACCGCCAGGAGGTCTGGGGGGAAAGGGGGGGTGACAACAACCCCTCGCTATACATGAGGGAATTGTATTGCGGCTATGTAGATCTGTATTCTAAGCGAGGAAGAGACAAGAGATTGTGTGAGAGAGAAGAGGGAATTACAACGGATCTATTGTAGGTTGTATCTCTTCATTTTGTTGGATAATATAAAAGGAAGGACTGATTGTTTCTCTATGGACGTAGCCCAAATTGCGTGAACCACGTATACCTGTGTCTCTCTTGTTTTATGTGTTTTCTGTGTTTATATTTCTACAATATTTTATGTGTTCCATTGCTATGTAATATATAATTTTCTAACACACTTGGAGATAGAGACATTCTTGCTTTGACTTGGACAAAGAGAGCACCTGGATACAAGAAATCAAGCAAATGGAAAGAAAGGGAGCGGAAAAATAAGTTTGGGAGAGCAGCTACAACACGAGGATTTTGCATTTGTGATTTCCTTGTTGGGGTTTGAATGCATGGTACATGCATTTGGTTTACATGATTATTTTACTGTCATTGGCACAGGATCTCGTGGATAGCCATGGTGTGTCAGGATTCATTTTTGGTTTAGATTTGGATTGCTAGAAGATTTTGGAACTAGGTTGAGGTGGTCTCAGGAAAATCCCAAGGGTTGGGGGTGGAGATGGTTTCTCTGAGAAGCCTTTGATAGGTGGGTGGAGATAGGAAAAGTCCTATGGGTATGGTGAATAAATTCTAAGGCATCCAAGTTTGTGTTGGTTTGGTGATCTCTGGACTAGTTTAGGTGAGATCACGGTGGCTTGAGGGTGGAGGTGGTTTAACCTTTGGATTCCTTGTTTGGTTATATTTGGTTTATCCCATGAGATCCCACATTCATGCTTGGAATATGGCATGGGGGTTATTGGTTGAAAGAAATATTTGGTTCAGCCCAATCTATGGTTGGGTAGTACGTGGAATTCCCTGAATTCGTTGTCATTTGCATATGTTAATATGTGTTATTCCTTATTGAGATCAATGGGCACAAGTACTGATTTAATGTGTGATTTTATGACTGGTTTGTCATGGTTCCATTATGGTTAAATGTTGGTTACATGCATGGTATATTTCTCATTATATGATGTGCTCTTGTTATGGATCCATTCCATGGTTTGATGGGCTCTTGATTACTTTATATGAATGCATGAGTTAATGTGTATTGTTGCAGCTAGTAAGAGAGGAAGCAAGCCTTCTTGATGATTCTCTAATGAACTTAATGAATTATTGTACATATATACATTCATGACCTATAGGAACTATTTTCACAAAGTGTTTGTATAAATGAATAATTGGGAACACCAACTTCTCGGGGTGGTAATTTTGGAATACGATATTCATTTCATTATCATAATAACTCATTTCAAAGATCCCCACAAGGAGACTGAAAAGAGAATTTGTGAAACATATTTTGGCTCCTTTTTGGTTTCTTTGTTTTCCGTGAAAATTTCATTTAAGCACTCAAAATGGCCTCGAAAGTTTAGGACTCGAAAAACTGGCAAAAATAGAAAGTTGTGTTAAATTTAAGCAAACGAAACTGAAATGAAATAACGTTGGGTCAGTTTAGGTTGATAACAGTGTGATCATGTGTCACTGGGTGTTTGTAGTCAGTTCTGGACATGTGGACCCCATTTTCCATACTGTATCTTGGAAATCGAGTCGCACATAGTAACTCTTATCTCTTGTTTACCCTCGAGAGCTTGTAAAAGAGGGTAGATGTGTGGTGGGGTGTTATAGAGTGGTATCAGAGCAATTTTGTTCCCTATAAACATTTCTTTAGTATCGGTATTACAGAGTGGTATCCAAGCAAGGCTTACAATGTTGGACCTCGGGGTAAATGTATATGGTTATGGTTATCTTGCATGCAGTTAGTTATAGTTTTGTATTATCATCTTGATTCATGCATGATGTTATTATGTTGTTGTTATTATGCTATATTGTTCTAATCTCGACTAACTTGTGAAAATGGAATAGTCTCCTGTGAGATACATTGAGGTATGATTTTGATTATGTCTTCTATTTGGTTTATCTAACATGGTACAATTGAAAGACAATAGAAGAAAAAAGATGAAGAGTAGAATGGTGGACTACAATTCACATGACTCCTCATATAGGCCCAAAGTGAAATCAATGGAATGGAGAAGTCAATTGAGCAACAAGGAGAGGAATATTCTCCTGATCTGGCAAATACATTAAGGAGTATGAGGGCAGAGATTAGAAGTTGTAAAGCAGAGAATGAGCAGTTGATTGAAGCACAAGAAAGGCTTGCGAAAACTTAGGAAAAGCAAGCTAAGGTCAATGCAATGATTCTTTAAAGCCTTTTAGACTTACAGAAACAGGGAAAACTGGGGATCAATCATGGAGATAGGCAGGAAGAAAATACTCTTGGAGTAGATGGAAATAGGTCTCAAAGAAGGTACAAGATGGAAAATTATGATACAGTGAAGACTAGAAGACCCTTTGGGCACACCTGAGAAGAGGGTTGGCATGCATGGATTTTATTCTAGCTCTACTTGTGGGAGACATCGTCGCCATCATCATCAACACTATCATAGGAGAAGTGAGAAGCAGTATTTTCCACAGAAATGCAAGAAAGCCAAGCCACCTACTTTTGACGAGGAAATGGAGAAATCAAAAGATGCAAGAGCATTGTTGCCTGGGATGAAGATTTTTTTTGGATTGCATGATTACTCCGAGATCATGAAGGCCAAGATAGCTACCTTCACTCTCAAAGGAAAAGCATATATCTGGTGGGAAGATGTAAAGAATGCCAAAGGCATCAAAGAAGAGAAGTTGACTTGGGATGAGTTTGAAAGAATCTCTAGGAAGAAGTACCTGTCTAAGAGATATTATGATGGAAAGACCAAGGAGTTTTATGAGCTTAAGATGGGATCCATAACTGATGAAGAATACACAACCAGATTTCTATATATTTTGAGATATGTGCCCTCCCTCAAGGATGAGAAAGCGAAGATCCAAGGATTGAGTTTGATGAGCCTCAGTCATTAGAGGAAGCCATCAGAAATTTAAATCATTGTTATGAGCAGTTAAAGCACAAGATTGAGTTCAAACATGACTACAAGTGTAATGAGAAGGCTAAAGAAAAATGTCCCAAGAAGCGAGGAATATCTGAGGATGCATGTGAGAAGGAAAATGTGGTTCCTTAAAAGAAGTTCAATGCGACTGATAAAGGACATGGGTCTTGGCATGGAGAGTAGAAGAATAAGGGTAATGGTAGGGAGTCGTTGAAGTGTTGAATTTGTGGTAAATACCATCGCAAGAAGGATTATCCATTGTACAAGGGTGGAAAGACATAGATCTACAATTCTCATGAGGCGCAAAAAGATGTGGATGTAGGTTAGAGAGTTAATTGGATCTATGCATCACTTCACAATAGACAAGAACAACACCAAGCTTCTATCATCGAGATGGAAGGTAAGTTGTGTGATCAAGTTGTTTCCATTTTAGCTATGTTAGTCCTAACTTGGTGGATAAGTGTTGTTTGAACAAAGAAATTCATGCAAAATCTTAGTTGGTGCAATTTTCTATAGGGACCGAGAGAAGAGTTCAACATTGAGTGAAATCTTGTGCATTTAAGCTTAATGGCATGCCTATGAAAACACACCTAAATGTGCTCCCTTTGGGTGCATATAGCATGCTTTTGGGCATGGATTGGTTGTTTATTCACATAACCAAGGTAGATTGTTATGAAAAGGCCATTGAGTGCCTATATGATGATGGAGAAAAGAGAGCCTTGAAGGGAAAGAAGAAGCCTAGATAAGTGAGAATGGTCGTAGTTATGCAAGCTAAGCACGACTGTAGGAAAGGTTGTGTAATGTTTGCAGTGCATGTTTCCAACGCCAGAGGGAAGGAACATGAGGATAATGAAGTCCTGACGAGGTATCCTATCTTGCAGCAGTTTCAGGATGTGTTTCCTGCAGAGATTCCAAAGTTTCCGCCTCAGAGAGAGGTGGATTTCTCTATTGAGTTGGTACCAAGAGCAACACCAACATCCAAGGAACCGTACATGATGAGAAATCAAGAGGTGTTGGAGTTGAAGTTACAACTTAAAGAGATGCTTGAGGAGGGATATACAAGGCCAAGTTTGTCTACTTCAGGTGCACCAGTGTTGTTTGTAAAGAAGAAAGATGGTACTTTCAAATTGTGCATTGATTACATGCATCTGAACAAGGTGACTATCAAGAACAAGTATCCATTACCGCAAATTGATGATCTGTTTGATCAGTTAAAGGGAGTAGCAATACTTTCAAAGATTGATCTAAAATAAGGATATCATCAAGTGATCATCAAGGAAGAAGACATCTACAAGACTACATTTCATACAAGGTATGGGCACTATGAGTTTGTGGTGGTTCCTTTCGGTCTTAACAATTCTCCATCCACTTTCATGTGTTTGATGAACAATGTGTTGTGCCCTTAGTTAGATAAATTCATGATAGTCTTTGTTGATGATATATTGGTCTATTCAAAGAATGAGGAGGAGAACCTAGCGATAGTATTGAGATTGTTGAGAGTGCGTAAGTTGTATACCAAGCTCAATAAGTGAAATTTCTTCCAGTCTCAAATTCATTACATGGGACATGTTGTTTCTAAGGAAGGCATAACGGTGGATCCAGAAAATATTAAAGCTATCATGGAGTGGGCAGATCCAAGGGATGTGGATGATGTCAGATCATTAATGGGACTATCAGGTTATTATAGGTGGTTCATTAGGAACTTTAGTAAGATTGGCTATCCCGTTACAGCTTTCTGAAGGAAGAGAAAGAAGATTGAATGGACTAATGAGTGTGCAACCAACTTTGATAAGTTGAAGCAATTTCTTACCAATGCTCCAGTTTTGAAGATTGTAGATCCTGATAAGGAGTTTGTGGTTTTTACAAATGCATGTAAGGAAGGACTTGGTGGAGTCCTTTTGCATGAAGGGTAGGTGGTCTTCTATGAATAAAGGAAGTTGAATGAACATGAGAAGAATTATGTGACTCATGATCTTGAGCTGGTAATTATCATCCATGCATTGAATATGTGGAGACATTATCTCCTTGACATGAGATTCATCTTAATGAGTGATCAACATGGAGTGAGGTACTTGTCTGACCAACCCAATCTGAATTCAAGGAAAGCTATATGGTTGGCTACCCTCAGTGAGTTTGATTCTGAGATCAGGTACATCAAAGACAAAGATAATAGGGTTGTGGATGCTCTCAGTAGGAGGGTGCGGGTAAATCATATTTTAGTTATGAGCTCTTTGTTGAAAACGCAACAAGAAAATCCTAATTTAATTTTGTCCTTGAATTAAATTAGGAATTAAATTGTAATTCCACATCTCATGACAACTTGTAATAATTAACCAAGTTAATTTGACTTAGTTGGCTCAGTTAATTTGAGATAGTAGTCTAACTGGAGTCATGTAGAGTGTGTCCTACCTTTTAGGAGCCCTGGTTGAGTTTATTTTGAGTTGTAATGGTTTAATATAGTTAAACTAGTTCTAATTGATGGAGGAATTAGTGGGAGATCCAATAGTGAGGTGCAACCTACAGTAGTGGGGTGTAATAAACATTGATTAACCAATAAACTGAAGATTCACTCGCAATTAACTCATGCATGTCAGATCAAAGAAATACCTAGTTGAGATTGGAGTTCAGGGATAATGTACTATCCATTGTATAATCATTTGAATTGCATAGGTGGTGCATGCAATCAGAGGAAGGCTTATGAGGATTCCACAATTCATATTTTTGGAATTTCCCAATTAGATATGGGTTAATTCCCTACGAAAGTGCGCAAGGAAATAGGAGCTTGGCAGGCACCAAAATTGGCTAAGTATTGGCTTGAGCTTGTCTAGGAAGTAGTGAGATAGATAAAGATAGTGCAAAGGTTGCTTGGGCTTGAGAAAAGCATTGTAATATTATCATATTTCCTTATTAATGCAATATATAGATAGTAGGGGTTTTTAGTTATGGCTTTCCCCATAAAATTATTGTGTTATGTGTGATTGAATTCTTTCTCTTTTATGATTCATGATTTCATTGATCGTTTATTATTTCCGCTAATGAGTAGTGTAGACTTAAGTCAATTATTTAAGCATATTACATTATGCAGTATGAATCTACAAGGAATTTGTACATGGTATCGGAGCTGAAATCACTATAGAAGAGGAGAATACGAGTTTGTCTTTTGCAGGAGAAATCAAATCTGCAGTATCACACTTTAAAGCCAGCAGGATGTCGTTCTACAGATTGAGACTCGAATATGCCCTTGAGGGTAGTTCAAAATATATTTCTTGGAAGGACAGGATGGAGGTAGTGTTGGAAGACAACAGGCTTAAGGAATCCATAAACAAAGATATTCCTAAGCCAGATGATGCTCAGGATCTAGCAAAGACGAGAAAGTGTGCGGAAAAGATGAGAAGGATTATCCTAGAAGGAGTTTGAGATCATATTGTCTCGAACCTCCACGTTAAGGAAACTCCATTTGTAATGTAGGAGGCCTTGAAATACCTGTTTCAAAACAAAAGTGACCACAGGAAGCTAGCACTAAAGTAAAAGCCCAGAAAAATCAAGATGGAGAAGGGCGACACAATACCAAAGTACTTGACCAAGTTCTCCCAATGTTAGGATGAGCTTCGAAGTGTTGGTGTTATAATTATTGAAGGCGATCTGGTGATCCTAGCACTTCTAGGCCTTCCCGAGAGATGGCATGACTACCAACACTCAATTAATGTGAGGGAGAAGCTACCAAAGTGGGAGTGATTGTGGTCCGACTTGGTACAAAAAGAGATTCAGTGGAACACCTTAGATGGATCCTCATCCAAGCATGATGATGAGAAGAACTGTGCCTTAACTGGAAAGGCAAAGAAAAGGAAGGGGAAGTCATCCCATTCCAAATCAGATTCTAGTTAGGGAAAAAATAAGAAGGACATGTGGAAGATTAAATGTTTTCACTGTCACGAGATGAGACACCACGCTACAAAGTGTCCACGCAAGAAGGTCAATAAGAAGCCCTCAGGAGGAGCGGCAGGCGAAGCTTTTGCTTCACAATTTGAACTGGATTTCACCCTCATCGCTTACATGGTGACATCAGTGATGGGTAGTGTGTTGTACCTGGATAGTGGAGCTTCATTCCATATGACCGACAATAAAGACTTCTTCAGTGACTTGGAGGAGAAGAACCTCTAGATGCACATCAATATGGGAGATGATGGGAGGTATAGCATGACCGACATCGATACTATTACCTTTGAAAGGGAGTCTTGTTCTCCTCTCACATTAAAAGGTGTCATGTATGTTTCGGGTTTGAAGAAGAATTTAGTTTCAGTTGCCATGTTGGAGGACCGTGGCTAGAATGTGATAATTAGCAAGGCAAAGGATTTCCTTTGTCACATAGCCTCAGGACAGGTGAAGCGGATTGAGGTTTGGTTGAAGAATCTCTACAAATTGGATGTAGAAGACTGAGCTTCTTTGAGCACAAAAGCAGAGAAGGTGTAGAGCCGAGAAATAAGTAGTTGTGGCATATAAGGTTGGGTAACTTGCACCATGAATCTTTGAAGATCATGCAACAAATTTCTACAAGACTTCCTAAGGGTACACTGGAGCAGAGAGACACATGCAAAGGTTGTAACACTGGGGAAGTAAACTAAATCTTCCTTTCACGATAAAGACATTCGAGCACAAGCTATCCTTGATAGAGTTCACTCCTATGTGTGTAGACCGTTCTTGACAACATCCACGACCAAGCACATGTATTATGTAATATTTGTTGATGATTTTTCTCGTAAGTGTTGGATTTTATTCATGCAGAAGAAAGATCAGAATTTCGCTAAATTTTATGAATTTAAAGCAATTGCCGAGAAAGATACTGGCAGGAAAGTTAAAGCTCTCAGAAGTGATAACAATGGAGAATATGTGTCGGTTGAATTCAATAACTTTTGTGCATCATAAGGAATTCGACGGGAGTTAATAATGCATCAAAACCCACAACTGAATGGGGTGGTTGAAAGGAAGAACAAAATTATTGTAAGAGCAACATGGGTGATGTTAGATGACCAAAGCCTACCATTGCACTTGTGGGCTGAAGCATGCAACACAAATGTTTATTTGTAGAACATAAGCCCTCATCGAATTCTCAGGATGAGTACACCAGAAGAAGTTTTTTCAGGTAAGAAACTAGATGTGGCACACTTCAAGATATTTGGTTCATCAGTCTACTGTCATGTTACCAAGGATGCATGGAAAAATCTAGAGCCAACAACTGAGTTGGGCATATTTGTGGGGTACACTGATACACCTCACAACTATCGAGTGTACCTTCCATCTAACAAGATGATAGTGGTTCGTAGAGATGTGAAGTTTCAATGAAGAGAAGACCATGAGATGTTCCATTGAGAGGGAGCTTCGATTACATGCAGATGAGGAGCTTTTAGCTGCAAAGGAGGAACCTTAGGATGTTGAGATTGCAACAAGATGATGGAGCTTAGTGAAAAGAGTCGCCTTCACTAAGTGGGCCCGCAGGCAAATTATGGCGCAAGTTCTATTCTTGATCCCAGCAGGGATGATCACAGTATGAGTGATCACAGTGTGGGTGACCACAGTGTGAGTGATCACAGTATGAGTGATCAAAGTGACAAAGTCTATTTTTAGACTGGCTATCAAAAATAGAAAAGTCAAATATTATTGTCTCATAATAATATTTGGACTATAAACTTGATCTTATTCTCTTGGAGCACTTCAGGATGAGCTACGGATGTGGTACATGCAGATCTCAGAGGGAAATATGTGGTTACCTATGGGATGACTAATATTTGCATGCAGGACTTCAGTTAGAACTCAAGTGAGTTGAGTTTAGTGGACTAGAGGTGCAGTTGATGGAGTTGTGTTTAGTTTAGCTTTGTTAAACTGGTTGTATTTAGTCTAACTAGCAAATAGACTAGAGATGAGTTGGGTGAATTAGTTATTAATTAATTCACAAGTTATTAACTCATAATGCAACTATAGAATACATCAGTTAACTCAGTTGCATGTCAATGCATGTTTAGTTCAGCAGGGACAGGTGTTAGAGGATTAGATTGCTATCAGTTGTGACTATAGTTGTGCATGATGATTTGAACAATCAGAGGGATTGAGTATGCCAATGAATTGGCCAATATCAAGAATTGTAGCCTGTTCTCACGTCCAACATAGTGTGAGTGATTCTTTGCAAGTGAAATACGAGTTTGGTAAACCATTCTCATCAGTTCTTGAGCAGGTATTGAGCTGGAGAGGCAGGCAAGTAGTGGAATAGATTTGGAGATCAGATCTGAGCTGTATTGTGTGTAACAGGTGGAGCTGGTACTGGATTTCTTGTGATAAGCATTGTACTTTGTAATGTTACATGGTCTCAATCATTAATATACAGATAGTGTGGGGTTTTTAGCGAGATGCTTTCCCCGGGTTACATACTGTGTTAATGTGTGAATGCTCTTGATGTTTTATTGTTATTGATGCTGCTATATTGATGATCAACGCAGAGGAGCTTATGTATTGTGTATGTATTCCGCAATAGTACATGATCAGGATAATCTCCATTGAATATGTGTTAAATTATTCAAAATTTCTACATGGTATCAGAGCTGTTGATCATCAAATCTACTATTCAGGAAGTGTTTACATTCTATTTCTTCAGGCATAGTCTGTAATCGGGCCAGGTAGCCTCTGGATTCATCCTTCCTTTGGAAGGTGAGATATCCGGTGAATGCCCATACAGTCAATCTCTGTACGAGAAATATTGTGTTCTCACGAATCTTAGATCCGAGGCGGTTGAGTTGGATGCTGGTGGAATTCGAATTTGCAGCAGTGTTTTCTTGGTGACAACGCAGCAATGCCTTTCAAAGGATTACGATTGGAGTATGCTCTTGAGGGCAGCTCAAGATATATTGCATGGAAGGACAGGATGGAGGTAGTATTGGATGATAATGGGCTGAAGGAGTTCATAGATACGGATATCCCAAAGCCTACTGATGCTGCTAAGGCAGAAGTTTGGCAAAAGAAGACCGCAAAATGTCGAAGGATTCTGTTGGAGGGCGTGAAGGATCACATTGTGTCCAGCCTCCATGGAAAGGCTACTCCATATTTGATGTGGAAATCATTAACAAAATTATTCCAAAGGAAGAGCGATCAGAGGAAGCTGGCGCTCAAAGATAAACTCAGAAACATCAAATGCAAGAAGGGTGACAATATTCCCAAGTATCTCACGAAGTTCACTCAGTGTCGAGATGAGTTGGGAAGTGTGGGGGTTACTGTCGATGATGAGGACTTGGTGAGCTTGGCTCTCCTTGGTATTCCGAAGAGTTGGCATTCCTATCAGGACTCTGTCAATGGTCGAGAGAAATTGCTAGGATGGGAAAGACTATGGTCAGATCTTGTGCAGGAGGAGATCAGGCGGAGTACCAGGGACGGATCTTCATCAAAGGGAGCTGATGAAGAGAATTGTGCTTTGGCTGCCAAAGCAAAGAAAGGGAAGAGCAAGAAAGCTTCTCAGTCTGGTGCGAAAGGCAAGAAGCAGGATATGTCCAAGGTGAAGTGTTTTCACTGTCACCAAAACGAACACTATGCCACTAATTGTTCGCAAAAGAAGAAGAACAAGCAGGCTACTGGATCTTCAGCAAGAGAGGCTCTAGCCTCATAGTTTGAGCTTGATTTTTCATTGATCGCATGCTTGGTTTCAAGTGTGATGGGATCGGTGTGGTTCTTGGACAGTGGTGCGTCTTTTCACATGACGGGAAATAGAGATTTTTTCTTTGATTTGGAGGACAAAGATCTTGGAGTGCACATCGAGATGGGCGATGATGGTAGATACAGTGCGACCAGTATCGGTACCATTTCCTTTGAGAGGGAGTCTGGTAAACCCTTCGTATTGAAGGAAGTCATGCATGTTCCAGGATTGAAGAAGAATCTTATCTCAGTGGCGATGTTAGAAGACAAGGGGTATGATGTTGTTTTCAGCGAGGGAAAGGCTTTCCTGCATAGCAAGACAACTGGTGTGACCCGGAAGATAGGGGTTCGAGTGAGGAACCTTTATCAGTTGCATGTAGATGGATGCACAACAATGACGGGCAAGGCAGAAGGATTGGTGAGCCGGGATGATGGCGAGTTGTGGCACAAGAGATTGGGTCACCTTCACCATGGAGCCTTGAAGATACTGCAGCAGATCACTACAGGGCTTCCTAAAGACACACTTGCGTAGTCAGATCAGTGCAAGGGGTGTACTTTGGGGAAGTTTGTGAAAGCCACCTTTCACGAGAAGGAGAGTCACACCACGACGATCCTTGAGAGAATTCACACAGACGTGTGTGGACCTTTCTCAGTTGCTTCGACAGCAAAACACAGGTATTATGTGATTTTTGTTGATGATTTCTCTCGTAAGTGCTGGATCTTCTTCATGCAGAAGAAGAGCGAGACATATTCAAAGTTCTGTGAATTCAAAGCACTGGTCGAGAAGGAGTCGGGGAAGAAGGTGAAGGCTCTTAGGAGCGATAATGGTGGTGAATACATCTCGGACGAGTTCAAGGATTTCTGCAAGGCAGAAGGGATTCGAAGAGAGCTCATAGCTCCCCATAACCCACAGCATAACAGGGTAGCTGAGCGGAAGAACAGAACGATTGTGGGTGCTGCACGGGCAATGTTGCATGATCAGGACCTACCCCTTCACTTGTGGGCGGAAGCATGCAATACAACAGTTTATGTGCAGAACTGTTGTCCTCATAGGATACTTGGCATGAGTACACCCGAGGAGGCTTATTCTAGTAAGAAGCCTGATCTTTCTCATTTGAGGATTTTTGGTGCTAACGTTTACATGCATGTGACGAAGGATGCCAGGAAGAAGTTGGAGCTGACCGCAGAGGTTGGGATATTTGTGGGGTACACTGATACGCCCCACAACTATCATGTGTATTTGCCAGACAGTGGTAAGATTGTCGTGCGACGGGATATAAAATTTCAGGAGGAGAAAGCCATGAAGTGTTCGCTTGAGAGGGAGCTACACTTGCATGCAGATGAGGAGCTATTAGTTCCTAAGGATGAGCTTTAGGACGTGTATCAGCCACAGGACGAGGTTCATGGAGTGGAAGAGACCACTCATGCAGTGCCAACCATCAGAGGGTGAAAGCGCTTAACAGAAGCTGAGCGACTGGCTCAAGATGGAGAGAAAGTTGTAGGACCACCTACAGCCCAACGCAGGTAGAGACAGTCACCTGATTGGTACACTGGATACATGGCTCTTATGAGCAAGTGTGTTGTGACTGAGCCATCCTCTTTCGAGGAAGTTGTGGAGGATCCCGCATGGGTAGACGCCATGGTGGAAGAGTATGATTCTATTGTCAGAAACAGTGCATGGGATATTGTTCCTAGACCGGAAGGGAAATCAGTGGTGTGTTCGAGATGGATCTACAAAGTTAAGCAAGCAGCTGACGGGAGTGTGGAGAAGTACAAGGCAAGATTTGTTGCCCGAGGCTTTTCACAGATAGAGCGGATCGATTATGAGGAGACCTTTGCACCTGTCGCAAGGTATTCTTCCATACGGACGATTCTTGCTCTCTCAGCATAGATGGGATGGCACATTCATCAGATGGATGTGAAGACTGCATTCCTCAATGGAGTCATTGAGGAGGAGGTGTACATTGAGCAACCCGAAGGCTTTGAGGTCTTCAGTAGCGAGTTGCAGGTGTGCAGGCTCAAGAGAGTGCTGTATGGGTTGAAGCAAGCACCACGTGCTTGGTACACACGGATAGACAGCTATTTCACAGGACTTGGATTCTCCAAGAGCGAGGCGGATCCTAACCTATACCAGATTGTGGTGGAGGGTAAGTTGCTTATCATTGTACTGTATGTTGATGATTTGATTCTAACGGGTGATGAGCTATTGATATTGTCATGCAAGAAGGATCTTGCTACAGAGTTTGAGATGAAGGATTTGGGCCTCCTTCACTATTTCCTAGGATTGGAAATATGGCAGCGCAGTGGTGGACTGTTTGTTTCTCAGGGCAAGTATGCTCGGGAGATAATGGAGAAGTTCAACATGCATGGCTGCAAGCCTGTTGATACTCCTCTTCCTGGAGGTTGGAGGAAGGAGAATGCCACTTCGGGAGAAGAAGTGGATGCCACTGTTTATCCACAGTTGGTGGGGTCGCTGATGTATTTGGTCAATACACGACCTGATATATGCTATGCAGTTAACCAACTTTCACAAGCTATGGTTAAGCCTACCAAGCTCTTCTGGAAGGCAGGCAAGCATGTATTGCGCTACTTGAGAGGCACATCGGGATATGGTTTATGGTACAGACAGGAGGATGAGGTGAAGCTATGTGGCTTCATGGATGCAAATTGGGCAGGGATCCCAACGGATAGAAAGAGCACATCAGGAGGGGTCTTCAGTATTGGATCGACAACAGTTTCTTGGTACAGCAGAAAGTAGAGATCCGTGGCACTCAGTTCAGTGGAGGCTGAGTATATGGCAACAAGTTTGGCTGCATGCGAGGCTATATGGATGAGGAAGATCCTGGTTGGCTTGTTTGGTTCTCATTTAGATCCTACTGTGATTTACTGTGATAACCAGAGCTGCATTAAACTCTCGGCTAATCCTGTATTTCATGATAGATCTAAGCATATTGACATCAAGTACCATCATATCAGAGATTGTGTGCAGCGGAGGATCATGTTGCTTTCATACATTCCAACGAAGGATCAGGATGTTGATATTCTGACAAAGGCTCTCACCAGGAGCAAACTCGAGTACCACCGAGGCAGGATAGGGGTTGCTGATAATCCATATCTTGTCGAGAGGGAGTGTTGAGATTGCAACAAGATGATGGAGCTTAGTGAAAAGAGTCGCCTTCACTAAGTGGGCCCACAGGCAAATTATGGCACAAGTTTATTTTTGATCCCAGCAGGGATGATCACAGTATGAGTGATCACAGTGTGGGTGACCACAGTGTGAGTGATCACAGTATGAGTGATCAAAGTCTATTTTTAGACTGGATGTCAAAAATAGAAAAGTCAAATATTATTGTCTCATAATAATATTTGGACTATAAACTTGATCTTATTCTCTTGGAGCACTTCAGGATGAGCTACGGATGTGGTACATGCAGATCCTAGAGGGAAATACGTGGTTACCTATGGGATGACTAATATTTGCATGCAGGACTTCAGTTAGAACTCAAGTGAGTTGAGTTTAGTGGACTGGAGGTGCAGTTGATGGAGTTGTGTTCAGTTTAGCTTTGTTAAACTGGTTGTATTTAGTCTAATTGACAAATAGACTAGAGATGAGTTGGGTGAATTAGTTATTAATTAATTCACAAGTTATTAACTCATAATGAAACTATAGAATACATCAGTGAACTCAGTTGCATGTCAGTGCATTTTTAGTTCAGCAGGGACAGGTGTTAGAGGATCAGATTGCTATCAATTGTGACTATAGTTGTGCATGATGATTTGCACAATCAGAGGGATTGAGTATGCCAATGAATTGGCCAATATCTAGAATTGTAGCCTGTGCTCACGTCCAACACAGTGTGAGTGATTCTTTGTAGGTGAAATACGAGTTTGGTAAACCATTCTCATTAGTTCTTGAGCAGGTATTGAGCTGGAGAGGCAGGCAAGCAGTGGAATAGATTTGGAGATCAGATCTGAGCTGTATTGTGTGTAATAGGTGGAGCTGGTACTGGATTGCTTGTGATAAGCATTGTACTTTGTAATGTTACATGGTATCAATAATTAATATACAGATAGTGTGGGGTTTTTAGCGAGATGCTTTCCCCGGGTTACATACTGTGTTAATGTGTGAATTCTCTTGATGTTTTATTGTTATTGATGTTGCTATATTGATGATCAATGTAGAGCAGCTTATGTATTGTGTATGTATTCCACAATAGTACATGATCAGGATAATCTCCATTGAATATGTGTTAAATTATTCAAAATTTATACACAGGATGTTGTGGAGCAGCCACATGTAGAGGAGAAAAGTGTGGAAGCACCCACTCATGTAGAGACTTCTAGAGATGGAAGGAAGCACACCAGAGAGGCTAACAGATTGATGCATGATGCTAGAGAGAATGTGGGAGCACCCACATCACAACACATGTAGAGGAGGTCACCAAATCAATACAATTGCTACATGGCTTTGATGAGTGAGAGTGTAGAGGTTGATCCATCCTCATTATAGGAAGTAGTGCAGCCACCAGTATGGGTTGATGCCATGTTTGAGGAGTATGACTCCATTATCTGAAACAATGTTTGGGAAGTGGTACCAAGACCAGGAAACAAGTCAGTGGTGAGCTCCATATGGTTTTAAAAGGTAAAAAAAATAGCAAGTGGGAGTGTGGAGAAACACAAGGGCAGATTTATGGCTGAGAATTCTCTCAGGTGGAGGGAATTGATTATGAGGAGACCTTTTCTCAAGTAGCAAGGTACTCTTCAATCATATCTATTCTAGCACCATTAGCGCAAATGGGATGGAAGATACATCAGATGGATGTGATGACAACATTCCTCAAAGGTATGATTAAGGAAGAGGTGTGTATTGAGCAGTCAGAAGGATTTGAGACCTTAAACAGAGAGTCGCATGTGTGACGACTCAAGTGAGCGCTGCATGGTCTAAAACAAGCACCCCCTACTTGGTACACTAGGATTGACAACTATTGCACCAGGTTGGGTGTCACAACCCTGGTGAAAAGTTCATGTAATAAAAGTTAGTAAAGGAAAAATAAGACCATGATTAAGGGATACTTATTCCAAGTTGAATGTTGGGCAAAGATATCCTAGTGGGCATCACTAGATGTGTGTTTTGGCTAAGGAAAATTGGCAAAGGCATTAAAAGACAAAAAGGCATTTTTGGCACATTTATTTATGAAAATAAAGGAAATTAGGAGAAAAGTAAGGTGAAAGGTCACAGGTTGCATGTGAGGAGGAAATTGAAGGAAAATAATGAAAAATGAATAAATTAAAGGTCTCATTGATAAAAAGGCTTTTGAGGTTAGTTGGCAAGCTTTGTCAGTGTTTAGGTCTTGGTTAGTTCAAATTTGTAGCTCTCTCATTATTTTCTCTCTCTCACTCTTGGTCACTTAGAGTTTTCTTGGAGCACTCTAGCTTTGGATCAAGGAAGGAAAAGAAAGCAAAGGGAAAGGAAGGAAAGCAAGGATCAAGGAAAGGAAAGCAGGATCAAGCAGCTTCAACAAGAATACTTGCAGGTAACCTTTTACATGTGTGATTTCCTAGCTGGTTTGGACATGCATGGCTTTGCATGTTGGTGTATGGTTCTCTTGCTGTTGGTGGCATGGTTTTGTCGGGTTATGACAATGGTTTTCAGCCTAGCCTTGCCTTTTTCTAGATGCCATGGTGTTGGGATGTTTATTTTAGTTTTGAGCTTTGGTTTGTTGGATGTATTTCATAATCCAAGGTGGAGGTGGTCTCAAGGTTCATTCCCAAAGGCCTAGGAATCCCTTGACCGGTTTTGGGGTAGGGGGAAGGGGGGAGGGGCAGGGGGTGGGGTCGATGACAACCCCTCACTATATATGAGGGAATTGTATTTCTTCTATGTAGATGTGTATTCTGAGTGAGAAAGAGAGAGGAGATTGTGTGAGGGTGAAGATGGAATTACATCGGATTTGCTGTAGGTTGTATCTCTTCATTTTGTTGGATAATATAAAAGAAAGCATTGACTGTTTCTCTGTGGACGTAGCCCAAATTGGGTGAACCACGTATATCTGTGTCTCTCTTGTTTTATGTGTTTCATGTGTTTATATTTCTGCAATATTTTATGTGTTCCATTGCTCTATAATATATAATTTTCTAACAACTTGTATCAGAGCCGAAGGTCTATTTGGCTGATAAATTCGCAGGAGAGAAGGGTTCTTGGTTCGAGTGGGAGGAATGGCAGAAGATGGTAGGTTTAGGGTCAAAAAATTTAACGACCAAAACTACCAACTATGGAAGATTACTTGTATTAGAAAGATCCGTACCTACCATTGAGCGGAAGCTGATGAGTATGACAGACATAGAATGGGATATTCTTGACAGAAAGGCACTTGGAACAATACGGATGTGCTTAGCGGCATCAGTAGCCTTTAATGTTTCAAAGGAAATGACAACAAAGAGTTTAATGTTGCCATTGGCCAAATTATATGAAAAATCCTCAGCCTCAAATAAGGTATTTCTTATGAAGCATTTATTTAATATGAAGATGTCAGAAGGTGGATCTATTGTTAATAATTTAAATGAATTTAATACAGTTACCAGTCAGTTAAGTTTTGTAGGGGTAAATTTTGATGATGAAGTTAGGGCTATGTTATTTCTATGCTCATTGCCAAAAAGTTGGAATGGTTTAGTTATGGCCATTAGTAATTGTGTCTCTGGATCTAGTACTTTAAAGTTTGATGATGTTGTTGGTGCAATCCTTAGTGAGGAAATGCGACAGAAAAGCTCTAGTGAGACATCAGGTAATGCTTTGACTGCAGATATTAGGGGAAGAAAAATGGAAAGAGGAAAGAGCCCATGATATCGCAGTAAGTCAAGGAAGGCAGAGCCAAGTCTAGATCAAGGATAGTGTGCTGGAAATGCGGGAAGAAAGGACACCTGAAGAAACACTACAAGTCTCGGAAGGGAGAATAAGGGGACACGCAATAGGAAAACAATCATGAAGTGAATGTGACAGGTGATGTGTTGCAAGATGCTTTAATTCTTTCATTATAAAATATTATTGATGCTTGGGTGGTAGATTCATAGGCCTCATTCCATGCCACACTTGATAAGAAACATTTTCATGATTATGTTCAAGGAGAGTTTGGACAGGTTCGATTGGGTGATGATAAACCATGTAAAATCATTGGAATGGGTACAATTTTCATAAAACAACATAATGGAAATCAATGGCTGTTGAAAGAGATGAGACATGTTCCAGATTTGAAGAAAAATTTGATTTCAACAGGGTAGTTGAGAGGTGAAGGTTGTGTAACAACTTTTACAGATAAAACCTGGAAGGTCACTGAAGGAGCCCTGGTAATAGAAAAATGAGAAACAATTGGTACATTGTATTTATGCAATGGTATTTCTATTTTTGTTAATTCTTTAACAACTACATTAGAAGATATAACATTGTGGCATCATAGGCTCGGGAATATGTGTGAGAAGGGGATGCAAATTCTTCACCCAAGAAATTTGTTGCTAGGTTTGAAGCATGTTGATTTGGAATTTTGTGAGAATTGTGTTTATGGAAAATAGAAGAGAGTCAGATTCCTCAGAGTTGGGAAAGAAAAGAAGAGCGAAAAATTAGAGGTCGTGCATACAGATGTATGGGGACCTGCTCAGGTATCATCTCTCGGTGGCTCTCGTTATTATGTTACTTTTATTGATGATGCAACCAGAAAAACTCGGATTTATTGTATTCAAAATAAATCTGATGTATTTGATATTTTCAAGAAATGGAAAGCTTTGGTTGAAAATGAGACAGTAAACAGATTGAAGTGTCTCATATCAGACAATGGAGGTGAATATCGTAGCAAAGAGTTTGATAGGTACTGTTCAGAGAATGGAATTCACAGAGAGAAATAGTTCCAACAACACCACAAGAAAATGGTGTCAGAAAGGATGAACAGGACAATCATGGAGCATGCAAGGTGCATGAGATTGCATGCATGATTGCCTTTACAATTTTTGGAAGATGTTGTAGATATTGTTGTTTATCTAATAAAAAGAGGGCCTTCAAGTTCCTTGGATGGTGGTATTCCAGAGGAGGCATGGACAGGTAAAAAGGTAAACTACTCATTTTTAAAGACTTTTGGTTGTGAAGCCTTTGTCCACATTAATAAAGAAAATAGAACAAAGCTTGAAGCAAAATCAAAGAAGTACCTTTATTAGATATGGTGTTAATGATTTTTGTTATTGCTTTTATGATTATGAAAAACACAAAATCATTAGGAGAAGAAATGTCATATTCAATGAAAAGGATTTGTATAAGGATCAGATGTAGGAAGAGAAATGGGAAAGAGAAAACAAAGAATACACAGTGCTTGATGAAATCACAAAAAAAGTGAAGGTGCCTAAAAATCATAATGATCAACAGCCAGAAAAACAACAACAACCACAACAACAACAAACACCTCAAACACTTGAAAGTGGTGTTAGAAGATCTACCAAGATAAGTAGACCCTTGGACGATACTCTCCTTCATTATATTATGTATTGTTGACTGATTTTGGTGAACTAGAATGTTCTGAAGAAACAGTGCAGGTAGAAACTAGGAAGAAGTGGGATAAAGTCATGAAAGAAGAGATGGAATCCTTGGTACATAACTAGACTTGGGACTTAGTCAAATTGCCTATAGTTAAAACCGCATTGCAGAATAAATTGGTTTACAGGTTGAAGGAAGAAGATGGAGGTAAAAAAAGGTATAAAGTTAGACTTGTGGTGAAGGGGTTTGCACAGAAAAAGGGTATAGACTTTGATGAGATATTTTCTCTTGTTGTTAAAATAACTTCAATCAGAACTATTTTAAGTCTAGTAGCAGCTGAAGATTTGCATCTTGAGTAGGTAGATGTAAATACAACCTTTCTCCATGGGGATTTGTAGGAAGAGATATATATGCAGCAACCACAAGGATATGAGGTCAAAGGGAAGAAGAAACTAGTGTGCAGGTTGAAGAAGAGCTTGTATGGCTTAAAAATGGCTCTAAGGCAGTGGTATCTAAAATTTGACAGATTTATGTCTAAACAAGGTTATACTAGATGCTACTCTGATCATTGTGTTTATCTCAAAAGGAAAAAATGATGAAAAATATATTATATTGTTATTGTATGTAGATGACCTGCTTGTTGCAGGTTCTAACATGTAGGAAATAAATGTGCTCAAAAGAAAATTGGTGAACTCATTTGCAATAAAGGAATTGGGTGCTATGAAACAAATCCTTGGTATGAGAATAACTAGAGACACAAAGTATCACAAATTAACATTATCTCAAATTGAGTACATACAAAAGGTGTTGAAAAGATTTAATATGCAGAATGCAAAACCAATTAGTATACTTTTGGCTAGCCATTTCAAACTAACTAAGGAGGTGTGTCCCAAGGCTCAGGAAGAAATGGCTTATATGTCTAAAGTTCCATATGCATCAACATTTGGAAGCTTAATGTATGCAATGGCCTACACAAGGCCTGATATTGCACATGCAGTGGGAGTTGTAAGCAGGTACATGAACAATCTAGGAAAATAACATTGAATGGCAATGAAGTGGATTCTCAAGTATTTGAGAGGTACCACAAATCAAGCATTATGCTTTGGTGGTTGAAACATTGCTCTACAGTGATATGTTGATGTAGATATGGCGGTGATAGAGATAATAGGAGGAGCACCACAGGGTCTGTGTTTCTTGTAGGTGGAACATTTGTCAGTTAGGTTTCAAAACTGCAAAGTGTTGTTGCACTCTCAATGACAGAAGCATAGTATGTTGCTGCTACAGAGGTTTGTAAAGAAATGATTTGGTTACAAAGGTTTCTGGATGAATTGGGTAAGAAGCAGGAATTGGGCAGGTTATACAGTGACAACCAGAGTGCCATACATCTTGCAAAGAACTATGCATTTCATTCCAAGACTAAACATATACAGCTCAAGTACCATTTCATATGGTCAATGTTTGAAGATGGACAATTGAAGTTGGAAAAGATACATACTAGCCAAAATCCTGTAGATATGTTAACAAAAGTTGTAACCAGGGAGAAACTGAGATTCTGCTAGGTTTCAATTGGTCTTCAAGTATGATGATGAAGATGAGAAATAACCAGGTCCAAAGTGAATTCATTGTCTAGAAAATGAAGTAGCGATGGAGTTGTTATAATTAGTCTCCAAGTGGGATATTGTTAGGTGTCGAGCTTGATTATCTTCTTTATTCATAGGTATCGCTGCATTGGACCCTAGTTCGTATTGTGGCGGAAACACCACCCAGGGGGTCCATGCGAGGTGGGGGGGGGGGTGCGACGACAACCCTTGCTATATATGAGGGAGTTGTATTGCGGCTATGTAGATTTGTATTCTGAGCGAGGAAGAGAGAGGAGATTGTGTGAGAGAGAAGAGGGAATTACAATGGATCTGCTATAGGTTGTATCTCTTCATTTTGCTGGATAATATAAAAGGAAGGACTGACTGTTTCTTCGTGGATGTAGCCCTAATTGGGTGAACCACGTATATCTGTGTCTCTCTTGTTTTATGAATTTTCTGTGTTTATATTTATGCAATATTTTATGTGTTCCATTGCTATGTAATATATAATTTTCTAACACAATTCGAGATATAGACATTCTCACTTTGACTTGGACAAATAGAGCACCTGGATACAAGAAAGTAAGTAAAGGGAAAGAAAGGGAGTGAAAGGAGAAGGTTGGGAGAGTAGCTACAACACGAGGATTTTTCATTTGTGATTTCCTTGTTGGGGTTTGAATGCATGGTGCATGCATTTGGTTTACATGATTATTTTACTGTCATTGGCACAGGATTTCGTGGATAGCCATGGTGTGTCGGGATTCATTTTTGGTTTAGATTTGGATTGCTAGAAGATTTTGGAACTAGGTTGAGGTGGTCTCAGGAAAATCCCAAGGGTTGGGGGTGGAGATGGTTTCTTTGAGAAGCCTTTGATAGGTGGGTGGAGATAGGAAAAGTCCTATGGGTATGGTGAATAAATTCTAAGGCATCTAAGTTTGTGTTGGTTTGGTGATCTCTGGACTGGTTTAGGTGAGATCACAGTGGCTTGAGGGTGGAGGCGGTTTAACCTTTGGAGTCCATGTTTGGTTATATTTGGTTTATCCCATGAGACCCCACATTCATGCTTGGAATATGGCATGGGGGTTATCGGTTGAAAGAAATATTTGCTTCAGCCCAATTTATGGCCAGGTGGTACGTGGAAGTCCCTGAATTGGTTGTCATTTGCATATGTTAATATGTGTTATTCCTTATTGAGATCAATGGGCACAAGTACTGATTTAATGTGTGATTTTATGACTTGTTTATCATGGTTCCATTATGGTTAAATGTTGGTTACATGTATGGTATATTTCTCATCATATGATGTGCTCTTGTTATGGATCCATTCCATGGTTTGATGGGCTCTTGATTACTTTATAAATGCATGAGTTAATGTGTATTGTTGCAACTAGTAATAGAGGAAGCAAGCCTTCTTGATGATGCTTTGATGAACTTAATGAATTATTGTACATATATGCATTCATGACCTATAGGAACTATGTTTACAAAGTGTTTGTATAAATGAATAATTTGGAATGCCAACTTCCTGGGGTCGTAAATTTGGCATACGATATTCGTTTCGCTATCATAATAACTCGTTTCAAAGATCCCCATAAGGAGGTTGAAAAGGAATTTGTGAAACACATTTTGGCTCATGTTTGGTTTCTTTGTTTTCTGTGAAAATTTCATTTAAGCCCTCAAAATGGCCTCGAAAGTTTAGGACCCGAAAAACTGGAAAAAACAGAAAGTTGTGTTAACTTTAAGCAAACGAAACTGAAACGAAATAATGGTGGGTCAATTTAGGTTGATAACAGTGTGATCATGTGTCACTGGGTGTTTGCAGTTAGTTCTGGACATGTGGACCCCATTTTCCATAAGTGTATCTTGGAAATCAGGTCGCACATAGTAACTCTTATCTCATGTTTACCCTCGAGAGCTTGTAAAAGAGGGTAGATGTGTGGTGGGGTGTTACAGAGTGGTATCAGAGCAATTTTTTTCCCTATAAACCTTTCTCTAGTATCAGTATTACAGAGTGGTATCCAAGCGAGGTTTACAATATTGGACCTCGCGGTAAATGTATATGGTTATGGTTATCATGCATGCAGTTAGTTATAGTTTTGTATTATCATCTTGATTCATGCATGATGTTACTATGTTGTTGTTATTATGCTATATTGTTCTAATCTCGACTAACTTGTGAAAATGTAATAGTCTTTTCTGAGATACATTGAGGTATGATTTTGATTATGTCTTCTATTTGGTTTATCTGACATGGTATGATTGCAAGAAAATAGAATAACAAAGATGAAGAGTAGAATGGTGGACTACAATTCACATGACTCCTCATATAGGCCCAAAGTGAAATTGTAGTATACCTAGGGCGGATAATATGGGGTACAGAGGGAGGTACCCAAGGGAATAATGTAATAATGGGATGGGCCATAGTAATAAATAAGGTGGTTAACCCATATCATGTAAGGGACCACAAGTAGTTAGCAATAATGTAATAAGCCCATGGTATTAGATAGACAATATTGAGGGAACCATGGTATTGTATGTATGAGGCCTATATAGAGGATAGAGACTCCCTATTTGTTATAGAAATTTTTGCGCACTACAACCCCAATCAAACATGTCCATAAACCAAGGGCTCCTAAGTCCCTAAAAGTGTTGTTTCATACCCTAAAGGAACAAGGTCAGCTGATTACATCATCTCCCAGAAGTTCTCCACAGGAAACTGCTCAGAACTGGTCAAAACTAGACCATACAGGTTGCTCAGTGCTAAGGGTGCGATGCATCCCACCTGCCCAGTGAAAAGGGTGCAATGCATACTGAAAATCCCTTCTGTAGGGTGCGATGGGCGAGAGTGGACAAATGGTAGAGACAGTTTGTGAGGTGGATGATCATGGAATCTTCCAGAAACTTCTCCTTTGACACTTGCCTCTCTGAATTCGCCTAGGTATGAGTAAGAGATCATCAATCTCCAAGTGGAATCAAGAACTATCAGAGAGAGGACACTAATCAAAATCCCAGAAGCTGACTCACCCCCCTGCAATCATCTATATATGGATCCCTCATCCCAGAGATCCAGAGGCTGGAATTTTGTATCTTGTAAGGAAGTGTTGTTGGTTTCTTGTTGGAATATCATAGTGTTGGGTAATCTAAGCTTTTCATGAGGTGAAAGAAGGGCTTTCATGCTGGAGGATGACGCTAGGTCAGAACAATTGGTTGTAATCCTCTTTTCTATTCTTGATATTAATAAATCTATTCAAGTTTTCCTCCACATTCTTGTATGTTTGATGATATATCCATTTGTGTGGTCAATATATATCTGATCCTATATTGTTTATGATTGTAGATCTCTGTTCTTCGATAGTATTATGCTGCTTTGATTCCACAGGTGCTCTTTGAAGCTGGGTGGACGAAGGAGAAGCAGCAAGGATCTGTCAGAAGGGAGAGGAATCGAGCAAGGAACCAAGCGCAAGACTGAGGTTGGTGTCCTTCATTTCACTCTTATCTATTTCTCATAAAGGAAAACGAAAGTAGTTTTAGTTTGTTTGTTTCTAATATAGCTACCAATCTTAGTGGGACTAACAGCTCCGAGTGGACACTAGATTTCCCGATAACACTATTGAGAGGAGGTCAAGGAATATTGTATGAACAAGCATATGGATTGTGGAGTGTTCTCCTTCCTTAAGGAGTGAACGTATGGTGTTGCCATACCTTAAGGGTTTGATCAATAAAGAAACATTTCTATCTATTTCTATCTTATTATTTCTGGGTATATTTCTATTATATTATACTTTTATATCAGATCTATAACATAAATCAATGGAATGGAGAAGTCAATTGAGCAACAAGGAGAGGAATATTGTCCTGATCTAGCAAATACATTAAGAAGTATGAGGGCGGAGATTAGAAGTTGTAAAGCAGATAATGAGTGGTTGATTAAAGCACAAGAAAGGCTTGCGAAAACTTAGGAAAAGTAAGCTAAGGTCAATGCAATGATTCTTTAAAGCCTTTCAGACTTACAGAAATAGGGAAAACTGGGGATCAATCATGGAGATAGGCAGGAATAAAATACTCTTGGAGTATATGGAAACAGGTCTTAAAGAAGGTACAAGAAGGAAAATTATGATACAGTGAAGACTGACAGACCCTTTTAGCACACCTAAGAAGAGGTTGGCATGGATGGATTTTATTCTAGCTCTACTTTTGGGAGACATCGTCGCCATCATCATCAACATTATCATAAGAGGAGTGAGAAGCAGTGTTTTCCACTGAAATTCAAGAAAGCCAAGCCACCTACTTTGACGGGGAAATGAAGAAATCAAAAGATGCAAGAGCATTGTTGCTTGTGATGAAGATTTTTTTTGGATTGCATGATTAATCCGAGATCATGAAAGCCAAGATAGCTACCTTCAGTCTTAAAGGAAAAGCATATATCTGGTGGGAAGATGTTAAGAATTCTAAAGGCATCAAAGAAGAGAAGTTGACTTGGGATGAGTTTGAAAGACTCTTCAGGAAGAAGTACCTGTTTGAGAGATATTATGATGGCAAGGCTAAGGAGTTTTATGAGCTCAGGATGGGATCCATAACTGATGAAGAATACACAACCAAATTTCTATATATTTTGAGATATGTGCCCTCCCTCAAGGATGAGAAAGTGAAGATCCAAGGATTGGGTTTGATGAGCCTCAGTCATTAGAGGAAGCCATCAGAAAGTTAAATCATTGTTATGAGCAGTTGAAGTGCAAGCTTGAGTTCAAACATGACTGCAAGTGTAATGAGAAGGCTAAAGAAAAATGTCCCAAGAAGGGAGGAATATCTGAGGATGCATGTGAGAAGGAAAATGTGGTTCCTTACAAGAAGTTCAATGCAGCTGATAAAGGACATGGGTCTCAGCCTGGAGAGCAGAAGAATAAGGGTAGTGGTAGGGAGTTGTTGAAGTGTTGGAATTGTGGTAAATACCATCGCAAGAAGGATTATCTATTGTACAAGGATGGAAAGACATAGATCTAAAATTCTAATGAGGAATAAACAGATGTGGATGTAGGTCAGAGAGTTCCTTGGATCTATGCATCACTTCACAATAGACAAGAACAAAACCAAGCTTCTATCATCGAGATGGAAGGTAAGTTGTGTGATCAAGTTTTTTCCATTTTAGCTATGTTAGTCCTAAACTGGTGGATAAGTGTTGTTTGAACAAAGAAATTCATGCAAAATCTTAGTTGGTGCAGTTTTCTACAGGGACCAAGAGAAGAGTTCAACATTGAGTGAAATCTTGTGCATTTGAGATTAATGGCATGCCTACAACAACACACCTAAATGTGCTCCCTTTGGGTGCATGTAGCATGCTTTTGGGCATGGATTGGTTGTTTATTCACATAACCAAGGTAGATTGTTATGAAAAGGCCATTGAGTGCCTGGATGATGATGGAGAAAAGAGAGCCTTGCAGGGAAAGAAGAAGCCTACATCAGTGAGAATGGTTGTACTTATGCAAGCTAAGCACGATTGTAGGAAAGGTTTTGTAATGTTTGCAGTGCATGTTTCCAATGACAGAGGGGATGAACATGAGGATGATGAAGTCCTGAGGAGGTACAATTTCAGGATGTGTTTCCTGCAAAGATTCCAGAGTTTCCGCCTTAGAGGGTGGTGGATTTCACAAGGGATACACAAGGCCAAGTGTGTCTACTTCGAGTGTACCAGTGTTATTTGTAAAGAGGAAATATGGTACTTTCAAATTGTGCATTGATTACATGCATCTGAACAAGGTAACTATCAAGAACAAGTATCCATTACTGTGAAATGATGATCTGTTTGATCAGTTAAAGGGAGTAGCAATAATTTCAAAGATTGATATGAGATAAGTATATCATCAAGTGCTCATCAAAGAAGAAGACATCTACAAGACTACATTTCGTACAAGGTATGGGCACTATGAGTTTGTGGTGGTTCCTTTCGGTCTTACCAATGCTCTATCCACTTTCATGTGTTTGATGGATAGTGTGTTGTTCCCTTAGCTGGACAAATTTGTGATAGTCTTTGTTGATGATATATTGGTCTATTGAAAGAATGAGGAGGAGCACCTAGCAATAGTATTGAGATGGTTGAAAGTGCATAAGTTGTATACCAAGCTCAATAAGTGAAATTTCTTCCAGTCTCAAATTCATTACATGGGACATGTTGTTTCTAAGGAAGGGATAATGGTGGATCCATAAAATATTAAAGCTATCATGGAGTGGGTACATCCAAGGAATGTGGATGATGTCAGATCATTAATGGGACTATTAGGTTATTATAGGTGGTTCATTAGGAACTTTAGTAAGATTGGCTATCCCATTACATCTTTGCAAAGGAAGAGAAAGAAGTTTGAATGGACTAATGAGTGTGCAACCAACTTTGATAAGTTGAAGCAATTTCTTACCAATGCTCCAGTTTTGAAGATTGTAGATCCTAATAAGGAGTTTGTGGTTGGTACAAATGCATGTAAGGAAGGACTTGGTGGAGTCCTTATGCATGAAGGGCAAGTGGTTTTATATGAATAAAGGAAGTTGAATGAACATGAGAAGAATTATGTGACTCATGATCTTGAGTTGGTAATTATCATCCAAGCATTGAATATGTGGAGACATTATCTCCTTGACATGAGATTCATCTTAATGAGTGATCAACATGGAGTGAGGTACTTGTCTGACCAACCCAATCTGAATGCAAGGAAAGCTATATGGTTGGCTACCCTCAGTGAGTTTGATTTTGAGATCAGGTACATCAAAGACAAAGAGAATAGGGTTGTGGATGCTCTCAGTAGGAGGGTGCGGGTAAATCATATTTTAGTTATGAGCTCTTTGTTGAAAACGCAACAAGAAAATCCTAATTTAATTTTGTCCTTGAATTAAATTAGGAATTAAACTGTTATTGCACATCTCATGACAACTTGTAATAATTAACCAAGTTAATTTGACTTAGTTGGCTCAGTTAATTTGAGATAGTAGTCTTACTAGAGTCATGTAGAGTGTGTCCTACTTTTTAGGAGCCCTGGTTGAGTTTATTTTGAGTTGTAATGATTTAATTTAGTTAAACTAGTTCTAACTGATGGAGGAATTAGTGGGAGATCCAATAGTGAGGTGTAGCCTGCAGTAGTGGGGTGTAACTAACATTGATTAACCAATAAACTGAAGATTCACTCGTAATTAACTCATTCATGTCAGATCAAAAAAAGACCTAGTTGAGATTGGAGTTAAGGGATAATGTACTATCCATTGTATAATCATCTGAATTGCATAGGTGGTGCATGCAATCAGAGGAAGGCTTATGAGGATTCAACAATTCATATTTGTGGAATTTCCCAATTAGATATGGGTTAATTCCCTACGAAAGTGCGCAAGGAAATAGGAGCTTGGTAGGCACGAAAATTGGCTAAGTATTGGCTTGAGCTTGTCTGGGAAGCAGTGAGATAGATAGAGATAGTGCAGAGGTTGCTCGGGCTTAAGAAAAGCATTGTAATGTTATCATATTTCCTTATTAATGCAATATATAGATAGTAGGGGTTTTTAGCTATGGCTTTCCCCATAAAATTATTGTGTTATGTGTGATTGAATTCTTTCTCTTTTGTGATTCATGATTTCATTGATCGTTTATTGTTTCCATTAATGAGTAGTGTAGATTCAAGTCAATTATTTTAGCACATTACATTCTGCAATATGAATCTACAAGGGATTTTTACATGGTATCTGACTTGAAATCACTATAGAAGAGGAGAATATGAGTTTGTCTTTTGCAGGAGAAATCGAATTTGCAGTATCATACTTTAGAGCCAACAAGATGTCGTTCTACGGATTGAGACTCGAATATGCCCTTGAGGGTAGTTCAAACTATATTTCTTGGAAGGACATGATGGAGGCAGTGTTGGAAGACAACAGGCTTAAGGAATTCATAGACAAAGATATTCCTAAGCCAGATGATGCTTAGGATATGGCAAAGACGAGAAAGTTTGTGGAAAAAATGAGAAGGATTATCCTAGAAGGAGTTTGAGATCATATTGTCTCAAACCTCCACGGTAAGAAAACTCCATTTGTAATGTAGAAGGCCTTGAAATACATGTTTCAAAACAAAAGTGACCATAGGAAGCTAGCACTAGAGTAAAAGCCCAGAAAAATCAAGATGGAGAAGGGCGACACAATACCAAAGTACTTGACCAAGTTCACCCAATGTTAGGATGAGCTTGGAAGTGTTGGTGTTATAATTATTGAAGGCGATTTGGTGAGCCTAGCACTTATAGGCCTTCCCGAGAGCTGGCACAACTACTAAGACTCAGTTAATGGGAGGGAGAAGCTACCAAAGTGGGAGCGATTGTGGTTCGACTTGGTACAAGAAGAGATTCAGTGGATCACCATAGATGGATCCTCATCCAAGCATGATGATGAGAAGAACTGTGCCTTAGCTGAAAAGGTGAAGAAAGGGAAGGGGAAGTCATTCCATTCCAAATTAGATTGCAGTTAGGGCAGAAAGAAGAAGGAAATGCGGAAGATTAAATGTTTTCACTGTCATGAGATGAGACACCACACTACAAAGTGTCCGTGCAAGAAGGGTGGTAAGAAGTGCTCAGGAGGAGCATCAGGTGAAGCTCTTGCTTCACAATTTGAACTGGATTTCACCCTCATCACTTGCATGGTGACATCAGTAATGGGTAGTGTGTGGTACCTGGATAGTGGAGCCTCATTCATATGACGACAACAAAGAGTCTTCAGTGACTTGGAGGATAAGAACCTCTAGATGCACGTTAAGATGGGAGATGATGGGAGGTATAGCATGACCGACATTGGTAGTGATACCTTTCAAAGGGAGTTTGGTTCTGCTCTCACATTAAAAGATGCCATGTATGTTTCGAGTTTGAAGAAGAATTTAGTTTCAGTTGCCATGTTGGAGGACCATGGCTAGAATGTGATAATTAGCAAGGGAAAGGATTTCCTTCGCCACATAGCCTTAGGACAGGTGAAGTGGATCGAGGTTTGGGTGAAGAACCTCTACAAATTGGATGTAGAATACTACACTTTTTTGAGCACAAAAGCAGAGAAGGTGTAGAGCCAATAAATAAGTAGTTGTGGCATATAAGGTTGGGTAACTTGCACCACGAAGCTTTGAAGATCATGCAACAAATTTCTACAAGACTTCTGAAGGGTAGACTAGAGCAGAGATACACATGCAAAGGTTTTACATTGGGGAAGTAAACTAAATCTTCCTTTCACGATAAATACATTTGAGTGCAAGCGATCCTTGATAGATTTCCCTCATATGTGTGTAGACCATTCTTGACAACATCCATGACCAAGCACAGGTATTATGTAATATTTGTTGATGATTTTTCTCATAAGTGCTGTATTTTATTCATGCAGAATAAATATCAAATGTTCGCTAAATTTTATGGATTTAAAGCAATTTTCAAGAAAGATACTAGCAGGAAAGTTAAAGATCTCAAAAGTGACAACGGTGGAGAATATGTGTCGGCTGAATTCAAGAACTTCTGTGCATCATAAGGAATTCGACAAGAGTTAATAACACCTCAAAACCCACAGCTGAATGGGGTGGTTGAAAGGAAGAACAAAATTATTGTAAGAGCGACACGGGCGATGTTACATGACCAGGGCCTACCATTTCACTTGTGGGCTGAAGCATGTAACACAGATGTTTATTTGTAGAACATAAGCCTTCATCGAATTCTTGGGATGAGTACACCAGAAGAAGTTTTTTCAGGTAAGAAACTAGATGTGGCACACCTCAGCATCTTTTGTTCATCAGTCTACTGTCATTTTACCAAGGATGCACAGAAAAAGCTGGAGCCAACAACTGAGTTGGACATATTTGTGGGGTACACTGATACACCTCACAACTATCGGGTGTACCTTCCATCTAATAGGATGATAGTGGTTCGTAGAGATGTGAAGTTCGATGAAGAGAAGGCCATGAGATGTTCCCTTGAGAGGGAGCTTCAGTTACATGCAGATGAGGAGCTTTTAGCTCCAAATCAGGAACCTCAGGATGATGTGGAACAACCACATGTAGAGGAGAAAAGAGTGGAAGCACCCACTCATGTAGATACTTCTAGAGATGGAAGGAAGCACACCAGAGAGGCTAACATATTGATGCATGATGCTAGAGAGAATGTGGGAGCACCCACATCACAACACAGGTAGAGGAGGTCACCAAATCGGTATAATGGCTACATGGCTTTGATGAGTGAGAGTGTAGAGGTTGATCCATCCTCATTATAGGAAGCAGTGTAGCCACCAGTATGGGTTGATGCCATAGTTGAGGAGTATGACTCCATTATCAGAAATAATGTTTGGGAAGTGGTACAAAGACCAGCAAACAAGTCAGTGGTGGCCTCCAGATGGTTTTAAAAGGTAAAAAAAGAACCAAGTGGGAGTGTGGAGAAACACAAGGGCATATTTGTGGCCAAGAATTCTCTCAGGTGGAGCGAATTCATTATGAGGAGACCTTTGCTCAAGTAGCAAGGCACTCTTCAATCATATCTATTTTAGCACTGTCAGTGCAAATGGGATGGAAGATACATCATATGGATGTGATGACAACATTCCTCAATGGTATGATTAAGGAAGAGGTGTGTATTGAGCAGTCAGAAGGATTTGAGACCTTCAACAAAGAGTTGCATGTGTGATGACTCAAGTGAGCGCTGTATGGTCTAAAACAAGCACCCCCTACTTGGTACACTAGGATTGACAACTATTTCACCAGGTTGGGTGTAACAACCCTGGTGAAAAGTTCATGTAATAAAAGTTAATAAAGGAAAAATAAGACCACGATTAAGGGATACTTATTCCAAGTTGAATGTTGGGCAAAGGTATCCTAGTGGGCATCACTAGATGTGTGTTTTGGCTAAGGAAAATTGGCAAAGGTTAAGGTAAAGGCATTAAAAGATAAAAATGAATGTTTGGAATATTTATTTATGAAAATAAAGGAAATTGGGAGAAAAGTAAGGTGAAAGGTCACAGGTTGCATATGAGGAGGAAATTGAAGGAAAATAATGAAAAATGAAGAAATTAGAGGTCTCATTGATAAAAAGGCTTCTGAGATCAGTTGGCAAGCTTTGTCAGTGTTAAGGTCTTAGTTAGTTCAAGTTTGAAGCTCTCTCATTATTCTCTGTCTCTCTCACTCTTGGTCACTTAGAGTTTTCTTGGAGCACTCTAGCTTTGGATCAAGGAAGGAAAAGAAAGAAAAGGGAAAGGAAGGAAAGCAAGGATCAAGGAAAGAAAAGCAAGATCAAGCATCTTTAGCAAGAATACTTGCAGGTAACTTTTTACATGTGTGATTTCCTAGCTGGTTTGGACACGCATGGCTTTGCATGTTGGTGTATGGTTCTCTTGCTGCTGGTGGCATGGTTTTGGCATGTTATGACAATGGTTTTCGGCCTAGCCTTGCCTTTTTCTAGATGCCACAGTGTTGGGATGTTTATTTTAGTTTTGAGCTTTGGTTTGTTGGATGGATTTCAAAATTCAAGGTGGAGGTGGTCTCAAGGTTCATTCCCAAAGGCCTAGGAATCCCTTGACTGGTTTTGGAGGGATACACGGTAAATCCTAAGGGAGAAGTCTTGGCTTAGGGCCTAGTGATCTAGGATTGGATTGTGGTAAAGCGTGAGAGACAAGGAGATGGGAAATTCCTTAAGGATAGTGATGGATTTAGGATGGCATTCCAAGTTTGGTTCGGTTGTGATCGAAGCACCAGTTTTGGTGTGATCACTATTTGTAGAGGGTGGAGGTGGTTTAACCTCTGGATTCCCTTGGTTGTTCTATGAGATCCCAGATTCATACTTGGAATATGGCAGGAGGGTGACTGGCTGAAAGAGAGATTTGGTTCAGCCATGTCTATGGTCGGGTGGTATGTGTGTTATCACCAAAAAAATGATCATCTGGCATAATTTACTAGATGGATCGAAATATACCATGGAAAACCAATTTTACCATAGTAAAAGTGCTTTCACCGTGAGAAAATATTTAATAAACCACCTTTGTTAAGTAATTTATAGTTAAACCCATGAAGAATAATTAGATAAATCATTATTTATTTGATTTTCTTCTAGGAATAATTTATTAAACCATTGTTCAATTATTATTCCTTGTCATATTTGACCCAATCATGAACAATAAACAAATAATTAATTAATTATGTTATTTTCTCCAAGAATAATTAATTAATCACTAATTAATTATTATTCTTTGTCAAATTTGACTAAATCCTTTAAGAATAATTAAATAAATCCTTATTTGTTTATTATTCCTTAACTAATTCCTTGAGATGATAAATAAATCATTTATTTATTTATTATTTCTAAATAAAAGTTTAAATAGTTTTTCCCTCCTAAACAAACATAATAAAATATTCCAGGTGGTTATTCCAAGAATGGGATCAATAATATTTTATTATTTCTCATTATTCGAGGATAACTCAATATTTTGTTATAAATAGAAGGGTTTTCCATTCATTATTCACTTTTGATTATTTTCATTGTTGCACTCACTATTGTAACTCTGATTATTTTCATTGTCGCACACCATTATTTGCTGGGTTTACACATTATAGAGGAGAGAGACTCTACACAAGCTGAAGACGTTTGAGGATAGCCAAGAACCCATCCCATAGAGGGGGACTAGTAACATTTATTTGTTCCCTTCACAGGTGTTATAATAAAACTATTCTTTGTATATCTGGTTTCCATTGGAAGATTGGAGTTATTGCTCTTTATTTTTTCCTGTTTAACTAAGATTGTAGCATAGATCTGAACATTGGCAGGTTTTGTTTCTATTAGTTGTTGCAGATCTATAATGTTTAGAAGCCATTTATATTGTTGAGATTGTTTGTCATCCACAATATTAAGTGGGTCCTTTTTGTACATCTTTGAGAAGAAAACACTACAACAACTTGGAAGTCCCGAACTTGGTGGGATTTGCCTATGATCAATAAAAGCAAAGTTCTCTTACTTTTGCACTGATTTATATGTGAATTTAATGGTTGTCTTATCTTTGATATTTACATGGTTTTATGCTAGTTATAAGCATGGTTAAATGATTGGTTCATGTCATGGTTATTTCATGTATTTACTTGTAACTGTTAAATGGATGGATGTAAGACCTAATTGATGATGTAGTAGTTCAATGGAGTAGGAGGTGATCCCTATGGTTATGTTTCATCAATTCTTTCAGTCATTTATGCTCTGTCTTGTATCCTATGCCTGTATGTTGCATTGATGCCAAAATGTTTGACAGAATGTCAATCCCGATTTGGGATGCTTAGGCTTATTCTTGAGGTTGATTTTTTATTTGTTTATCTTTTCATCATGTCTTTGATTGATTCTGGAGGCTGTAACAAGTTATGGGAAGAGGTTGACATTCTAGGCTAGAAAATTGGCTCAAATCTCCGAGTCACTGGCACAGGTCTGCTAAAAAGAGTCCAGGGACGCTGACACATAGGGCTGTGAGAGCGACTCTGTCTTCTAGTCATTGTCTTGCCTATATCATGAGAGAGACTTTGGGTTAAAAGGCTTAAATCATCAGTGGGACTCAAGGACAAGATGTCTGAGTGGCTAACATGTCTTATGAGGGTGTTGTGGCTGATGTGGATGGGCTTGTTTGATATGTTTAGTCGATTCCATTTCATTAAGGTCACCGAGGAAGTGGAATCCCTTCTAGTGACCTCTCTCTTCGCATGTTTACGCCTGTTGGTTAGTTGACTGGGTAGATGTGGGAGGAGGGGGTGCTAGAGAGTGGTATCAAAGCGGGTTGCATTCTCTTTGGGTCATATTTGATACCACAGATTGGTATCAGAGCATGGTTCACCCCTCAGACTAGATGAGCATTGTGTGTTGGTCATGCATGCATGTCAGTTGCATGTGTGTCTCTTACACTTGCATTCCATGTGCTTGTTGCATTGCATAATGATTGATCATGGTTGTACTAAGGTTACCATGAGGAACTTGATGTTGATTTTATGGAATGAATCGTCATGAGTATATGACTGGTTACATGTTGTTATATGTTGCTTGATTACATCTTTGCATGTTAGGTTGCATTATTGAATGTTTGATTACATGTATCAGTCTTGTAGTTGGTTACAAGAATTGATCACTTATGCTCGACTACATGCGTTCATGTGTATGTGTAGTTGATTAGACATTTCTTATGCATGTTGCATTAGGGGAATTTTGAGGTATAAAATGGGCCTCCTAAGAAAAATGTACAACCAAAATAAACTTTATAATAAACAATAGGATTCAAGATTATGATGTCAACCATGGGGGATGATTCACCATTTTTTGGAGTAAAAAATTAAAAAGATTAGAAAATAATAAAATAATAAAATAACTTTTTCAACTCGTATTTTTAACTTATCTCCCTAATTTTTTACTCAAATTTCGAGAGGGAGTACTCATTGGATGAAAAATTTGATTCCTCATCCAAGGAGTACCCATGTTGCATACTTTCGATGGACCCTACCACATGAAAAATGAAAAATACATAAAAAAATGTGATTGCAATCACATTTTTAATGTATTTCTCATTTTTCATGTGGTAGGGTCATCGAAAGTATGCAACATGGGTACTACCTCGATGAAGAATCAAATTTTGCATCCAATGAATGTTTCCACTCGAAATTTGAGTAAACTCATAGGCAGGAAAGTTGAAAATACAAGTTGAAAAAATAGTTTTTTCTTTTTTCCCTCTAAAATTTGATAATGTAATATAATATTATTTTATTATTTCCTTAGGAGGTCCATTTTAGACCTCAAAATTCCTCTAATGATGGTTGCATGTGGTAATGAGTACAATGGAGTAATGATTGTTGTCATGCATGAGGTCATGGTTTGTGAAGTTGATATGGTCATGCATTGCTGATTGGACTCTAGCTAGAATGAGGTGTATATGGTTTGGCACTCATGTGTTATATATCTATATGCAGTTGTCATGTATGTATAGTCTTGGTCAGAGTCATGTATGAATAGTAGATCAAACATGCCTTGTGAAGTAATGGTATGCAATTTAGGTCATCAGGGTGATAGTGGTACATTATGATGCTAATGTATTGGCTGAGATAGAATAGGAGACGTAGATCATCATAATGAGGTTGCAACATTAGACTTTGGGGTAAGATCAGATCATCATACAGGTATTGTATGTTGGCATGCAGGTATGTAAGTTAAGGATTATTATATGCATTAGGTTTATGTACATGTCTTTTGATGTTATGATTACATTCATGATAGATGTTAGTTGATTAGTGTAGTTATATGCACATGTGTCAGATAGTCAAGAATGATAGTAACATGTAGTTGTATGCATTGCTATTGTTGTTTTACATTAGATAACTTGATGATTAGGTTATATGTTGTTGATGAACATGATATATAGCTTATTTTTGTTATATGCTATTAACTTGATGATTAGGGTTATCTCATTGAGATCTTGATGTTGTAATTTGGATTGGCCATATGTGTGATGGTTATGTTCATTGCATTGAAGATCTTGATGTTATATGTATTGTGTTAACCTGCCTATGTTTGGAAACCCTAATTCCAAACAAATGATTGCTTTGCATACATGAAGTCTTCTTAACTTTGATTTTGTTTGACATTATGTGGATACATTTTATATTCATGAACATGTACTTGATAGGTGTATTAGCTAGTCTCTAGTTATAGGTGGATCTGTCAAGGGAATTAGAGTCCCTTGAGAGATGGCATGGATGTGCTCAGTTGCAAGAAACATGCTTGACACAACAAGGTAAGGTAACAAATGTATGTTATGTTTAATTATGCACTGATATTTATGTGTTTATGGCAGTATGATATAGGGAGTTTCATGGAAGGAGAGGTTGCCATTAAATTTTGAAGAAGGATCAGGTTGAGATTTCCTTGAAAGAGAAACCATGGGGATTGAGTCATGGTGCTTGTGGTTAGTCTTGTGCTTTGTTATTTTGCAATTGTTGTGCTTGATTTGTGATTTTGTGTGTGTCTAGTGCATAACTATGCCACTTTGTTCATAGTGTTGTATTGTTTGCCATGGTTTTCTTCTTGTTGTTTCTTGGGTTGCCTTTTATGTTTTGAGCCTTGGGAATTTGTTTGGGGAAGAGGAAGAGTTGATGGGGCTCAGGGAAAGTTGTGTGGTACCTGAAAGGTAATGTAAGATTTAGATGAATCTCTATGCATGAGTATGTGCAACAGAAGGTAAGACTAGTTGGTCCATAGTGGTAAATAGATGGTGGCAGTACAGACATGTGAAAGGTAACTAGAAAAGGTAAAGTATATGGATCTAAGGTGTCGGATGCCTTGGCTATGTTGGGAATGATTGTTCTCAATGTTGTGCATGTTGTTCATGAATAAAGGAAGTTCTCTTAACCTAGAACTTATGTTATCTGGAAATTATGTTATGATCATGATTATGTTGATCTTTATATATGTATACATGTATGTATGTATGTAGTTGTATGACAAAATGATGATTGCTTTATGATAATGATTATATATGTATGTATGCATGTATCTATGTCACTATTTGACAGGGTCATCAGGAATCATCCTTATAGAGGAATGATTTCTTACGTAGGCGAATGGCAGGAAGAGGTTCCTAGCTATGAGGAATCAAGTGGGAAGAGTAGTCATGACAAATATATGAGGTTAGTATCATGTGAATATGAATTTATATTGTATGTTTGTATTATGCCTATGATTATGTTATGGACAGGTTATACCGAGGGATACAACAGGGAAATGAAAGCAGTGTGTTCTGCAACATGTTAGGACAAGCATGGATAAAACACTAGAAACAAGGTTGCTTGGCAGAGACATTGTGGTTCTGGATGTGTGGTACTATTGTTGTGCATGTGATGTTATGTGCATGTAGATGTTGGATATGCAGTGCTATGTATACATTGTATTATGTGCATGATGTATATGTGACGTTGTGTGCATATGGTGCTTTGTGCATGTTGGATATGTTGTGTTTTGTATAGATGATGCTATGTATATGTTGGATATGCAATGCTATGTACAAGTGGTGTTGCGTGCGTGTTGTACATGTGGCACTATTTACATATGGTGTTGTGTGCATGATTTTACAAGTGTTGTTGTGAGCACGTGGTTCCGTGTACATGTTGTACAAGTGGCGCTATGTGTAGGTGGTATTGTGTACATGTCGTGCATGTGGTACTATGTACATATGGTGTCGCGTACATGTCATGCGTATGGTACTGTGTACATGTGGTATTGTGTACACATTGTACAATGGTGCAATGTACATGTGGCGTTGTGTAGGTGGTGTTGTGTACATGTGATGTTGTGCACACGTTGTGTAGGTGGTTGTAGTGTACAGGTGGTACTGTGTACATGTGGTACTTGTGTAGATGCATGTATTGCATGGTGTTGTATGACATGTGTAGCTGTATGTGTGTGATGCACACTATGTGTATGTGCACATGGTTGAGGAGAAGGCACTGGGTGTTTGTCGGGTGTGGCAAACGATCCAGAGTGCATATGGAATAAAGACAAAGGTAGAAGCTAATGATTGATGAACGAATAAGTATCCACATTTTATTTCAGCGTTATTATGCATATGATGATTATATGCGATCTATGATTCTGGTTTATGATGGTTACATGTGATTTATGATTTTGATCTATGATGGTTGTGTTTGAGCTAACCTGATGTGATATGTTTATACATGATGTTTTGACCAAACAGTTAGTTTGACTTGTTGTGACTGGAACTGAACAGGATTGGAAGTGTACCTTATTGATGAACTACCAATGAGGTTTGATTTGAGGTTATTTCAATTTATTTTTAAATCTAATGAAAGTTATGTTCTTGGTACAAGAAGCACAAAAATGCCTAGTTGGATGGTTGAAATCAAATGCAAGAATTGGCAGTAGCAACAAAAGAAATTGGAACATGCAGCAATTTTCTAGTAAAGTACTTCAGGAGCAGGACCATTATGGGACACTTGTACCCAATAGTGTCCATTGATTGCCATGAGCATGCTATGACTAGTATGATGGTTTTGAGGCAGGCGTATCCCTTGGTTTTGTATCTTCCGATGCAAGGAAGCCTTGCTAAAGGATGGATCGCCTAGGATAGGGGATGTCGGGGAAATTGGAAGGTAAGTGACTACATGGAAGGGGTGACCGGATTGCCCGAGGGACTGTGTAGCAGAGAAGGGAAAGCCAGGGATATATTTGTTTTGGTCATAAGCATTTCCAGATGGAATCATATGCACATTGGGGGTGTGCCTCAGAATAATGAGTCGGTAACCGTTCGTTGAGAGGAAAAGTGGCACATGATTGTAGCACTGGACATTAGATGCAGCTTTGACTATGCCAGTTGATTCTGGACTTCTTGGGAAGGAGGTGAATCCTAGTATTACTTTGAGGGTGGAGGTTTGAGCCTCTGGACTCCATTATTGATTGATATAGGCATCTCATTCTTTATTTGTTGATTTAGCAGATGTGCATATGTGTATATGTGGTTATTTTAAATACCGTAATGAGTTGTGCTATAATGCTCCAGCATGCGGTATGGGTAGTATATTGTCATGTTGTCATGATGTTTTGCTTTTGAGTAGGTCTTTCATTGTAAGTACTGCAACGAGCTAAGTTATAAAGCTCCATGGGTGGTATGTTTTATTGTAAGCAATTTTGCTGAGGTCATGGTGTGGTTTAACACCGAGGATGGTGTTCCCCAAGGGGGAGGGTTCTGTAACAACCCTAGTGAAAAGTTCATGTAATAAAAGTTAATAAAGGCAAAATAAGACCACGGTTAAGGGACACTTATTCCAAGCTGAATGTTGGGCAAATATATCCTAGTGGGCATCACTAGATGTGTGTTTTGGCTAAGGAAAATTGGCAAAGACTAAGGCAAAGGCATTAAAAGGAAAAAAGGCATTTTTGGCACATTTATTTATGAAAATAAAGGAAATTAAGAGAAAAGTAAGGTGAAAGGTCACAGGTTGCATGTGAGGAGGAAATTGAAGGAAAATAATGGAAAATGAAGAAATTAGAGGCCTCATTGATAAAAAGGCTTCCAAGGATCAGTTGGCAAGCTTAGTCAGTATTAAGGTCTTGGATAGTTCAAGTTTGGAGCTCTCCCATCATTCCCTCTCTCTCACTTTTGGTCACTCAGAGTTTTCTTGGAGCACTCTAGCTTTGGATCAAAGAAGGAAAAGCAAGCAAAGGGAAAGGAAGGAAAGCAAGGATCAAGGAAAGGAAAGCAGGATCAAGCAACTTCAACAAGAATACTTGCAGGTAACCTTTTGCATGTGTGATTTCCTAGATGGTTTGGACATGCATGGATTTTCATGTTGGTGTATGGTTCTTTTGTTGTTAGTGGCATGGTTTTGTCGGGTTATGACAATGGTTTTCAGCCTAGCCTTGCCTTTTTCTAGATGTCATGGTGTTGGGATGCTTATTTCGGTTTTGAGCTTTGGTTTGCCAGATGGATTTCAGAATCCGGGTAAAGGTGGTCTCAAGGTTCATTCCCAAAGGCCTAGGAATCCCTTGACCGGTTTTGACGGGATACATGGTAAAGCCTGAGGGAGAAGTCTCGGTTTAGGGACTAGTGATCCGGGTTTGGATTGCGGTAAATCCTGAGAGATTAGTCTCGGTTTAGGGCCTAGTGATCTGGGATTGGATTGCGGTAAACCATGAGAGACAAGGAGATGGAAAATTCCTCAAGGATAGTGATGGATTCCAGATGGCATTCCAAGTTTGTTTCGGTTGTGATCGAAGGACCAGGTTTGGTGAGGGTGGAGGTGGTTTAACCTCTAGATTCCTTTGGTTGTTCTTGGATTGGTTGTTCTATGAGATCCCACATTCATGTTTGGAATATGGCACGAGGGTGATTGCTTGAAAGAGAGATTTGGTTCTGCCATGTCTATGGTCAGGTGGTATGTGGAATCCCGAACTTGGTCAAACTTGCCTATGATCAATAAAAGCTAAGTTCTCTTACTTTTTCATTGATTTATATGTGGATTTAATGATTGTCTTATCTCTGATATTTACATGGTTTTACACTATTTATAAGCATGGTTAAATGACTGGTTCATGTCATGGTTATTTCATGTGTTTACTTGTAACTGTTAAATGGATGGATGCAAGACCTAATTGAAGATGTAGTAGTTCAATGGAGAAGGAGGTGATCCCTCTAGTTATGTTTCATCATTTCTTTCAATCATTTATGCTTTGTCTTGTATCCTAGACCTGTAGGTTGCATTGATGCCAAGTGTTTAACAAAATGTCAGTCCTGGTTGGGGATGCCTAGGCTTATTCCTAAGGTTGATTTTTGTTTTGTTTATATTGTAATCATGTCTTTGATTGATTATGGAGGTTGTAACAAGTTCTGGGCAGAGGCCGGGATTTTGGGCTAGAAAAGTGACTCAAATCTTAGGGTCGCTAGCATAGGTCTGCTGAAAAGAGTCCAGGGACGCTGACACATAGGTCTGTGAGAGCGAATTTGGCTTCTGGTAGTTGTCTTGCCTATAACATGAGAATAAATTTGGGTTAAAAGGCTTAAATCATTAGTGGGACTCAGGGACAGGATGTCTGAGTGGCTGGCGTGTCTCATGAGGGTGTTATTGCTGATGTGGATGGGTTTGTTTGATATGTTCCTTCGGTTCCATTTCCTTAAGGTCACCAAGGAAGTTTAATCCCTTATAGTGACCTATCCCTTCACATGCTTACTCCAGTTGGTTGGTTGCTTGGGTAGATGTGGGAGGAGGGGGTGTTACATTGGGCTTCACCAAAAGTGAAGTAGATGCAAACCTTTACCATATTATGGTTGAAGGTAAATTGTTGATTATAGTATTATATATCGATGATTTGATCTTAACAGGTGATGAGAAGCTAATAAAATCTTGCAAAGAGGATCTTGGAAGAGAATCTGAGATGAAGGACCTGGGGCTCATGCTTTACTTTCTGGGTATGGAAGTATGGTAAGGAGATGAGGAACTGTTTGTCTCTTAGGGAAAGCATGCCAACGAGATACTGAAGAAGTTCCACACGGAGAAAAACAAACCCATGGAGACTCCTCTAGCAGGTAATTGGAGGAAGGAAGATGCTACTTCATGTTAAGTAGTGGAGGCTATTATTTATAGACAACTTGTGGGTTCACTTATGTATTTGGTGAACACACGACCAAACTTGTGTTTTGTAGTTAACCAACTTAGTCGAGCCATGGTTAAGTCAACCAAACTTTATTGGAAGGCAACGAAAGATGTGTTGAGATACCTCAGAGGCACCACTCAGATTGGTCTTTGTTACATATAGATAGAGGGAGTGAAGATTCAATGCTTCACAGATGCAGATTAGGTAGGGAGTCCATCCGAAAGGAAGAGAACATCATGGGGAATCTTCAATATTGGGTCAACATTAGTTTCTTGGTACAATAGGAAGCAAAGATTAATTACACTTAGTTTAGCAGAAGTAGAGTACATGGTTGCTAGTCAAGGAGCTTGTGATGCTATCTGGATGAGGAAGATCCTTGTTGGGTTATTTGTTTAGCAGATGGATCCTACAGTGATTTATTGTGACAATTAGAGTTGTATCAAACTCTTCGAGAATCCAGTTTTTCATGATTGGTCCAAGCATATCGACATTCAGTATCACCATCTACGAGATTGTGTGCAGAGGAGAATCATGTTGTTGGAGTACATTCCTACAGAGGAGTAGGATGAAAATATTTTGACAAAGGCATTGTCAAGATGCAAATTCGAGTTTCACAGAGGCAGGATCGGGGTAACAGATAATCCATTTCTTGTTGAGAGGGAGTGTTGAAAATGCAATAAGAAAATCCTAATTTAATTTTGTCCTTGAATTAAATTAGGAATTAAATTATAATTCCACATCTCATGACAACTTGTAATAGTTAACTAAGTTAATTTGACTTATTTGGCTCAGTTAATTCGAGTTGGGAGTCTAACTAGAGTCATGTAGAGTGTATCCTACTTTTTAGGAGCCCTGGTTGAGTTTATTTTGAGTTGTAATTATTTAATTCAGTCTAACTGAGTTAAATTCAGTTAAACTAGTTCTAATTGATGGAGGAATTAGTGGGAGATCCAGTAGTGGGGTGTAACTTGCAGTAGTGGGGTGTAACAAGCATGGATCAACCACTACACTAAAGATTCACTCATAATTAACTCATGCATGTAAGATCATAGAAAGACCCAGTTGAGATTGGAGTTCAAGGATAGTGTACTATTAGTTGTATAATCATCCAAATTGTATAGGTGGTGCATGCAATCAAAGGAAGGCCTATGAGGATTGCACAATTTATATTTTTGTAATTTCCCAATTAAATATGGGCTATTTTCCTAGGAAACTATGCAAGGAAATAGGAACTTGGCATGCAACAGAATTGGCTAAGTATTGGCTTGAGCTTGTCCAAAAAGTAGTGAGATAGATAGAGATAGTGTAGAGGTTGTTCGAGCTTGAGCAAAGCATTGTAATCTTATCATATTTTCTAATTAATGCAATATACTGATAGCAGAGTTTTTTAGCCGTGGCTTTCCCCGTAATTTTTTTTGTGTTATGTGTGATTGAATTATTTCTCTTTTATGCTTCATGATTTCATCAATCATTTATTGTTTCCGTTGATGAGTAGAGTAGGTTCAAGTCAATTGTTTTAGCATATTACAATCCGCAGTTTGAATCTACACTCTTATGGGACAGATTTGAAGGAGCAGATCTTGCATACAGGGTAGCATGATGAGAGCTACTAGTAGTTGAAGAAGCTTATCTTGAGAGAGTTTCATGTTAAGTTATATTCAGGCCACCCAAGATACCATAAGACTTTGATAGTCGTTAGTAAGTTATACTATTCACCGAATTTTAAGAAAGAGGTGGTTGAGTTTGTTGCCAAGTGTTTAGACTGTTAGCAGGTGGAAGTTGCATGCAAACATCCAACTGGTCTATTGAAGTCTATTTTGATTCTGGAGTGGAAATGGGAGGTCCTTTCCATGGACTTTATTATAGGGTTTCCTAGGACATCGAGGTAGCATGAATCCATCATGGTTGTTGTTGACAAGTTTAGCAAGGTCGCTCACTTCATTGGAGTGAAATCTACAAATTTCCTTAGAAGTGGTTCAGATCTTCATTGAGGAGATAGTGAGGTTGCATGGATTTCCCAAGAATATTATATCAAATAGAGATGCCAAGTTCACTTCCAAGTTTTGGAAGGAATTGTTTGCAGGATTGGGGATAAAGCTAGCTTTCAGTACAACTTATTATCCACAGAGAGATGGGCAGACAAAGAGGGTTAACAAGATCATTAAGGATATGTTAAGGATGTATGTAATGCATCAACAGAGGAAGTGGGAGGAGTATCTTCCACTAGTAGAGTTTTCTTATAATGATGGGTATCAAGAATCCTTGAATATGAGTCCATTTGAGGCTCTCTACAAGTAGAGTTGTAATACTCTTATTAGCTGGAGTGATCCTATGAACACCATATTGATTGGACCAGATATGTTGGTAGAGATGGAGTAGGAGATGCAGGTTATTAAAAGGAATTTGAAGGCAACATAAGATAGACAAAAGAGTTATGTTGATCAACATAGAGAATTCAAAGAGTTTCAGGCTGGAGTGCTTGTGTACTTGTGTATCAAGCCGAAGAAGAACTCCTTGAGGATTGGGTCATGTGCTAAGTTGGCATCTTGGTATTGTGGACCTTTTGAAATCCTTGAGAGGATTATACTAGTGGCATTATAAAGCTCCAATAAGCAGAATGATGGTCATGTTTTTAGTATGTTGGCCATTGTTAATATTGCATCGAATTGTGTTATAAAGCTCCATAAGTAGTATGCTTGCCAGTTTTAGAAGTTCACTGATTATAATTGTTATAGAACACCAAATATGGTGTTCCCCCAAGGGGGAGGAGTTTATAACAACCCCAGGTTAAAGCTACAAGTAACAAAAGGGACATTACAACAAGCAAAAGTAAAACCAAGGTCATGGGACATGTATTCCAAGCTGAATGGAGGGGGAAAACATACAATGGGCATCACTTGTGGTTTATTATTAGCTGTGGAAATTGGCATTGGCATTGGCAAAGGAAAAATGCAATAAAGTGACAATTAATAGATGAAATAAAGGAGAAAAGGAAGGTGAAGAGACAAGAATATACATGTAACGGAAAATGAATGAAAAGAAAAGGAAAAAGGAAACAAAAGGAGAGGGAGAACATTTTATGCCTCTCTTAGCTACTCTTGGTTACACTTAGTCACTCTTACACACTGGAACTCTTGTAAATTCTAGTAATCACTTGGAGATTGAGGCATTCTCACTTGGATTTGGAGAGAGAGAGAGCACCTAGATACAAGAAATAAAGCAAAGGGAAAGCAAGGGAGCACAATAATAAGGTTGGGAGAGCAATGACAACAAGAGGATTTTGCAGGTAACAGGTTGCATGTGTGATTTCCTTGCTAGTGTTTGAATGCATGGTGCATACATTTGGTTTACATGATTATTTTGCTGTCATTGGCATGGGATTTCCTAAATTGATAGTGTGTTCATATTTTCCTTGCCATTTCCTAGATAGCCATGGTGTGTTGGGATTCATTTTTCGTTTTAACATTGGATTTCCAGAATATTTTGGAACCAAGTTGAGGTGGTCTCAGGAAAATCCCAAGGGTTGGGGGTGGAGATGGTTTCTCCGGGAAGCCCTTGACAAGTGGGTGGAGACAGGAAAATTCCTCTGGGTATGGTGAAGAAATTTTGAGGCATCCAAGCTTGTGTTGGTTTGGTGATCTCTAAACCAGTTTAGGTGAGATCATGGTGGCTTGAGGGTGGAGGTGGTTTAACCTTTGGAGTCCCTATTTGGTTATATTTGGTTTATCCTATGAGACCCCACAATCATGCTTGGAATATAGAATGGGGGTGATTGGATGAAAGAAATATTTGTTTCAACCCAATATATGGTCGGGTGGTACATGGAAGTCCTTGACTTGGTTGGCTTTTGCATATGTTAATATGTGTTATTTATTATTGAGATTAATGGGCACACATATTTTATGACTGGTTTGTCATGGCTCCATTATTGTTAAATGCTCATTATACTCATGGTATATTTCTCATTATATGATGTTCTCTTGTTATGGATCCATTCCATGGTTTGATGAGCTCTTTATTACTTTATATGAATGCATGAGTTAATGTGTATTGTTGCAACTAGTAAGAGAAAGAGAAAGGCTTCTTGAAGATGCCCTGATGAACTTAATAAATTATTTTACATATATGCAATCATGACCTACATGTACTATGCTTACAAAGTGTTTGTATAGATGAATAATTTGGAATGCCAAATTCCTGGGGTCGTAACTTTGGCATACAATCTCCATTTGGCTATCATAATACCTCATTTCGAAGATTTCCATGAGGAGGTTGAAAAAAGAGTCTATGAAACACATTCTAGCGATTTTATAATTTTTCGGTTTTCCCTGAAAATGTCATTTAGGCTCTCAAAACAACCTCAAAAGTTTAGGACTTGAAAAACTGCCAAAAATAGAAAGTTTTGTTAAATTTAAGGAAAGGAAACAACGTTGGGTCAAGTTAGGTTGATAATAGTGTGATCATCTGTCACTGGGTGTTTGTAGTCAGTTTTGGACATTTGGACCCCATTTTCTATAAGTGTATCTTGGAAATCGGGTCGCATATAGTAAGCCTCGTCTCATGTTTTGCCTCGAGAGCTTTTAAAAGCACGTAGATGTGGGTTGGGGTGTTATCGAGTGGTATCAAAGCAGTTCCATTCCATGTAAACCTTTCTCTGGTATCGATATTATAGAGTGGTATCAAAGCGAGGTTTACAATATTGGACCTTGGGGTAAATGCAAATAATTATGGTTATCATGCATGCAATTGCGATTATATTTTTGTATTATCATCTTGATTCATGCATGATGTTTTTTTTTTGTAAGTAAGAAGATTATATTATATAACAAGTATAATACAAAAACCTGCCGAGGCAGTGTGAGCAAGGATGTACAATATTCCTGGGCTAATCGCCTGCTCAGAAGAAGTGTTACATATAAACCAAAACGAAGCACACCACGCAGGGTGGCGATGGACAGACCAAAACATTTCTAAACCACAGGAACTACCGTGAGTAGATAGTAGAAGTAATAGCCGAGCAACAGACACAGACTAAAGCCGAGATAACAGAGTGAAAAGATAACAAAGAAGCCAGAACTCGAGTCGGGAAAGGAGCTAACATGAAGACCTTAGAGGTAGTAATTCCCCAGCTGGGCGATGGTGTCCAAGCCGCTGTTCTTGACGTGGCTGTCGACCCTCGCCTGCAGTTCTTCCAAGGATGCAGGCTGAAACGCTGCAGAAGTCGCTGGCTGAGCAGCATAGTTCGCACTGGAAGTGGCTGGCTGAGCCGCAGGAGCAATGTTAATGGAATTCTTGAGAAGCTGGATGAGCAACATAAGCAGACGGTTGTGGGTTTTGATCGATTCATTCACCGCAGTTAATTTGCTGTCCAGGGAGCTATTGTAGTCTGTGATCCTGGCCATCCGTTCTGTGGTGAGATTAACCTGAGTGGTAAGATTAACCTCTGTGACTGATTCCAGTGCCTTTGCGATTAAGGTTTTCATGCGCCAGCTTTCCGCCTTGGTGCGTACAAACTGTGTGGCCCTCTTCGCGGGCGTGCCGGGGTCTGTTACCCAGTTGACCTCAGCAGCGATCTCCATCTCCGAGTGACCATCCTCCTCACGCTTCGCCTCAGCCTCCAATTCTGCAATTTTGCGCTTGATCCTGGTCGCAGTCCTGGTTTCGTAGCCACTTCTTGCTGCCTGAAGTTCCCTGTTAGCTGCCTCGCAGCGACTGCTCCCCTCTTTCATGGTGAACCTCTTGTGACTTGCCCGAATTGAACCAGAATTGTAAGCGGAACCAATCTCAACACAGACGTTAAGAACAATGAGGAGAACAGGGAAATTGCCCCTGTTTATATAAAGAAAGTAGTGATGCTTCCTCAGGAGATTGGAGTAAATGCCTCTGATAGTGGTGGTACCTTGCTGATGGGTGATCTGAGGAGTCGCACATGCGAGCCTGTCCCTGGAAGAATTGGAGCTCATGATGTAACTGCATGGCTGACGAGCCAGGTGCCAAGTGTGTGGTGAAAACCTTCTCAATGGATGGTGGCGCGTGAGGGGAGGTATGCTCCCTATGCTATCATGCCTGAAGCTGTTCCTTCGGGCCTTGTTCCACCGTCTTCCACTCAGAATTTCCATTAATGGTGGTGATACCTTTCCATACGAATCCTCTCCGTGCGTGCTGAAAGGACGGTGTCTGATGTACTAGATCCCGTCGCTTAATTCGTTATGATCTCCAATCTGCAAGAGCTGCTGCCGCCAGGAGTTCCACCGCCCCCTGTGTCCAATCAGCCCGTTGAGGGCTTTAGGTTGGCAATCCTTGCCGATCTTCTCGTGGCCTCGAGACTGTTGCCAGGTGCCGTCCTCGATTAAGGTTGGGTAACCTGAGTAAGATCTTTCGCTGCCAGTTGTATGCATGCTTCCTTTATGATTGGGTCATCAAACTCCCGCCAGCATCTGTCAATGGCAATGTTGGGGTTGTCTGCTCCACAGTTTGCCAGATGGTCAGCAAGGCCATTCGCTTTTCGTCTGGTTGTTTGAAAGATTAGACCTTTCATCCCCATAACTAGCTCAGCTATGTTTTCCGTTGCTTTGGCAAGCCTCCAATGCTTGGTTGCTTTGCTTATGGCCATGCCTGTCTGTAGGCGTTTAGCCGCCATGATAGCCAGAAGAGAGTCTCCTTCGACTATTAGATTTCCCCTTCTGAGATTTTTTAGGATTTTTAAGCCCTGCTCAAGCGCAGCAAACTCGGCCTCATTATTAGTGGCTTCACCTAAAGCTCTGCAGAAAATGTGAATGATTTCCCCTGTTTGATTTCGGACAGCTCCCCCAATGCCTGCTATACCAGGGTTTCCCCGAGAGGCACCATCAAAGTTCATTTTCAGGCTGCCCATAGGAGGTCGTTGCCACATTGAAGAAATTGAAGCGGGTTGGTGAGAACCTCCCCCTGTTGATTGATGGCTCACAGTTTCCAATTGAAACGCCTTTAAGATTCGTAAATCCTGAATAGTTGGTTTTTCCTCAGCTTCAGCTTTGCACTTGGCCTGTATGAGCTGTTTGATATTTGTTGAGATGGATTCCTTTGCAAATTCTAGGCTTCTAGTTTCTTCTTTGAAGATTCTGCGGTTGCGTTCTTTCCAGATGGTCCAAACTATAAAGCCGGGGGCAGATTTCCAGATGCTTTCCACTCTGTTCACTTTTGAGAACTTGCTTCTCCAGTTGGAGATAGTTTCCTGTATTGAATCCCTGTTCCGGTCAGAGGCTCCAAGAATGCTTTCCATCCATTCCCAGAGCTTAGAAGCCCATTCACAGGAGTTAAGGAGGTGGTTCATTGTTTCCTCCTCCTTAGTGCACATAGGGCACCTGGATGGTCCACTGAAGCCTTTCTTCATAAGGTTTTCCCAGGTAAGAGTCCTCTTCTGCATTAATAGCCATAGAAAAGTTCTTATTTTCGGCCATAGCAAACTGTCCCACACCTTAGTTGCCCAAGGTAGAATGTTTGGTGGTCCTTCCTCATCTATGATGTTCCGGGCCTCTTTCAGAGAAAAGTTCCCGTTCCCTCTGGGCCCCCATCTGAGCTTGTCGTTTTCGGTTGCAGTTCGAATTTTCCTTTTTGAAATTTGTTGATTTAAATCTTGTAGAGTTTCCTGAGGGAGTTCATTGTTATTTAGATCAAAAGCTGTCCACTGCCTCCAATCCTGGTCAGCATTGTTGGTCGACCAGTACTGACTTACAGTGAATTTGCCTGCCGCTTGCTGACTTTGTTTCAAGGGAAGGAGATGAGGGGAGTCCAACTTGGGAAGCTGTTGCCAGGCATCTTCCCAAAAGAGAGCATTGTTGCCATTTCTTATCTCCCAGAAGCTATGATCCTGGACTATGCTTCTATTGGCCTGAGCGTGGTTCCAGATTGGTGAGCCATTGCGGGTGATCTGCATCCTGATTATGTCTAGATTGTTGCTGTTTGGCATGTACTTCTCTTTCCAGTGAGTGGCCCAGGGAAGACTCGTATCTGAGATCAATTTCCACCAAATCTTGGCTCCACAGATGTTATTTACTGTTGCTGGATCAACTAGATTTAGCCCTCCCTTGTTCTTTGGTTTGCATAGCTTTTCCCAGGCCACTAGAGCCCATTTTTTCTTCTCGCTGCTTCCACTCCACAGAAAGGAGCGCTGAATGGCGCGAATTTGGTTTAAGACCCCTTTTGGTGCTGGGAGGATAGAGAGCATATAGTGAGGAATAGACTGCAAAACCGCCTTTGTGAGAATTAGTCTGCCTGCAAAGTTTAGAGCTCGGTGAGTCCAGTGTTTACTTTTCCTTTCCAAACTGGCTAGAATTTTCTCCCAGTGTCCTTTCTGCCACAGTTTCAATGTGAGGGGGGCACCAAGGTATCTGGAGGGAAGAGATCCGATTTTGAACCCTAGGAGACGGGAAAGGTGAGACTGAATGGAAGGGTGAGTATTGAAGAAGAATAGAGTAGATTTGGAGAAGTTGATCTCCATCCCTGAGGCTTGGCTGAATAGATTAAGAATATTTCTGAAGGCTAAGGCTTCTTTGACAGTAGGGATACCGTGTAACATGGTGTCGTCCACGAATTGTTGATGGGTTGTGGCTTGACATTCTCTAATGGGTTGAAGGCCTCTGACGTTGCCTTCTTCTTTGTTCCTTGTTATTAGTCTGCCAAGTCCCTCCATGAGAATGATAAACAAAAAGGGGGAGAGGGGATCGCCTTGCCTAATGCCTCTGGTTGGTTGGAAGGGAGCTGAGGGAACCCCGTTCACAAGGATAGAGTATTTAGGTGACTTGATGAGGGCTAGAATCCACTTGATCCACTGATTGCTGAATCCAAAAGCTACAAGCACAGCTTCCAGATAAGACCAACTTACCTTATCATAAGCCTTGGAGAGATCAAGCTGCATGAGCATACCTGCTTCTTTTTGGGAATGAAGAGAGTGAATCATCTCTTGCGCAAGCAAGATATTATCCATGATTTGCCTTCCCTCCACATAGCCAGATTGTTCCGGAGATATGATGCCCGGAAGGATAGCTTTCAACCTGTTTGCAATGACCTTTGAAATTATTTTATAGATGACATTACAAAGAGCTATAGGCCGGAATTTTTCCGGAGTATTGGCAGCTTCCATTTTAGGAACAAGAGCTATGAAGGTGGAATTTAAGGATTTGAGAATGGTCTTGGATCGTCTGGAGTCTTCCACTATTTCCCATATATCTTGCTTGACGATGTTCCAGCATGCTTTGTAGAAGTTGATGGTGAAACCATCCGGGCCCGGAGCTTTATCATTGGGCATGATTTTGACAGCCTCCTCAACTTCTTCCATTGTGATTGTTTTTCGGAGGGACCAGTTCTGTTCTTTAGTGATCATTCTGGGAATTACTTCTGTGATCTTTGTGATGGCTTCCTCCCTATTAATGTCTGGCTCCTGCGCTATGAGGCTGAAGTGATTTCTGAGGGAGGCTGAGATTTCATTGTGATTTCTTATGAAGTTCCCCTCCTCATCTTTTAACTCCAGGATTTTGTTAGCACTTCTGTAATCCATGGCTGATCTGTGGAAGAACTTTGTGTTTTGCTCCCCTTCTTTCAGCCAAAGAATTCTGGATTTCTGTTTCCAGAGAGTTTCTTCCTGTTTGCATCTGGTGTGCCATTGCTGCGTGAGTTCCTCTTCTAGTTTACTTGTCTCCTCCTCTCTGTGGCCTTCCATGCCTTCCTTTTGTATTAGTTCTAGTTTCTCTTCGATGATTGCTTTCTCCTGGAAGATATTTCCGAAGACTTGTTTGTTCCATTCTTTCAGTTTAAGTTTGATGTTTTTTAGTTTCTGTTGCAGAGTGAACATTTTGGATCCTTCCTCCCTTGTGGGCTCTGTCCACCATTTCTCTACCATTTCTAGGAAAGAGGGGTGTTCTATCCAGAATTTTTCAAACCGGAAGGGTTTGTTTTTGGGAGAGTCCTGAATCTCAACTGCAAGAGAGACCGGCCAGTGGTCTGATCCTCCACTGGGGAGGATGTTTGATTCTACGTCTATTCCTTCCAGTAGCAGATTCTCTGAAATTAAGAAACGGTCCAATCTAGAAGCAATGAGCCTATCTCCCCCCCGTCTATTGTTCCAGGTATATTTGCCGCTTTTGGGATAAACATCCACCAGTTTTGCATTCTCTATGAAGCTTATGAAGGCCTCTCCATCCTTGTGTAGTCTTCTTAGGCCTCCTTTCTTCTCCAGGAGGGAGGTTATCATATTGAAGTCTCCCCCCAGGATGAAATTGGCATTCTGGTGTCTTTCTATGAGTTTGGTGAGCGAATCTAGAAAACAAAATTTATCTTCTATCTTTTGGGGACTGTAGACATTAATACAGATGAAAGAGGAAGAGTTACCTATTGGCTGCATCTCCAAAGCCAGGTAGTGCTTGCTGGCTTCAGCTGTTAAGAGATGAAACCTTCGAGTGTCCCAAAAGGTAGCAAGGCCTCCCTCGCGTCCCTTACTTTCAATCTCCATAACTTCAAAATTCCTGCTTATCTTCCTTCGTAGCTTGCCTATGAGTTCACTGTTGCATTTGGTTTCTTGGAGAAACAGCATATCCGGATTATACTTCCCCATTATTCGCTTTAGGACCCTCTGTTTGGCCTGACTATTTATTCCTCTTGCGTTCCAAGAGATGACCTTCATAGTTAACAATTTTGTTGGAAGGACGAGTACTCATCTAGCTGCCTAATCAAGCCAGCATTGATTAACATTTCGCCAAGTTCCTGTAGCTGCTCTATGTTTGTTTTCCGGCCTCGTCGGCGCTTGTGTCTTGGGCCTGAAATTCTTCCCAACTGCAATTGGTAGTGCGGTGATCCTCCCTTGATTATTCCAAGTTTGCTTTTCTGTTTCTCCATGAGTGCCTTCTGCCGTGCGATGAACAGGTCATTAACCTTCCTTATTTCTTCCTCTGGGACTGCTTCCATTCCCTTGGCTTTCCAGCTTGCCACCAGCGCCTTTAGGTCCATTCCATCCGTTGCGAGGGTGTTTTCCAACTCCCAGTCCTCGCTTCCTGCTTCACTTGTTTGCATATCTGTCTCCTCCTCCGTTTCGACGACTCTGTCGGCCATGAGGACCTCCCCTGCTGTTGTTGCATCCGGCCTTTCTTCTTCTGTGGGTTGTCCCTGCTTCTCTTGCCTCGTATTCCCGTGGGGAGTGTGCTGCTTTTCCTCCGAGTCCGTCTCTAGATCTAGAACCTCAAAGGGGTTGCTGAAATAGTTCCTATCTACTTTCCCTTTACCATTTTTCCTTCTGATGGCTCTCTGCCTGTTCTTGGGTTTAATGAAGTTATTCTTATCTCTGGTAGTCTGTGTTTTTTCCTCTTCTATCTCCTTTTTGCTCAAGGGGCAGTCCCTTACTAGATGTCCATGTTCGTGGCACTTCCGGCATCTGAAGGGTATTTGCTCGTAATCTAGCGCCTAAAAGTATTCTTCGTCCCTGTAATCAAGCCAAACCCCCTCGTGCAGCGCTCCTGACACATCTAGTTCAACACAAATTCTCGCATAGGTGGTGTATCTTTTCTGCATGGTTGCTTCTGAGGCTTTGACGAAGGTGCCAAGCTTGTCCCCGATTTGTTTCAGGGCATTAAGACCCCAATAGTCTATGGGTAGGGAGAAGAGTCTGATCCAGACAGGCACTTGAGTGAAAGTTTCCTTCTCTGGTACAAAGTTTGGCTTCCAATGTCTCATGTAGAGCCCGACTGCTGCTAGAAAATAAGGGCCTCCCTCAAACACTCTGTCCTTGTCTTCTAAACTGGTGAAAACAACTGTGAAAAAACCTTTGGCTCCTAAGTGCAGCTGCACGTCCCCTTTCGGTTTCCATTGTTGTCGTATCCATTGACAAAGGGTTCTCTCAGAGGGCCAGATGCCCATGAATTTGCAGATGATGGCATGTTCAGCCATGTGATCCCTATATGCTTGGATTTCAGGGTTGTTGATAGTTATCCTCAGACTGTCTTCTTTTTTTGGCTTGCAAGCACTGTTGTTCACGTGGGTTCTTTTGGGGTCTGCGCTTGTCTCCCCTTCCTTCTCTGGATAGACTATTCCTTTTCCTTTCCCTTCTTTGTCGTTTGTGGGTTTCTCCTTTTCATTTTCTGATGGTTGCGTTCTGTCATCATTCTTGTCCTGTTTGTCTGCAATGTTTCCCTTCACTGTATTACTAACGCCTGTGGCTTTGTCTGTCTTGTCAGAATGTGGCTGCTTTTTTTCTCTGTTGCTCTTGCTGCTAAGCAACTTACTGTTCAGACCCTTGATTCTCACTCCCACCGTAGCCTTCTGTGGTTGCGAATGCGCTACCACTTGTTTGAACGACGGGGTCCCACTGGACCCCTCGGCACCCATTCTTCCCGAACCCACTGCCCCTCAACAGGACAGTGTCGCCCGAAACGAGCTAAGGGAGAACGGTGCGTCTGCAGCAGAGGAAAACCTAAACCCTAGACAGGTTAGGTCAAGACTCCATTATCGAACCAGTATATTCAAATGGTATGATTCATGCATGATGTTACCTTGTTGTTACTATTATGATATATTGTGCTAATGTGGACTGACTTGTGTAGATGCAATAACCTCCCCTAGGATACATTGAGGTATGATTTTTATTATGTCTTCTATTTGGTTTATCTAACATGGTATGATTATAGGATAATAAAAGGCCAGAGATGAAGAGCAGAATGGTGGATTATAGTTCACATGACTCCCCGTACAAGCCCGAAGTGAAATCAATGGAATGGGAGAAGTCAGTTGAGCAGTAAGGAGAGGAATATCCTCATGATCTAGCAGATACATTGAGGATTTTGAGGGAAAAGATTAGAATTTGTAAAGCAGGTAATGAGCAGTTGATTAAAGCACTAAAAATGCTTGCGAAATCTCAGAAAAAGCAAGTTGAGGTCAATGCAATGATTCTTCAAATACTTACAGAAGCAAGGATAGTTGGGGATCAGTCATGGAGATATGGAGGAAGAAAAGACTAATGGAGTAGATGGAAGTAAGTCCCAGAGGTAAACTAGTACAAATGGGGCCAAAATCAAATGTCTATCATTTGGATATGCGACTTATTGCCATCGGTTTTCAGATAAATTGGTTCTCATCAACCCGTCGCTGGAATTATGTCAAATAGTCAATACTTTAGTTAACGTTGGATATACGACAATAGACCTATTGATTATATGACACAAAAAATGGCCAGAATTGTCATTAAAACACTGATGTTTTGAAGTTGGTTTTGTGAGGCTATAACTCGTCGATATTCGACACACGAAACGTCGAATATCTGACAAGTCTCATGTTTCATTTCGTTGCCCTAGACATGAAAAATTATGACATTTTGTTGTCATATATTCTACAATCATTTAGTTTAGTCCCAGAGGAAAACCCAACGTTTAGGCATAGTATAATTGACGGTCTACCTAGATTGTGCGACAAGAGTGTTATCACTCTTACGCTCCCTTCTGTCGGTCTAGAGTGGCCCGTTCAACATATTAGCGTTAGATAACTGACATCACATTGAATTAGTTTGACGAGAGTTTTTTATATTAGATGCGTGTTTCGTCACTATGGGGCAGTAGTTCGACGGTGACACGTCGAATATTTGACTAAATAAGAGTTCTATCTGACATGAGTGCCAAACAATCGATGCTTCTTTCCATCAACTTTGGCATCGATTATCCAACGATTACGCTGACTGATAGGAGTCAAATATTCAAATATTCACAATTTTTATATCTCAATCATGGTTAACTTTATGCATTTTATTGCTTCAATCAATACAACAAGCTTGGTTATAAGTCCACCTTGCAATCTCCATGGTTGTCTTGTAGGTGGCCTCCTCTCTTCTAGTAATGGTTATCCTCATTTCTAATCTCTCCCTCAACCCCTTTTCCATAAATAAATGATCCATTTTAGCTATAAAACACTCTCCTAACCATAACACATCATAGAACATAGGTTATCATGTCACTTTCATCCACTTGCACCTAATAAACTTCATCAAATACACTACAAATTAGCATGGCCATGCCTAATAATCTAAAATCCATGGAGGATGAGCCAATTTTCAACATTATTTTTACCATCAAAGACTTTTTACAACTTCTCATTCATTAAGCATGTGACTATGTAAGTATTCCTTTGATATCCATGTGGCCCTTATACTAGTGTAATTCAAGGAAATTTCTAGCCCATTTAATAGTTAAGTCTCCTTGCAATATTCATGAGTAAAGAGAAGTCCATGCTAGTCAAAATTCCTTAGTAGTTCAGAGGGTACAAGACCATCCTTCACTTGAATGTAACCACATGGGTGAGGCACGAGTTTTCATTTGACTTCAAGTTCCATTACCATCAATTTCACCTCCATGGATATGTATAAATAAAATAATCCTCCCTCATTTTCATAATCTTTTGTGCTACAATTATATTTTTAATGTTGTCCCAAATTTTGAGAATACCCTTGCTTCCATTTGTTAGATTTATAGCTACACATAAACATATATAGATCTACATGATCTAATCTCCTATATAAAATACATCAAAAAATAATAGTAAATAAATGATGCAAGGCAAAATAAGGGAGAGACATGGATTACATGGTAAAACCCCAGTGTGGGGTAACATCCATGGAAGTAGCTTCTTTATCCTCTAGGTAAACTCCTAAGAATACAAGGCTATACCCCCACATAAGCATTATATCTCATTACATTGCACTCTTGCACACACAATATAATCTCCTTCACCTTTGTTATATATTAGAGAGTGAAAGGAAAATAAAACCCTTGATACATGCACGAGATAAACCTTTTTATAATATGGTGAGTTGTTGAAGAATAAAATTTTCAAAAGGCCACTAGGCAACCATCAATACATTCACATTCTAAAATTCCCCATTAATGATGACTAGATGGCTAGAAGCACAAGAGGAAGATGTCATTAACTAACATTCTCCCTTGATGACAACTTCATGTATCCCCAACAAGTTAAAAAGTTAGAGAAACTTTGTCACTATGCTGGATTTGGTGAATATATCACAACTTGCTATTCAGTAAGACAATACTCAAGACAAAAAACACCATCAACTAGATCTTGAATGAGTATCAAGATAAATGTGTTTGGTCTTGGAGTGATATACTGAATTGTAAGCAAGCCCCATGATTTCTATATCTTAGCTTTGTGAACCAACTAGAACCACATTGCTTATTTATTTTGTAGATAAACATTGATACCATGTTAGATTTGATAAATATGCATAAACATATAACAAATATCTACTTGGTATAATCTCCTAAGAAAGCATAAGAAAATGTAGGAAATCAAACAAGAAAGAAAAAAGAGGGACAAAGGAATTTACATGGTAAAACCCTAGTTTGGAGAAACATTCATGTAAGTAGCTCATTTATTTTGTAGATAAACTTCAAATCATACAAGGCTACACCCCCATATAAGCATTGGACCACATTACATATGTAGACATCACACTCCATTAGTGCATGTTTGCTTACCTCACACACTCAATAGAGTCTCCTTCACCTCTATTATATATTAGAGAGTGAAAGGAAAAAAATCCCATGATATATGTGGGATAAAACCTTTTTACAATATGGTGAGTTGTTGAAGAATAACTTGGTCAAAATACCACTAGGAAATCATTAATATGTTCACATTCTAACATTCCCCTTAATGATAACTAGAGGGCTATAATCATAGGAGGAAGATGCCATTAACTAATATTCCCCCTTGATGACAACTTTTTGCATCCTCAAGAAATTATGAAGTCAAAGAAACTTCATCATTGTGATGGATTTGGTGAAGATATCTACAACTTTCTATTCAATAGGACAATAACCGAGACAAAAAAAACATTATCAACTACCATATATTGAATGAGTATCAATATCAATGTGTTTGGTCTTAAAGACAAAAAAATACCAACAACTATCAGATATTGAATGAGTATCAAGATCAATATGTTTGGTCTTAGAGACAAAAACACCATCATCTACCATATCTTGAATAAATTTCAAGATCAATGTGTTTGGTATTAGAGACAAAAAACACCATCAACTACTAGATCTCAAATGAGTATCAAGATCAATGTGTTTGGTCTTGGAGAAAAAAAAACACCATTAGCTACTAGATCTCAAAAGAGTATCAAGATCAATGTGTTTGGTCTTGGAGTGATATAATAAATTGTAAGAAAGCACATTAATTTCCACATCTTAGCTTAGTGGTAGAATTCTGAAGTAGTTAGAGCCACACTACTTCTTTAGCTACTCAAGGAACCTTTGGTTCCAACACCCCTATGTAAACTTAGCTTGGAGGAAAACAAATAGCACAAAATTTCCCCTTAAGTCATTATGACTACAAAGGCTAACCAACCATGGTACAACAACACTCTTGAAGAAGTTTGAACATCATCACTAGTAGCAAGCAACACTCTTGAAGAAGTCTGAATGCTATCGCTAGTAACAAAACAACACTTCTAAATAAATATAAACACAATCACCAACAACAAGCAACACTCCTAAATAAGTTTGAACATTGTCACCATCATACATAGTTGAATAAATATGAGAGAAGTACCAATACTAGTGCTAAAAACACTCATAAATGTGCTCATGTTCAACAATTTGTATTAGATCTACAATATGTAAGTGAAATACCACACACAGTGTTGGTAACCAAACAAATTATCAAGGATGAAGCATTATGCATGGATCCACTAAAACAATGCCACAATCCAATGAAGGATGCATCTAATGAGTTGTTAGATTTGCAATAAGAAGGTGAGAAAGTAAAGCCCTGTGGCTCTAGGGAAAAAAATATACCACTCATCTATCAGATCTCAAGAAACTTCTATGAAGAAATTCAAGTTCTTAGCAATAAAGAATGCCCAACAAGCTATATTTTCAAAGTAGATGAGAGATCATGACAAAATAACTCCTCTCTATCTACAAATAATTGAAGAGATCACTGCAAACACACACCCCATCTACAAAGAATTGGAGAGATCATAAAAAATGGTCCAATGGTGGTAAAAAATCCCCAAATGCAAATTCTAGCAACAAAATATTCCCATATTTGAGTTTGTATGTTTTGGAAAAGGCCAATCAGAGGTGGTAGGCCATAGACTTGAATGAAGGTGGCCATATAGTCAAAGAGAAATTTCCATATTAATACAATGCTATTGAATCTCTACAATTTGTCTTATTACATGCTAGTAGATAGAGATAAATTTTCATTTGGGTACCAACATCACAAAAAGAGAAATTCACTATACATAGTTGATCTAAGAGAACCCACAATTGTATAATTACAAATACTACAAATCTAATTTTCACATCACAAATATGATCTATACATTGAGAAATTGCATCCATAAAGTAGATGAGTTAACCCAATAGCAAGGAAACCAATCGTACAACAGAAAAATGAGTCCAACAAATAAAAAATGGGGTTTTACACTACAAATTAGAGTCCATATAGTCCATACATGGTTCAAGCAAAGAGAAATTCACCCCCAAGAGAAAATCAACCTCAGATTTGAGAAAAAATGAGTGAGATTGTAGAGAAAACTTTGAAATTGTTGAGAAAAAAATTGTTTGCAAAGAAATGGTGGCCATACCTAGTTGTACGAGGTTGCACATATTCATACAGGTCCATACAATGTCAGGATATGAGTGGTAAATGGCTGAGAAATTAGATCGATAGAAAATGAACCCAGAAAAAAAAATCACCCAAAATGGTCTCCCAGTTCAAAAGTTATGAGGTTCAAAAGAAAACATAGACCTAGTAAAAAAAGGCTTGGTAATTACCAAACCTAAATATGTGCAAAAAATGTTAGGATTAAAAAAAAGGTGCCTATGCTAGGCTAGGAAAATTAATTAAATTTTGGTCAAATGGAAGCCAAATTTAGTGAGTGAATAGTTGATCTTGTTTGATTTCCCTATTTCAGTGCCAACAATAAAGTTAGAATTGTGAAAATAAAAATGCCCTAAAACAGAAAAATATGCTCAAATCCAATGAAAACTTATGTGGTTGTTTAGATTTGAATGCAAATCTATAAGAGGGGGAAGCCAAAAAACATATATCTACTAAAGTCTGATGCAAAAAGTTCAATAACAAACTTATTCAAGGAGCTAGAGCTCAATAATTTTCTTTGATACCATGTTAGATTTTATAAATATGCATAAACATATAATAGATCTACATGGCCTAATCTCCTATGTGAAATACATGTGGTAAAAACCCCATAGTGGGGAAACATCCACAGAAGTAGCTTCTTTATCTCTAGGTAAACTCCCAACCATAAAAGGCTATACCCCCACATAAGTATTAGAGCTCATTACATTGCACTCTTACACACACGATAGAATCTCCTTCACCTCTATTATATATTAGAGAGTGAAAGGAAAGGAAATACCATGATACATGTGGGATAAACCTTTTTTCAATATGGTGAATTGTTGAAGAATAAATTTGTCAAAATACCACTAGGAATTTTAACACCATTTACCATATTTGAGTTACCTTATTCTCATGATGCCCAATTTTCCCCTCAAGTTTTCTTTTTAGAATGGGAGATGTTGTTGGATTGCTATAAAATCAAAGAGAACCCATTGGAGGAAGAAAATCACTCTCCCATAGAGAGATATTAGAGACCACTTTGCTAAGACTCCCCTTGAGTGATATATTTTTTATTCTCTTGTATTTCCATTGGTAAATAAAGAACTTCTTTTTCTCCCCCCCCCCCCCCCCCCCCCCCATTGAGTTGCTTTTTCATTTGAATTTATGTTTCAATTAGTATTTAGTTAGTATACATGCCAAGGAGAAAGGAATAACTACATAAATATTTTTTTACCCACTCTTTGTCTACCTTATCTCATCAAATAACTAAGGGCTTTCTATTATGCACATACACCACAACACACACAACATAGACACATGGAGTTGATATTGTCATTGGATGTATCATACATTTGGACTGTATATATAATGCCTCTTCTTGTTTAACTATTTTTTTTAATGGGATTAGGAGGTTAATCTAAGGTTGGTTTATAAGTTCTATGGTCATCGTATTAATTGTTTATCTATACATATGACAAGGAATGTTATTTGTTAATGAGAAGTATTTTGTATTCCTACTTATTGAGTTAAGTATTTCAATGTAATGATGATGACAATATTTTTTACTTTATGAATTAACGATTTATGACTTGGATACTTAGATGGTGTCATTTTAATCACATGGTGAGAACTAATTACTAATTATGTTAAGCAAGTGTGAGCTATGGCAAGTTGAGGAGACATATAAAACTCCTCAGTGGAGCTAATTGCATAAAGGGGAAGATTGTGGAAGCCTAAATACATAGTGTGGAATCATGATTAAATAACCATAGTCTTATTTGATGACATGTTGATGAGGTACATGACTTTATACATACTAGTGTTATTATACAACTACACTAATATTTATGATGCAAGAACCAATCATGTGATTAGAATTGTTGGGGAGAACCCCAAGGTGGGAGTATGATCACAATATCCATGAAGCATAATTTGTGATCCGAAGAAATTGAAGTGTAAATATGATATGTTATGCCTCGATCTATTTGATATGTGTGGGTGCATGCATGTGCAAGGCATAGGGAAAAGCCTTGATAGCTTGACAATATATGGGTGTGGAACATAATTAGGATGCATTGAAAAATGCAAGGAGTCCCACTTTGTAAAATATGTGAGTTGAATACCTCCACCTTGGGAATAATGGGAGTAAGGGGATGGATTCTTTATTTCATATGATATAGGACATACATTAGTGTTGTGTAATCCCTACTCCCCAACACTAATCCTTCCAAATTCTACTTAAACTAGTACAGATGTAAGTGGGCTTGTTGATATTAATTCACTTTAAAAGTACCCACTTTTGGAGTGAAAATTAACATATTATTATTTAATTTGGTAATTAGGAAGAATATTTATTTGGAAATATCCAAAAGGTGACACATAGGGATGTTGAGTAATCCTTTGTTCAAAAATTACATTGAAAAAAAGGAAATGATGCCACATAGGTGGTTAATAATGACTAATTTTAGGAAATTAGAAAAATATAATTTTTTTGTGAGGGGTTAGATTGCTAGACTTATATATTTTACATATAGATGATACCTCCATGGGTTTTTTTTGGATGGGGAAATAATGTTATAGAAATAATATTGAAATTTTATTAAAGCATGGTGAAGAATGATTCACTATGTTAGTTAACTCCAAAGGAGGTTGAGTATTTCAAAACTAAACTCCCTTGTCAAAGGATGAAAAGTATAGTAGGTGAGAAAAACCATCTACTAAAACATATTTTATTGTTGGTTTTATTCTAGTTCTTTGTTGATCCCGCATATCTTAGTGTTCTTAAAGAAAAATGTTTTCCCCGAGTGTGGTCAGGCAACCCATCAAGTCGGCCCCATAAGAGGGACTTGAACCCCACCAAAAGACTATATAAAGGAGATGTATTCGACCTCATTTGAGTCATACAAGTAATTCACTCTCTTCAAGAAGTCTGAAGCAAATTCAGAGCAAGAAAGAGGAGAAGGATAGCGAGGAAAACAAGAAGGTCTATTTGTTTGGCTTGTGCA